>OX376372.1:141230737-141285326 GCA_947369275.1 Nemotelus nigrinus
TATCAATAGCATTGGTTTATAACGCGCACTGATTTGTGTTGCATTTTCTCGGTATAAAATTCAGAAATTTATTCAAATCATCGATTTAATTTCTTATATTTGAATGCATCACAAATGTTAATAAATAAAATTTCCCCGTGCAATTATTCACAAGCTTTGACAACGAAGTGTTTTGTATTTCATCATTAACCTTTCATAGATATTGTGAATGTATTTTACTATTAAATCCTTCCACTTAAATCTTAACACCGTTTCAATATATCTAAAATAAATTGGCCCCTTTTATTATACGAAATCGTGTAATCACTACACCTTTGTATTTTCAAGCCCCTTGCATGTATTCACTACAACTATCAAACAATCCAAAAAATGGCAACATAAATTTCGCTATGCCCATATCCTCTATACTTTTATACCAATGGCGGCAAGCAACATATTTTTGGCGTAATGTTGCTATGAAGGTCCAATATTTTTGTGGCGATAATTTATTACCGCTAAGGATGACTTTATAATCACTATTGTTCTCCCAAAAACCGAAAACTGACACTTTCGGTTGTAAATTTTCAGGAAATACAATGAGAGCGTTCCCGTACTTTTCATGAAAATCCAACCACATGATTCAGGAAAATTAAGTAAAATTCAGTTACTGAAAGTACGGGAACAGACCTATTAGGTCTGTTCTCGTACTACGATTAATTGCGATTAATCGCGATTAATTGCAATGAAGCTGTTCCCGTACTCCGTTTTACTGTAGACTGTAAATTTTCCCTCTTTCAGTAAATTTCAGTAGGATCTGAGCTACTGAAAAATACTGAAGTGTCAAACGGAGTAAATATTTTCAAATGTGCGCGGCAAGCAATATATTTTTTGCGTAATGTTGCTATGAAGGTCGAATATTTTTGTGGCGATAATTTATCACCGCTAATAGCCCGTTCACACTAGGCTCTAAATCAGGCGATTTCGATCAGCTGATCGCTTTAGAGCTAAATCAAGTTAAATCTACCTGATTACCCATACATTATTTTCCCTTTCTGACAGAGTTAATCAAGTAGATTTAGAGTTAATCAAGTACAAATCAGGTACTATTGTGAATTTTTCCGGGCTGAATTGTTCTCAGAGCGTGCTTAATTCCATCCGTGAGAGGGAGAGTAGATTTCAACGAAATGTCATTCGAATTTCGTTCAAATATAGCAAAAATTGGACAAAAAAGGAAAATGTGAGTTGTACAAAATGAAAAGAAAATGCTCTTGTATGTTTCTGCACCATTTTGAACAACTTTCATGCAAAAAAAATTGTACACACAAATTCGAATGACAGTTCGCTCTCTAAATCTCCTCATTCTAAATCACTTCGGGTAGTGTGAACGCTTACCTGATTAACTTTGACAGCTTCTAAATCTACTTGATTTAGAGTCGAGTGTGAACGGCTTATAAGGATGACTTTATAATCACTATTGTTCTCCCAAAAACCGAAAACTGGCACTTTCGATTGTCAATTTTCAGGAAAAACAATGAGAGCGTTTCCGTACTTTTCATGAAATTCCCCACCACATGATTCAGGAAAATTCAGTTACTGAAAGTACGGGAACAGACCAATGCCTTCTAGATGTACGGGCCGTAATGCAGAATGATGACGTCAGAGCATCGGGACAAATGTCGCGAAAAACACACGTAGTCTTATGGGACGTCCGCGGGAAAATGTTAATTGTACGGGTTGTGTTAAAGTGAGGTAAATCAAAACTAAAGTGATATATGCGGAACAGTGCTAGTGAACAGCTAAAACACAAATTAATGCGGTGCGTGCGGTATAAAGTGCAAAATTCGCTACGAAATGTTTATCGGTTGGTGATAGGTTATGTGATGGTTCGTGTCGATTTACTGTCGCGATACAATTAATTGGTACAAAGTGTACGTTATGACTAAATATTATTATTATAACGCGTCCACGCACAAAAAACTAACGTTTTATTCATATTTTAACCAAAAAACCGCAAGTGAAATCTCGGTGTACATCGGCACTGCCTCGTGGAAATGTCAAATTTCCTAAACTCATGACGTCACGGCGAGAACGATTACGTAGCCTGACGGCCCGTACTTCTAGAAGGCATTGAACAGACCTATTGAAGGGGATGGTAGTAATTTTTTATCTGCTCATTGTCAAATCGGGTGAAATCCAAGTAGTTCCCCTCCAATTTGACAATGAGAGCGAAATGGCGTAAAGGCAGCTTTAACATGCTTTGTGCGCGAGAGGATTGAAGGGGCTTATGGTGGAAACTTTTACCGTCCGTGTCCAGGGGCAAATGGCTATCCGTGCACAATGACTTCTAGAAGTATGGGCCATCATGCAGAATGATGACGTCAGAGTTTGCGGGAAAAATGTCGTCAAAAACACACGTAGTTTTACGGGACGTCCACGGGAAAATGTTAATTGTAAAGATTGTGTTAGAGTGAGTGGTGTGAAAATACAATATGATTTGCGGAACAGTGCTAGTGAAGAGCTAAATCGCAAATTAAAGCGGTAATGACTAAATATTATTATTAAAACGCATCCACGCACAAACTTAAGTTTTTTTTTATATTTTAGTTATAAATCCGCACAAGAAATCTCTATGCTTATCGGCACTACCTGATGGAAATGTCCGAATTCCCGCAAAAAATGACGTCGAAGCTACAATGATTACGTAGCATGACGGCCCGTACTTTAAGAGGGCATTGCGTGTACCCATATGTGAGGTACGGTAGAAACCAACTGCTGTCACGTCACGTGAGCTCACGCTTTGATACGCCATGCATGTGGAGGCATGAGCTCACGCTTGGAAACACACTTGTATCATGATAGCAGCTCCCGTGAGCTTAAGTTAATGAAATTCGATCGACTAAAACTTGTTAAAACTACGATTTGAATTAGCAAATACATATACAAACACACTCAATGTGCGTTAAATGCTTGAAACCAGGCAATTTCGATCAATTGATCGCTTTAGAGCTAAATTAACCACTAATATACCTGATTAACAATGCCTCCTAGAAGTACTGGCAGAATGCCTAGAAGTACGTAATGCAGAATGATGACGTCACAGCAATAGGACAAAATGTCGCGAAAAACGCACATAGTCTTGTGTGACGTCCGCGGGAAATTGTACGGGTTGTGTTAAAGTGAGTGAAATGAAAACAAAGTGGTATATGCGGAACAGTGCTAGTGAACAGCGGTGCGTGCGGAATAATTGGAAAAATTCGCTACGAAATGTTTATCAGTTGTTGTTAGGTTATGTGAGGTTCCGTGTCGATTTACTATCGCGATACAATTGGTCGATACAAAATGAAAGGTATGACTAAATGTTTTTATTAAAACGCATCCACGAACAAAAAACTAACGTTTTATTCATATTTTAGCTAAAAAACCGCAAGTGAAATCTCGGTGTGTGTCGGCACTGCCTCGTGGAAATGTCAAAATCCCCATCGCCATGACGTCACAGCGAGAACGATTACGTAGCCTGGCGGCCCGTACTTCTAAGAGGCATTGTGACTAACCATACGTTTGTCTCGGCGTCTGCCAGTCGAAAGCTGCCTGATTTCGAATTAATCCAGTATAAAGCAGGTACTATTGTGAATTTGGTACCGGCTGAATTGTTTTCAGAGCGTGCTGAATTTCATCCGTAAGAGCGCGAGTAGATTTGAATTAAATGTCATTCGAATTTCGTTCTAAAATAGTGAATATTGAACACTAAAAGAAAAATAGATTTGTACCGAATGAGAAGAAAATGTTCTTGCACCATTTTCAACAATTTTCATGCAATAAAATATTTATACATAGATTCGAATGACGTTTCTCGCTCCAAATCTCCGCATTCTAATAGCCCGTTCACACTCGGCTCTAAATCAGGCGATTTCGATCAGCTGATCGCTTTAGAGCTAAATCAACTTAAATCTACCTGATTACCCATACATTTTTTTCGGTTTCTGACCGAGTTAATCAAGTAGATTTAGAGTTAATCAAGTACAAATCAGGTACTATTGTGAATTTTGTCCCCGGCGAATTTTTCTCAGAGCGCGGCGAATTCCATCCGTGAGAGCGAGAGTAGATTTGAGTGAAATGTCATTCGAATTTCGTTCAAAAATAGCAAAAATTGGACAAAAAAGGAAAATGTGAGTTGTACAAAATGAAAAGAAAATGCTCTTGCATGTTTCTGCACCATTTTGAACAACTTTCATGAAAAAAAAATTGTACACACAAATTCGAATGACAGTTCGCTCTCTAAATCTCCTCATTCTAAATCACTTCGGGTAGTGTGAACGCTTACCTGATTAACTTTGACAGCTTCTAAATCTACTTGATTTAGAGTCGAGTGTGAACGGCTTATAACTCACTTTGGCTATTGTGAACGCATAGCCATATAAAGAATGGACACGCAATGCTAATCCATGAACCCGTACGTGAATGAAGCATTTTTACTACATATATGCAACTAAAACGGCCCACAGACGAGAGATCTCGTCGACAACTAGATCTGCAATATGCGATATCTGCAACGAAAATCTCTGTCTGTGGGCTAGTCTCAGGTTGCATTTTTAGTCTCTGCAACGGTTGCAGTAAATATCAAAATTTTTTGATATTTGGTGGGCGGAGCTACTGGTCGACGAACACGTTGCTGTGTCTGTGGTGATTTTGAGACTAGAATGGAGATCTCATTTGAATTTAGTGTAACGTAATGGTAACATAATTCGAAATCATTGGTTTAACGGACTGAATCGTGTATGAGTACGCTCAACAAGAGTCAGTTAGCATACCTCATGATCCCGTTAATGTTTTATTATTTCAGGAAATATTCATGAACGAAAAGAATAGATGTGGAACAATAATATCTTTTCTTTGGCAGCAACGGATATTTAGTTCATTATCAGTGCTGCTTGCCTATGATGACCGCCAATTAAAATTCAATAAAAAAGTATTTAGAGGGCTACATGTGGCTGAACCAGAAAGTACGAATACCTAGATACCCGTACATACCTGTTCGAAATAACTTCACGTGAAACATAATTTTAAACCCTATTAAGGCACAATTGCTGCCAGCTCATGATACATACAAATTTATAATTTTCTTCGAAAATCAGTTCCGACACCCCTAATACGAACAATCAATGCCTGGTTATGATGACCACCAATTAAAAATTATTTAGAGGGATCTATGACTAGGTTACAGATGCCTGAAGCAGAAAGTATATGTACCTGTTCGAAATTACTTTACGTAAAACATCATTTGCTAACAATGCTTACAATGTACATATCTCCTTCGTTTTCTTACAACGAAAATGACCTGAAAACACCCATTCCAAACCGTGTGTTGCCTCCACGAAAACAACGTTCGAATGAGATTGCAATTCAAGTTGCGATTACATTCTCTGTGTCTGTGGCAAATCAATTGAGATCCAGTCGACGACTAGATCTCCGTGTCTGTGGGCCGTTTTACTCTCTGCAAAAAAGCTTCCCCTCAATGCCGCACACTATACCCTTCTGCGCTGTTGACTTTCTATGTAAACAAACATTTTCATACATTTCTATTGTTGTGAACATGGTCGATTTTCGGGTTAGTTGGAATAGCAGGGAAAATAAAATATGTGTCACATGGAGCACAAATTTCAAAATTAATCAAATTTTCTGAATGAAATTTGATGTTATTTTGTAAGGAGGGATCGAAAATGTTGCTTGCACACATTTAACAACCATTTCTTTCCACAAGCCGAAAGCTTTCTATCCTAAATCCGGTAAAAATAGGTACATTGATTCAAATTGAATTTGTACTTACATCACACATTCTAGGGCGAAATCCTATGTATAATTGGTGCAAAACACTTGTTACTTTCGCACTGTTTATTAACCAATCTTAACATTTATACTTTTAATTGATGAAAACACGAATATAAAACATGTGTCAAACCGCCCGATCGCAATTTTTATTGATTGCTTTAGCTCATAGGCGGGGAAAGCTTGATAGCGTGTAGGAGCATTAAGTTTGATCAATTATATGAATTGACGTCATTTAGGTGAAGAAATTTGTCCGAACGATGAAAACCGGTGTGATTTGAAGTAGCACAAGTAAACTTTGTAATTGACTTGGGCTACTATTTACGAATGCTGCGTGCAGATGATGATGCTAAATGATCTATACGCATCGTTTATACATATTTCACGTGTAGATGTTTCATGTTACGTTGGTAGGCAAACCAATTGGTTGAAATTAAATTAGCAAGTGTTTTGGTCGCGAAAATGTTATTTCAGTTTGATTTCAAATATATCTTTTTTAAGGAATTTAAGGGAATTTTAGATTTGATGGCTGTGTTTGTCTGCAAATTAAATTTTCTAAATGGTATTTCTTACTCTATAGTTTACTTTTTTATGTTAATAGAAAATGCGTTGAATAAGGTGGCTAATCAAGAAACAATATTATTGCTCTTGCATTACTTGCATCAGCACAAAACTGAATATTCATGCAAAAAACATTTTCCTCTCTAGCAAGAACGACAAGAAGTAATTCAAGTTTGACTAGAAAGCACATCCGAACACAATATATATACATAATTTGAAATGGAAATATGGCACAAACGTGACCTTCATGTAAATCTGAATGTTTTAAGTGTTTTATTCAAATATTCAAAAGGCATTGAGAGCAAAAGTAGCTGAAATCGGCCAATTTTGGGTTAGAGTGGTTTGAGACATAACGGGCCAAGACCTATTGCTGTGACACAATCATTTCGGTTTTGTAGGTTAGTAAGGGTTTTTTGGCCACAGTTTTGCAAACACTGCCTTTACGGCGCTTTCGATTATGGAAAGTGGTCGGAGAGTATAATAATGATATTTTAAGGACGAAAAAAAATTTTGATAGGGAACATTGGGCAAAAACGTCCAATTTCCTCAAAACTTTTTTTTTTTTGGTCTAGCATGAATTCGGGGACCTTTCTGAGTAGTTTCGGGCGAAATTTCTATACAAATCTAGGAAAAAGCGGCCTAGTTTCGAAGATACGGCAAAAGTAGCTGAAATCGGCCAATTTCGGGTTAGAGTGGTTTGGGATATAACGGGCCAAGACCTATTGCTGTGACACAAACTTTTCGGTTTTGTAAGGGAGTAAGGGCTTTTTTGGCCATAGGTTGGCAAAAACTGCCTTTACGGCGTTTTCGATGATTGAAAGTGATCGGGGAGTATAATGGTGGTATTTTAAGGACGAAAAAATTTTTCATAGGGAGAATCGGGCAAAAACGTCAAATTTTCCCAGCATTTATTTGTTGGTCTTGCTTGAATTCGGGACCTTTCTGAGCAATTCAGGCGAAATTTCTTTACAAGTCTGGGAAAAAGCGGCCAAGTTTCGAACATACGGCAAAATGCACAGCCGGAGAAGCAAACTGTCGAACCAAAAAGGATCTGAACCTTTTCCTACTTAGCATTTTTAATGCTACTTTCAGTTTTTCCGGAAGGTTTGGTTGGTGGAAATCATTTTGCCCTATCTTAAAAACTTTTTCCTAAACTTGTATGGAAATTTCGCCCGAAACTACTCAGAAAGGTTCCGAATTCATGCTAGACAAAAAACATTTTGGTGAAATTGGACCTTTTTGCCCAATGTTCCCTATCAAAAAATTTTTTCGTCCTTAATATCGTCATTATTATACTCTCCGACCAATTTCAATCACCGAAAGCGCCGTAAAGGCAGTTTTTGCCAACCTATGGCCAAAAAACCCTTTACTCCCCTATAAAACCGAAATGTTTGCATCACAGCAATAGGTCTTGGCCCGTTATGTCCCAAACCACTCTAACCCAAAATTGGCCGATTTCGGCTACTTTTGCCCTACAAACTTTTTGAATATTTGAATAAAATACTCGCAAGTACGAAAATACTCGATACTTGATATGTTTTCAAACTGCACTACCTTAAAGCAGATTTTATTTTAACATACTTGAAAGCATGACAAAACTCAACTTCTTATAATATTTGATCATACAATTTGATCAGACTTAATGGTTTTAGCAACACTATCAGCCATTCATGCATGATAAATGCTAGATAAATGCTAGATTAATGCTAATACTACGCACTCTTTTAATGCAAATCGAAACTCATTGATTCGATATTGACGTGAATTACATGACATCAGTAGTAATAAATTTGTATTTGCACCAAAAAAGTTGCCCTTTAATTTTACAATATTTCACGCCGACCTCGTCATACAAACACATTGCGACCTCTCGCTTACACAACTATAGCAGAGGTCGAAAATTGCTTCATTTCTCTCGGCCCATTTCGTATCCATTCCTCTCATATCTATGTGTGAACGATTCGCCTGATTAACTTGACAGCTCCTAAGTCTACATGATTTAGACGTGTAGTGTGAATACCATGTTAAAGGTTAGTACGCTGCCGAGCCTGGATTCCAGTCCCCCTTTAAAATGCATGGGAAAAGAGTGACGGAATTCCGGACCTGAATTTTTTTTCAGGTCACTTGAGAAAATCGGTACGCTGCCCGTCCTGAAACGTTGCCTGAAAAGTGTCAGAATTTCAGTGTTGCTCTTCGCTCGTAGGTGGCTCTGCAGCACAAGTGGAGAGTTTTTTCAGGCACGAGGTGCCTCAATGAAATGGTCTGCTATTTATTTGGTCACGGAAAGAAATCATTTTGGCCATTTTGACCGCGCGTCAAATTTGAATTTTGTTTGAAAATTTGAAATTTGTTGTACGTCGGAACTTTCTGTCTTCTAATTTTATGCGTAGGATAGTTCGTGCAGAACTTGAAGCAAGGATTTTCCAGCACATTTGGTTTTTTTGGCAGATACGTTTGCTAGGAAGCACTTTAATTAGCTGGTTGGTTAATTGAATTAGTGCGACGTTATAAAAGATCTGTTCGCGTACTTCAGCAAACTGCAGCAGTAACATAATTTGGCAGCTGGCTTCTTTTGGCTGCAAAATTTGGCTTGAAGCAATTATGCGAATCTATTTGAATATATTATAATAGATTCAGGTACGCGAACAGACCTAAAGTTTTCAACACCGCATGTGTACGCGATATGAAATGCATGGATGGAAATTATGTATTCATGTGAAGGAAATATATATCAAATAAACAATTATTAAATAGATTACATAATTGTTTTACTTCGAAAAACTATGCCTATTTTCATTCACTCTAATTGAATTTAAAGTGAAAGTAGTTTTTAAAATTTGCTACTAGAACTTGGTTTCTTTCATAAACTTTGGTTTGGTTCATAATATAGCAGTATGATGAGGCAGCAAACCTGAATGAATTTAAAATTGAAGAGCTCAAAGAAGCATTGATGGAATAGTAACATAGTATTTCACATAAAGTTGGTAGATTGTTAAGGTTATTTTCAAAGAAAGCTAATTTCTAAATCCCATGCCGCCAAAGTGGAGAGCAATTAACTGTCACTTTGTAATATTCTACACTTCTCTACACGAAAATTTTTCCGTGTAGAAATAAATAGCACAACTGAGTGTCCGGAATTCAGGCTCGCCAGCGTACTAACCTTAAATCATAATCTGCACGTGGCGTTCCTAAATAGTAGCCCAAATCAATTTCAGAGTTTGCTTGTGCTACGTTATTTCGTTCAGATACACCGCTTTTCACTGTAAGAATAGTTTTCTTCAGCCTAATGACGTCAAATCATATGTTTGGCCAAATTTTATCATCCTACATGTTTTTAAGCCTGTGGAATAGTGTAATGGTAAAATGTGTTTGCATCAATAATAAACAGAATATCGCCCTAAAATATCTACTGTATGTGCAATTGAAAATCAAACTCATTTCAATGAATTTTACATGAAAACCTTTGCTCTCGGGCAAAGAATTGGTTTGAAAATGTGAGTAACATATTTTTTCCAGACTTCCCTTCAGAAATATCAATGCTGACACACTACTACTTACCCAGGCTAGGTGTATCATCTCACTTCGGTAGATATATATGGGCGTAACTGCGGCAAACACCCTGGTTTGGTAGAAGTTGACATCTTTGTCTACCTACACCTAACCGTTGCTATTCTATTAATGGACGACAATATACATTCCACAATTAATAATGCCTAGCCTGTTTTTTCTTTCGATTCATATTTAGAATTTGATAGCAGGCGTGTTTTTTAGCTCCCCTTAACCATAACAGAACAATGATATCCAGAATAGACGCATTGGAAACAGCTCCTGAATCTGTCCCAGTAAATTCACTGGGACAGGAGTTGTTCTTCTTTCCAATGCGTCTGTTCTGGATAGGATTGTAGATATTAGGCGTGTTTTTTTGCTCCGATACAGAACAAAATATAACTATGCCGCAAAAACAACGATCTAGTATGAAACAGCAGTGCATTCGCTAAGACTGACATAGGTTGCTATATTCGCTGTGGCTCCACAAAACAGCTGAAAACATAGGGAGAAAATAACGAGTATATACTACCACAATCGATAGAAAATAGAAAAAACTCTAGCGCACCTGAACCGCTAGAAAACTAATTTTCGAAGAAATTGTCTTTGAGTGACAATGTGGTTTGACGTAATACACTTTTTTTTAGAATCATATCAACCATTCCTTGTTCAAAGCAACAGAACTCAACTATAACACAAATGATGAAAATGTTCAGTGCTGGCAACATTTTCCCAACGAAGCAGCAATAAGTTAACCTTCACAAGCTCATACTTAAATCAACTTATCCTTTGAATTTCGTTCTCATCGGAGGATTTCATCGAAAGCTTCAGCGGTTAAACGTTGTTTGAGGCTGCCATCCGAAAAATGTTCAAAACTCGGAAAATTTAATAATTGGTTTCTTAGTTTTATTGCAAATGTTTTGCATATGTGTATGTAATTTGAAGCATCTGTTGATGCAATAGTTACGAAAGTGGCAAATGCTGGTTACCCTGTGTCAGCACCAAAGCAAAATATATTCCAAATCTGCTTCACGTTAAGTTAAACCCAACCAGTAAATTTCGTTTCGATTGAATCACTGCGCTAGAAGTTATACGGGTGAAAAAAATTTTAGGGTTAACACCCTCAAAACTTTTCAAATTTTTAAAACGTTAATATTTGTTGTTAATTTTCATTGCAGGATCGTTCCCATTTGCAAATCTAATGACATAATCGCGCCGTAAAGAAATTCTAAAAAATTACAACAATGATCATAGCTGGCAACCCTTTCACGATTTTTGTACGAAATTCCTATGATATTTGGCTCACATTAAAATCTTTTTACTACATAAATTTCATTTTGATATCATGACTGCACCGGAAGTTATAGGAAAAAAAGCTTTATTTTGCTGAGCAAATTTGCAAGATTTAGGAGACAAAAATTACCATAGCTGGCAACCCTATTCTAATTTTTCAGCCAAATTTTCACCAAATGTTATCTTAAGTAAGAACCAAATATTGTGCGAATTTTGTTTAAATATGATGCCTGAATCGGAAGTTATAGGCCAAAAAGCTGTTTTTTTTCTCAGTGATTTTTCAAGATGGCACCACTGCCACAGGGTTGCCTGCATTTCAAAATCATTCCTATCAGACCTGGTCCTAGTTAATACCAACATGTTCTGTAAATTTCATTATGATCGGATTATCCGGTCGTCAGTTCTCGTGAACAGAACTTTCGAGTGCTGAAAATAGAGGTAATTTAGTGATGGGTTACCGTTCTTGCGCAAATCGGAATTTCAAAAACTTTAAATTGATATGATGCACAAACGTTAAAGTTTATCAATGATTTGAATTTTTTGTCAAAAATTAAAAAATTTTCAGGAGGTTCAATGATTTGAAGGATTTTTTTTCAAGAGCCTGCCGCAGCTACAGGGTTGCCCGCACTACCTTGGAAATTCATGTGTATTAAACTTTAGTCAACATCAATACGCTCAGCAAATTTCACGATGATCCAATGTTTCGGTCAGATGTAATGACAAATCAAAATTTGAAAAAAAATCCTTGCCTACTTTTAGGCACGCTGCACCCACATACGGCTCAAAATTTCCAATTCTTTACCATAAACAAGCTTAGGACATAATAAGATTTCATTCCCAATACTTTTTTTGAACAAAAATTCACGCTGCTTGGAAATATAGGAGTACCTCAAAATTCACTAAAACGCTCGCCGCCGCCAAAAGGTTTAGGATATCTGAATTTCAGCAAGTTGTGGACCTACCTACTAAATACATCTACGTTCTCCGAAAGTTTCAACTCAATCGAATCAGCCACTCCAGAGATTATCTCCCTTAATCATTTTGATGATATATATATATATATATGTAAAGAAATATGAATTTTCGGCGAAACGAGTTTAATACTACTTTTCTTCGAAAATTAGTAAAAAAAACCAACAGAAAATTACCTCTTTTAACTTTCTACACGTTATGAGGGCTTTTTCTAATTTCCTAACTACCAAAACATTCAGCATAACCATGAAAAAACCCAAAACCACCTCGCAGCAGAAAAGGCAACTTCTCATGAGCTTTTCTTTTTTCTATCAGCACAGTCTATAGTTCAGCACTTGAACTACAAATTAGGATTAGAATTTCTGTACTAGCGAATTCACTGGTACAGAAATTCTATTATATAAAAGCTCATGAGAAGTTGTCTTTGTTGCTGTGAGGTGGCTTTGGGTTTTTCACGGTTATGTTGAATGTTTTGGTAGTTAGGAAATTAGAAAGTTAAAAGAAGTAATTTTCTGTTTGTTCTTTTTCTATTTTCTATCGATTGTGGTTATGTATATTCGTTATTTTCTCCTTTTATTTTCAGCTGTTGTGTGTTACCACAGCAAATATAGCAACCTACGTCAGTCTTAGCGAATGCACTGCTGTTTTATACTAGATCGTTGTTTTTGCGGCATAATTGTATTCTGCTCTGTATCGGAGCAAAAACACACGCCTATTGATAGTTTGCTCATCAATATGTCTTATACAACGTGACAAATTAGTAGCCAGAGTATTAGTTGAAAGTCCAACTACGGCTACAGCATGAACTACGCAATGTGCGGAATCGTTCTTTCGCCTTTGACAGCTGCCGGCATCAAACATAACCATAGCTTAAGAACTATATAAAGCTCGGAAAGTACGTGAATTGCGATACAATTAGATTGCGAGAAGTAAATAGCACTGATTGCGAGAAGTAAATAGCAATATCCAAGTCCGAGTTGAAAAAAGACTCAAAGTACCCCGCCAAGCAACGCTGCTACGATCAAATACGTTTCTCATTCCCATTAGGCAATATACATATGCTTTGCCAAAGAGACTATTTTAATGAATGGCGATTTATGCAATATTGAACTCCTTAAAACATTTTCTGAGTATTAAAATGGTAAGCGATAAGGAAGTTAACGCGGAATACTATTTTCGATACCATTTGGCGAGTAAAAGGAATATCTTCGACATTTTTATGCAACCCAATAAAGAGAATTTCGTTTGTTGCCAGTGAATGTTCACTGCGCTTACTGTTTCTTGATGGGATTATATGCACGCCAATACACTCTCACCTATCAGCTAACACGGATATATACATTCTCACCTGTCGTTTGACAGTATGCTTTTCTCCTTTTCGCATGTGATAAAGTGAACTTGTTTTAGTTTTGTTTCTTGTTACGTGCCAGCTGATGGTAAATCCTTCACTCCCTGCCAATCTCTTCCATCAATAAATCATGTACTTTTAGGCCCCTGACATAACTCTTATTGACCCTAGAAACCCACGTCGCAGAGGCGCATACGAAAGCTTAGTATCGCTTTCTCTTTTCAACCGTCGCGCGTACGCATTGGTCCCAGTGCTGCCATATTAGGGATTTTAACCCTAGATTTAGGGATATTTTAAAGACTTCAGGGGACAAACAGGGGGAAAAAATATTCAGGGTTTTGTTTAGGGTATTCTGAAATTTGATAATGCATTTTTCCGAAACGGATGTTTCGATAAATAATAAGTTCGAAAAACGTCATGTCCACCTTTTTTTGATATAAGAAAATATAAAATATCAATCTTCAATCATACCAATAAGCGGATATTGGTGATGCTGTTTCAAAATTGATGTTTCTACCTTACCGATTGATGACAGAGGCCGCGATTGCCGTACCCTATATCTCTATCTATTCAGCTGAGTGACCGATTCACTTTTTCGTAGGTACTATTTGCAATACGGTGTCGTCAAATCCATGATGGGGTAATTTAACCGCCCTCGCTCTATCATTGTTTGATTTGTATTGCATTTAACACGGGGATATCCCAAAATATCGGAATAAGTCATATTCGTTTCTCCGAGCTCGCTTATTAATTAATCAACCGATGAAATCTGCCTATGGTACTGTCTAACTGTCTCTCGCGATTCTGTCGATAATAAACCTTTTGGGACTAATTTTTTCTAAGTGAAAATTTAACGCACCCAGGAAAAAATTAGTCCCAAAAGATTAGGATTAGTGAAGCAAAGTTTCACCTCATCTTAAAAAAGTTTGCTTCATGTGACGAAAGTCTTACACATATAAAAATTTATATTTAAATAACCTGGTTTTTGAGAATCCCGAAAAATTTCCCGGAAATGACGTCACTATGGCTACTTAGGGTATTTTCAGGGATAAATAGGAATTATCTGGGGGTAAGCCGCAGCGCCTATCTGGCAGCACTGATTGGTCCTTCTTTATCAACTCAGTCGTAAATCAGCACTCTCCAAAAGCAGCTGCGCGCATGCGGCAAGTATTAGAGCCGTTTCACACGAGACACACGGTGTCCGACCACTGAATCCTCAGCCACTGTTTTTGTATAGAATTGTGGTCCGGACACTGTGGCTCTGTGTGTATCCTCTCATTTATTTCTATGTCCCGGCAGTGGCTAGAGACACAGTGGCCGGACACCGAGTGTCTCGTGTGAAATGGGCCTTACGGTTTTCTAGTTATAACAGGTCGATGCGCTCGAGAGGCGTAACTATCAGCGTAGTTTCATTTTTAAAGTATTTTAGATTTTATGTGGACTTAGAACAAATGTTATTATGTTTTCAGGAAATATTATTGTTGTTTTCACCATGGCACATAGTAAATCCTTAAGTGAAAGTGAAAAAATAAAATTTTTAAGCATAGAAGAGGAATCTGAGGCAAGTGATGCTCAGCAGAGTAATAGTGAATTAGAAGATCATTTGAGCGAAGACGATGTGCAAAGTGACTTTGAAGATGAATTAATTCATATTATTCCTGAAGATGTACAAAGCACTTTTGATGATCAAAAGGA
The DNA here is from genome assembly GCA_947369275.1 of Nemotelus nigrinus. NCBI lineage: Eukaryota > Metazoa > Arthropoda > Insecta > Diptera > Stratiomyidae > Nemotelus > Nemotelus nigrinus. The sequence goes on from OX376372.1 coordinate 141,245,955, forward strand.
ATCGTCCCAACCTGGCTCATTACCAGCACCGTATGATCGGATGGATATCGAACGTGATCGGCGTATTATAATTCCGAGTCGAGCAGTGATGACCGGTAAGAACAAGCATCGTTGGTCCACAGCTAAGGGTCAAACGCATCCAAGAGCTTCTGCTATCAACATCATTCGGACAAGTAGAGGTCCAACTCGTATGTGCCGAACTATTTATTATCCTGTTTTGTGCTTTGATCTCTTCATCACTGATGAAATAATTGAGGAGATCGTTAAGTAGACTAATGTACAAATAAAAAATGCTTTGATCTCTTCATCACTGATGAAATAATTGAGGAGATCGTTAAGTAGACTAATGTACAAATAACTGCAAAACGCCGAGAAAGCATGACTAAAGCCACTTTAGGAGACACGACTTCACTAGAAATTTGGGGTTTTTTTAGGATTCTTATCCTGAGTGCAGCAATGAAAGAAAACTATTTGTCTACTGAAGAGCTATTTGGTATTTCATTTTCAGGAACTAGATACGTTGCTGTCATGAGTAGGGATCGATTCAACTTTTTAACAAGGTACCTCAGGATGGATGATAAGTCTCTGTGGCCTGCTGTTCGTGAAGAAGACCGTTTGTCTTTGGGAACTTTTCATAAGCCAATGCCAGCTGAACTATAAGATAAGATTAGATAAGATAAGATATCGATAGCTTTTTCAGCAATAGCGAAAGTGAGTGCTGCCAAGTATGAGCAACGGCACAAATTTAGGCATTTTTCCTAACCGATCTCAGATAAGCCTCAAACTTTTTTACCACAATTGTGGTGGTATGAGAGGCAAACTAAGTAAATTATACCTTGACGCCAAATCGTGCCATTTTAATTTACTCGCCATCACCGAAACTTGGCTTAATGCCTCTCATAAGAATGAGGAGATTCTTGATAGTAGTTGGACTATTTACAGAAGCGACCGCGATTCTTATTCTACGGGTCAGTCGCGAAGAGGTGGTGTCTAACTTGCTGTTAGCAACACACTTTCAAATGAGCTTGTAGATACCACCCCAAATGTTTTCTTCCAATGTATAATTGTTCGGATCTCCACTAATAGCCACTCAATTTACATCGCTGTTGTCTACATCCCCCCTTGATCTGACGAATCCATCTACAGCAATTTTTGTGACACAATGTCTTCATTAGCGATATCACTTAGCGAAAAAGATTAAATAATAGTTTCGGGTGATTTCAATCGTCCGAATCTTTGCTTTGTTCCGGATGAAAATGACTCTTACCTTCTCCCTGTAAACCTTGTAGCCACCAACGATTTCAATCTTGCGAGTGCCTTTTATGGTAATGATTTACAGCAGATTTTCCAAACTCCTAACCAAAATGGTAATTGGTTAGATCTTGTTTTCACAAATGCTTATGACGAAGTAGTGGTTAGTCCAACCAGTGACGCAGAGCATCTTTTTTGCAACAGTTTACACCATACAGCACTGCCAGTCGAACTTTCCACTCCAGATTCCACCTGCTTAAAAGCTTAAAATAACTCAATTGTATTTGACTTCCGTAATGCTGATTATGAAAGCATTAAACATGTTCTTGATACTACTGATTGGTCGACTACTCTTTCAACACAAGATCTCGAGACAGCCATTTCCTCATTTTACAATAAAATATTTGACGCCGTTCAAAGATATGTTCCAAAGATAAAAAAAAAAGAATAAATTGTCTGAACCATGGCTTGATAGGGACTTTAGGCATATGCGAAATCGTAGGAACAAACTTTGTAAGCTTATTAAAGAAAATACCGATGTTAATCCTGCTATTCAGGAAGAATATAATGAAGTTGCTAGGCAATTTTGACTCTTACAGTAGAACAACCGGCGAAAATATAGTCCGCAACCCGAAAAAATTCTTCGATTTTGTTAATGTGAAGCAAAAAACTACTGGCTATCCATCGTTTATGTTTCTTAATAATATAACGTCTTCCTCTCCTAAAGAGATATGTGACCTATTCGCTGATAGTTTCCAAGAAATTTTTAATGCACCAGACCCATCAAACTCACACCTTTCTTCCTTTGATTCAGCTTCAATAGCTTTTGTGAACCATTTAGAAATTTCCCGTGATGAAATACGTAAAGATATTTCGGATCTCGACTGCAACAAAGGTCTTGGGCCTGATCAAATTCCTCCGATCTTCTTGCGCAACTGTGTAGAGCAGCTAATAGCTCCCTTGCATATTTTCTTTAATAGGTCACTTTCGTCGGGAATTTTCCCATTCTGTTGGAAGCTTTCGTATGTCACACCCATATTCAAAAATGGTGATCGACGCTGTATTCGAAATAATAGGGGCATTGCCATTTTGACCCGATTCCGAAACTTTTCGAAAAGGTGGTATACGATAAACTTTCTCCACTTGTTGATTCCCGTTTGAACGAGCAACAACATGGCTTTAGAAAAGGTCACTCAACTACCACGAATTTGACAATTCTAATCTCTTACGTTCTATGCAAAATGGAAAAAGGATACCAAATTGACGCAGTCTACACTGACTTCAGTAAGGCGTTTGACAGAGTTGACCATTCTGCCTCAATTCTAAAGCTTCAGAAATTCGGTATTGCCGCGTCTTTACTCAGCTGGCTGACTTCCTACCTTCGCGATCGAACACAATGTGTAAAATTTCAAGGTTTTTATCGCAAAACATTAGTCCTACCTCTGGTGTACCCCAAGGTAGCCATCTTGGCCCACTTCTTTTTAATATATTTATTTCCGACTTATCTGACGTCCTAGCAGGCATACCTCATTTACTCTATGCAGACAATCTCAAACTTTATCAGACTATTGAATCGAAATCGGATGCCCCTTTTCTCCAATCCAAGCTTGATTCAATTGATCAGTGGTGCAATATAAACAAGCTCGCTCTCAATATCAATAAATGCCAAGCTATTAGTTTTTCCAGGAAATGCACGGTCACACACAATACGTACTTCCTCGGCAATAATATGCTAACCCGAGTTGATAACTTTGCTGACCTCGGTGTTATCTTAGATGAAAAACTCCGCTTCACCTCACACTTTGATAGAATACTTTCTCGTGCGAACAAACAGCAAGGTTTCATCAAAAGACTTGCCACAGAATTCCGTAAGTCTGTGGGTCAAAAAATCCTTATACACTTCACTTGTACGTCCTATTCTCCAATACGCTTGCATTAGCTGGAATCCTGCTTTTGAAACCCACAGTGACAGACTCGAGTCAATACAAAAACAATTTTTACTTTTCGCCTTGAGAAAACTGTACAACCCTTATGATTTTAATAGCATACCCCCTTATGAGTTTCGACTAGGTCACTTAAACCTATCGACGCTAGCCTAAAGAAGAATGATGATATCGGCCTGCTTCACATTCGACGTCATTAGAGGCGCTATTAATGTAGAATTCCTGAATAGTAAAATTTCGATAAATATCCCTGTGAGGAACACCAGGTCCAATCGTTTCCTAAAAGAATATTCACATTCGACGACATATGCAGCAAATGAGCCAATAAATAGATGCTGCAGAATATTCAACAGCATAAGTAATTTATATCCCCTACGATTTCCAAATCACCCTTCAAATCCTCTCTTTTGCATGCCATCCATACCCCTAAACCTTAAGCCATAGTATATATGTCAATGTTTTCATTTATTGATTGTTTTTTATTAATGTATTTGTTACTTTTTTCATTTGTTTGTTACTTATTTAACCTGTTTGTTTTTTACTTTAACTTTTCCATTTTAGTTTATAACTTGTTATTTTATATCTAGTTTTGTACCTTGTTTGGTGAATAAATAAAATAAATAAAATAAAATAAAATAAATTGTGGCAAGTGCCGAAGAGTGGTGAAAGACACGCACCAAAGCTTAGAATGCGAGGGCTATTGCGGCGATAGGTGGAATACAATAACATCGTACAATTAGGTGACATAGTGAAGTGGTTCTGCAGTAAATACGATGCCGCTCTATAAACAAGCTGAGATGACAAAATAATCTCTCGAATTGAGTTAACTCACCGGCTAGTAAAAAAATTGAGGAAAAGCTGGAAAGTATCCAGATTGATGCGGTTAAAGAACATAAAAAACCTTCATATGAGGACATGTTAAGACAAACAATTAAACCAAAACCAAAGAAATTCAATACAGGCATCTTAATAAAGCCAAGTAGAGGGAAAACCATCCAGGATTTGAAAGAAAAGATAAAACTTTGCGCACTGAAGACTCTAGTAGAATATACTAAGCCACAGCGGAGTGGGGCGTAATAATTAAAACAAATTCACTAGAGAACTCAAAAATTTTTTTAAAAGAAATAAACGAGTAAATGTCAAGCAAATACAATGCAGAAATGACAAAGGGTGGGTTTACAGCATTCAGATCAAATGTGACCTGACCTAAAGCGCGGACTAAGTGAACTTAGTGTTAAGGTGTTTACATCAACCTGACTTAAAATTTGCTCATGCACTGTATTCATCGTTTTATATGTCTCTCAAACATGTTTAATTCAATGATTTTGTGTCAAAGGGGAATGTTATGATCTTATATTAGACATACATACATTATTGATAGTCACGCGAAAATCAATGTTTAGGTCGGGTGTGTTTCATTATCAGCGTGGCTCAACAGCCCGACGTTGGCCCTATGCCACCTGGATCGATCTCCTCCAATTTTCTCGGTCACGTGACCGTGTCTTCCAATCTCTCCCAACGAGCTCTTGGTCTTCTTCTTGGGCTCGCTCCGTCGACTCTTCTTGCGCTCATGACAAGTTTTGGCATGCGATCGTCATTCATGTCTTATGTCTTATATGCTAGTTGCATCCGTAACTTGTTTTCGTCAGTTTCGTTGGCGTCACTCGATAGATTGCTACCCAGGTAAACGAAGATGTCCACGAATTTGATTCAAAGGTTTTTGTTTTGACACAATCTTTCCTTTTGCAATAAAACGCGAACGTTCAAACTACTAAACTTTTATTTGCAAATTTAATAATTCCGAGATATAATGCGAATAGACTAAACTTACGAAACTTATTAAATGATTGAAAAAACCAATGCGAAAAAGCGAATTAGCGAAATGAACAAGATATGGTTTTATTTCCGAACGAATGCAAAGTTTTAACTTAACTGACTGACAAAGAAACCGCAAAATTCAATTTTATTTCAAGAAAAAATTTCGGTACTTTTTACAGTTTACTGAACCAATATTAACTTGGTCAAATTTTCAAAATGGAATACATCATTAATTTTCAATATATCAGCTGATTGGAATTTTACTGGTTTCGCTGGAACGGCTGACTGATGTCATACTGACAGTCAGTCCTCTGTCAACAAATGGTCAGGTGAGTAGACATGTTATACGATGATACTAAAATATTTCATTTTAGGTTGCTTCAACATAACTCCCCCCGATGGTCCGCAAGGATCAGAATTAACGCCTGTAAATAGAGCTTGAATAATCTTTTATATTGATATTAAGTTACCAATCCTAGGTTTCTTGTCGAAGTTCTGAACAAATCCATTTATTTATCAAGGAATAAGATATGTTAACGTTACTTGTGGCATTTCCATTTGTTGTTGTAGAATTTTTATCTATCAGGCTTGTAATTTGTGAATTTATCCTGTATTGTTGATTTCGTTTTTAATGTGAGATTTGTGAATTCTTCTTCCACTCGCGGTTGTTATAGTAGCTTTATTATCTTTGACCACACTTTTCTTCTTGTAAATGGGTTTTCGCTTGCCCTTTATTTGCTTTATGGCAGTGTAGACAGTTTGCCCTGGATCGTATGATTTGGGTTTTTGTCTCTTTAAGTTTTCATTTTTTAGTTTGATTTTCTGTTTCTTCTCAATTAATTTGGCTAGATCTTCATTAACCTTTGACCTGAAATCGATTAGTTCTTGATAGTTAATTCGCTGTGTTCTACCAAAGAATATGTCGCTGGGCTTTTTATTCGTCACTGAGTGGAAAGAGTTATTGTAACGATCTACTGCTATATTCATGATTTCTTTCAGGGATAAGTCTGGATACTCTTTAGACAAGCATCTCGTAATTTCCATTAGAGTTGAGTAAAATTTCTCAACGGTTCCGTTGACTTCACTCTTCTGGGATGGTGTTTTGTACACTTCGATGTTCAAGGTTTTTATGTAATTTAATATAATTGGGCTTAAAAAGCTTCGTTCATTATCTTTTACAAGTGTTTTCGGCACTGTATAGAAATGTAGGGCTTTTGTTATTTTATTTCTCAAATGCAATGCTGATTTGTTTGTAATTCGGAAAGTTTTTGCAAATTTGGAGAATTTATCGATGCAAGTAATGAATTTTTCGCCATCTAGTTCAAAAATGTCCATGTGAAGTATTTCTGTACGATACGTGGGAATGGGTGTTGCTTGAATTTCTGGTCTTCCAGGATGTCTGTCATATTTACTAGTATTGCATATGTCGCAAGATTTGATAATTTTCTTTATTTGCATCGTCATATGCGGGAAGTAATAATTCTCTAGAATTTGGTTCTTGTTTTCTATATGATTTCTGTGAGCTCTTCGATGCTCTTGATTTATAATTTCGAACTGATTATCCGGGTTTGCAATGTCCTGAACTACTCTTTGCGTTATGCGGATTTTGAATTTGCTAAAGTGTTTCTTATATACTTCCTGTAGGAGTTGAATGTGCTTTTCTTGTATCTTTAGACCATTAAGAATATTCAGGTTTAAATACTTTTTCAGATTTTCTATTAAGGATTTTTCTTCGATTTCTTTTAGTTTGATGTAATGTCGTCGATAGCCTGAATGAGGTTCTTCGAAAGCATACACGTCCTTACCTTCCTGGAATATCAGTTGGTTTTTAAATGTATTTAAAGGCGCTTCGCAGCTAGGAATCAAGTCCGTGCTATCCTCTTCCGCGCTGTGGATTGTCCCTGATGATGAAATTATTACATTAACTTGCGTCTGGAGTCTCGAAAGAGCGTCAGCTACGTAATTTGTTCTTCCAGGTTAGTAAATGACCTCAAAATTATACTCCTCCATTCTGGCTTTCCATCTTTTTAACTTTGAATTGGTGTTTTTGCTACTTAGGCTGAAGGTAAGCGGCTGATGGTCTGTTAGTATTTTTATTTTCTTTGCACAATAAAGGTAATTTCGGAGGTTATCTAGAGCCCAGACGATTGCTAACATTTCTTTTTCATTGGCAGCATATCCTTCTTCCGTTTTATTCAAACCCCTACAAATGTAAGTAATAGGCTTGTCCTTGCCGATTTCCCCTTGGGAGAGGACTGCACTAATCGCGTGGTCTGAAGCATCGGTTGTTAGAATGAACGGCCTTGAAAAGTCAGGGAAACTCATTACTTCAGCGGAGGTTAAGAGCTCTTTGAGGTCATCGAATGCTTTCATTTCTTTTTCACTCAAATTGATTTTTACCTTTTTTGACTGGTTGGCTTTTGTCTGCCCATTTGTACCTCTCGTAAGGTTTGTTAAAGGCTTCGCTATTTTGGTAAAGTCTCTTATAAAGCGTCTATAGTAGGAAGTTAGCCCTAAAAAACTCTTCATATCTTTTAAGTTTTCAGGAGGTTTGATACCTTTTATAGCAGCTATCTTTTTTACATCGGGCTTCACACCTTTGTTTGATATGATATATCCCAAAAATTCTGTTTCAGTTTTAAGAAACTCGGTCTTATCCAGGTTCACTCTTAAGTTTGCCTTTTCTAATTTGCCAAATACTTTTTCAATATTTTCCAAATGCTCCCCCTCCGTCTTGCTGAATATAATAATATCGTCTATGTAGACGTAACATATTTTGCCAATGTACTCTTTCAAGACGTCGTCTATCATGCGTTGGAAAATGGCAGGAGCATTTCGAAGGCCAAACGGTAGTCTGGTAAACTCATATTTTCCATTCATCGTTGAGAAGGCGGTTTTGGAGATGTCCTCGTCCTTCATTCTCACCTGATGGAACCCAGACGTTAGATCCAATGTGGTGAAGAATTGGGACCCACCAAGATTGGCAATCGTGCTGGAGATGTCGGGTATCGGGTAGGTATCAGATATCGTGACGGCATTAATTTTCTTGTAGTCGATCACCATTCTATATTTCCTTATTCCAGTTGCGTCCATTTTTTTCTCTACAATCCAGATGGGTGAATTGTAAGGACTTTTTGATGGCCTAATTATTCCAGGTCTTTCACCTGATTGTCTACTTCCTGCCGCATGCTAACTGGGTATGGGTAGGTTTTGGCATATATAGGTTCATCAGTGGATGTCCGAATTTCGGCCCTAACGTTGGTATTTATAGACTGTTTATTATCAACTGGTTCGAATAGGTTTCTGTGGTTCCTGATTATTGCTATCAGTTTTTCTCTAGCTCGGTGAGGAAGGTGACTGTCCATAATGTTTAAATTATTTACTTGTGTGGACTGTTTTTCCTTGAGTGGAATGATGATATTGGGTTTTATTCTTAATTCATTCTTTTTCCGATCGATGACTGCCTCGAGTGCCTTTAGTGTATCATCTCCAATAATTCCATCGAAGGATTTCAGGCCTGGTAAAATGAAAAACTGTACGACTGTATTGTTGCCTATGCTTGAAAAAAACCTGCCCCTAATTTTCTCTTTTACTTCCATTTCTCCTCCTGCCGATTGTATTTTGAAGGATTTTTCCGTTGGTTGTTTGGTTTCTGCTAATTCTGGTCTCACAAAATTTTTGTTAGTTCCCGTATCGATGAGGAATTTAAGAATTCTACCGTCGCTAGCTACATATTCTATGTATGGAATGCTAGAGAGGCATTCCTCATAAAATTTACTTCCATTTCCGGATCTTCAATATCTTTTAAATTATTCATTTGCATTTCTGCTTCATAGGCTGCTACGTAGTCTTCGTTTGTAGTATCCTCTTCTATGGTATCCTCAGATGTCTCAATGATATTCACGCGTTGGTGTTTGTTTGAGTGATAATCGTTCTGCTGAGGTCTTTTAACTGGATGGCTTTCCCGTGGCCGATTCATGTAGATCACTATGTTGGTCTTAATGGAGGGATCAACTTCCATGGGTACTGGGGGTTTTTGTGCTGTGGGCCTGGCTGGTGGCTGTGGACGTTGTTGATGTTGTAGATGGTCATTCATTTCTCTGGTTCAGTGATAGATTCCTGGGTGCAGGACGTGGTGGCAGTTTTTGTAGAGCTTGCTGAATTGGCCTTGTTATATTCTGAGAGAAAAACTGATTTTGGGAGGCTGTGACTGAATTGATTATGCTTGGCTTGTGTATTATAGTGTTACGGAAGTTGAGATTTTGAATCTCAAGACACGTTGTATACGCTTCTGGGAGAGTTTTGGGTCTCTGAATCATTAACATCTTCGAGATGTCACCATTCACACCCCGTATAAATACATCAAGAGCCCTGTTTCTGTAAGTCTCAATTAATACTCCGACCGTTTCAGAAGAATAGTCTTCTGTTCGGATTTTATTCATGATTAGTGAAAACTGATGGTTCACAAGCGCGTAAAACTCATCGAGGTTCATATTGCTTTGATGCAAGAGATTTAATTGGTGTTCTAGTGTATGTAAGTCTCTCTTATCTGTGTAATGCAGCGAAAGACACTTCTTTATAGATGACCAACTATCGTCGAATATATTATAAGATATGAGGGCTGCATCAGTAGGGCCTCGAATCTTTTGCCGTATACTACGGAGTATTGCTCTGTAGATTGGCTTCGTTCGGACGATTTCATAGTCCTTAAGGATGTTTTCGACACTGTGGACCCAAGACAGATATTCTGCTGGATTCCCGTCGAATGTCTGCAATTCCCTAACGCAATCGGGCAGTTAGCAGATTTCTTTGAGCTCCTCCTCGGTACGGGGAGCATTACGTCTTCTCTCAACATCAAAGGACACTGTACTACTGAGCTTTGTGTTCAACATGCTTGAAAATGTTTCTAACGACTTATATTAGTGTATTAGAGAAGTTGGAAATCGTATGATAAGACATAATGCTGTATCCAATGAGCAGGTGTCGTATCAGTCGGGAAGAGTCGAAAAAGTGCTCGAAATTTCTTTGAAAATGATTTCCAGCAGGTTTGAAACCATTTGCCTCTTATTCTAGAGGTTTCAAAGGATTTTTTAAGCCAATAAAAAGAAAATCAATTTTCTGAAATTTCTACTGTGGTGTAACCCCTTAAATGAAATTTCGATTCTACAAGTGAAAATCTAATATTTACCGTATAAATTTGTGAAGTTGGGTTATTTCAATCTTAAGAAAAACATATTTCAGAATCGCTGGTATTTCATGGTTTAAAGTGGAAGTGAAAATAGGAAAAGTGAAAGTGAAAATATTTCTCTAAAATTTGTGATGATCTGATCGGTATAATCGTGCCCATCTGCATCCAAATAATTAGGTTTTAGTGTCTCTCTGTTCGCAAATCTTGTGGCGTGTGTTTTGCTAGAAGAAACTTAACGGGCAGTCGAGAATTACAAATAGCCGCGAGCAGTGGCGGCTCGTCAGGGTGGGCCCGGTCCGCCTGGCCAACCCTGACGAGCCGCCACTGGGCCCGCTCGACACAAAAACACTATTATAAGGTAAACGCGGATACCAACAAGAAATATCTACTTTACTTGAGCTCAGTGGCGGCTCGTCAGGGTGGGCCAGGCGGGCCGGGCCCACCCTGACGAGCCGCCACTGGCCGCGAGCATGTCAAACCAGAACAACCTAATTAGGCCATCTCGTTTAGATGCGCGAAGTGAAGATTCTAGCGCTTCTCATTCTCATCCTCCTTTCGCCAGCGCAAATCCCACTCCTGATAATAACACTGTCAACTATGTTACAAATGATTTGGTACAAATCATTTCTAACATAGTTTCGGAGACTTTGCGGATTCAAGGAAGGCAGTTATTCAACTCCTTCATGAACCCCGCATCCGATATTAATAATGACCGTAATGTCCCAATTGCCATCAGCGACGACATGAACTTGTCCGACATGGATAAGATCCCTGACGTCGTAAAAAGTTTGAGGGTATTTTCAGGGGAACCAGGGGAATTTAGCTCTTGGAAAAAGAGCGTAGACAGAATTCTAAAGATCTATGAACATCTTCGTGGTACACCTAAGTACTACGGAATTTTGTCAGTGATGCGAAACAAAGTCGTTGGTCACGCAGACATAGCACTGGAGTCGTATAATACTCCGTTAAACTGGGAGAAAATATCGAAGTGCCTCACTCTTCACTACGCTGACAAGAAGGACCTTGGTACTCTTCAATATCAGTTGACCACCTTGGTTCAGGGAGCAAACACTATCCCCGAGTTTTACCAGGTCGTATACCAGCACCTTTCTTTGATACTAAATAAATTATCATCTACGGAACTTGTTCAAGAGTCTCTTAACATGATGACGCAGGCGTATCGTGACAAAGCACTTGACACTTTTGTAAGAGGATTACGAGGTGATCTACCCAGATTGCTGAGTATCCGCGAACCAGCAGACCTCCCTCAGGCATTACATCTTTGCCTTAAGCTCCAGAATATCGATTATAGGACAATGCATACCAATAATACCCAAAGCACTATTCGGCGATCACAATACCATACACAGCCCCCTATTCCCCCAAGGAGAGATCATCTCTCTCTACCCAAACCAATTCCCGCACCAAAACGTGAATTCTACCCTGAATTGGTAAATAACCCTCACTTTCCACAGCCTCCAAGGTTCCAATACCAAAGTGGCCTACAAAACCCTCGACCACTTCCGCCGAAACCTCAGCAGAAACCTGAGCCAATGGATGTCGATCGTTCCATGAGAACTCAGGTCGTTAACTACCAAAACCACCCTCAAAATCGATATGGTGTACAAAAACGGTCACAACCGCAGCAATCTCACGCACCGAACAAACAACAACGCATATTTCACATAGACACAAACGATGACAGCGGCAAAACTCCAGAAGAATATGAGCAAGACATAATTCAGGAGGACCAACAACATGACCAGACTTTAACTGACTACTTAGACCCCAACATAGAGCCTGAACTAGACGAACCGGAACAACTCCATGACATTTATTTTTTAGACTAAGACGCTCTTCATTACCGTATTTCGAATATGTCGGAAGGAGTGGAGAGCTTCTCAAATTCTTAATCGACACTGGGTCGAATAAGAATTATATACAACCTAGACACATACGTAGCCCAATCCCTAACGAAAAACAATTTTATGCTAATTCTGTCGGTGGGAATATATTAATTACACACCACGCCCACTTAAATCTCTTCGGCCCAGAAACGAATAAACTGCAATTTTTCATTCTACCCAGCCTTGTTTCCTTCGATGGTATAATAGGAAACGACACGCTAAAGTAGTTGGGAACCATAATTCACACTAAAGAAAATTACATGACAATCTACCCAAATATTTGTATTCCCTTAAAACAATGTGTCTCTGAGGCCATCAATAACATACCCATTAGAACAGAACACCTAAGTAAAGAAAATTCCGACAAGCTTAAGTCAATTATTTCCAAACACTCGAAATTACTTTCTGAACCCGACGAAAAACTTACTTTCACCACAAAAGTTAAAGGCGAAATAAGGACAACAAATCAGGATCCTGTATACTCGAAGTGCTACCCTTATCCGATGGCACTAAAGAGTGAAGTTGAGAAACAAATAAATCAGCTACTATAAGATGGAATTATTAGACCATCCAGGTCACCCTATAACTCACCAGTGTGGATAGTCCCTAAAAAACTAGATGCATTTGGGGAAAAAAAGTACCGATTGGTTATAGATTATCCCAAGCTCAATTCCGTAACGATTGCGGATAGGTACCCTATACCCGACATTAATTAAGTCCTTTCTAACTTAGAGACAAACAAATGGTTTTCAACAGTAGATTTAAAGAGTGGATTCCTTCAAATACCTTTGAAGGAAGCCGACATAGAAAAAACCGCATTCTCTGTAAACAACGGCAGGTTTGAGTTCACTCGCTTGCCATTTGGACTCAAAAATGCCCCGTCTATCTTCCAAAGAGCCCTGGACGACATTCTCAGGGAACACATAGGCAAACGCTGCTATGTGTACATAGACGACATTATTATTTTCGGGAAGGATGAATCTGAACACCTAGTTAACCTCGAAATGATTTTGAAAACCTTGGAAGCTGCAAACATGAAGATACAGTTAGACAAGTGCGAGTTCTTCAAGAGCGAAATTGAGTTTCTAGGCTATGCAATTACAAGGGGCGGCATCAAGGCCAAACCCCGCAAAGTAGAGGCAATAGTCAATTTACCACCTCCTAAAACCCTTAAGGACCTCCGTTCGTTCCTCGGTATGTCAGGGTACTATCGTCGCTTTGTGCCCGACTATGCGAAAATCGCAAAGCCCCTGACATGAGAGAGGGGAAAGAGGACGTGTATTGAGAGGGGAAGGAGGACGTGTGTCGAAAAAAATTTCCGGTAACACCCCCATTAATATGAATTCAGAGACAATGTCTGCCTTCAATAAATTAAAAAGTTCCCTCATTTCCAAGGAAGTCGTACTAGCTCATCCTGACTTCGAAAAGGAATTCGAGCTTACGACCGATGCCTCAGATTACGCTTTGGGTGCCGTTCTTTCACAAAATGACAGACCAATAATGTTTCTCTCTAGAACCTTGCACAAACCAGAAGAACACTACGCAACCAACGAGAAAGAGATGCTCGCCATTATTTGGGCTCTAGACTCGTTGCGTAACTATCTTTATGGCTCTCGTAAGGTACGGATATACACGGACCACCAGCCTCTTACATATGCATTAAGTAAAAAGAACACGAACAGCAAGATGAAGAGGTGGAAGGCCATACTAGAGGAATACGATTATGAGCTTAAATATAAGCCCGGCAAAGCCAATATTATCGCGGATTCTCTCTCTCGACCCCATAAGACGACACAAATCAACTCCATGACACCTACTGAGCACAGTGATGATAGCTCATCACATAATCTAATCCCCACTGTCGAATCACCTATAAACGAGTTTCGAAACCAACTTTTTTTTTATATATAGGCGATGAAGACAGCTACCAAATCTAGAACCGTTTTCCAAACTACACAAGGCACAAAGCTATCAAGCCGCACTATTCCGACGCAGACATTAGGCGCGTTTTTTTGCTCCTCTATCCAGCGGAGAGTAGAGTAGACGCATTGAAAACAACAACACTCCTACACCAGTGAATTCACTAGTACAGAAATTCTATGCGTCATTTGTAGTTCACGTGTTGAAGTGTAGAATGTGCTGATAGAAAAAAGAAAAGCTCATGAGAAGTTGTATTTTTTTCTGTGAGGTGGCTTTCGGTTTTTCATGGTTATGTTGAATGTTTTTGGTAGTTAAGAAATTAGAAAAGGCCCTCATAATGTGTAGAAAGTTAAAAGAATTAATTTTCTGTTAGTTTTTTTTCTATTTTCTATCGATTGTGGTAGTGTATACTCGTTATTTTCTCCCTTTTTTTCAGCTGTTTTGTGGGACCACAGCGAATATAGCAACCTATGTCAGGTTTAGCGAATGCACTGCTGTTTTATACTAGATTGTTGTTTTACCGGCATAGTTGTACTCTGCACTGCATCGGAGCAAAAAAAACGCACCTATTATTAGCATTTTCAAGAGATATCTCAATCCCAATACTTTGAATGGCCTCTCAACTAATGAAGAAATTATGGGGAGAATACAAAACATCTACCCGGACCATTTCAAGGACTACCGTATCCGATTTACACGGAAAATTGTAGAAGACTTACCAAACGAGGCAGAGCAAGAAGGAAAAATCCTTCAAACTCACCGTAGAGCCCACCGGAACGCCGAAGAAAACAGGCAACAGCTCTTACAAAATTTCTACTTCCGTAAAATGGCAGCCAAAGTTAGAAATCTCGTTAAACGATGTTCAATATGCAAAGAAAACAAATATGATAGGCACCCTAACAAGCCTTTCATAAATCCTACTCCAATTCCATCCTACCCTGGTCACACGGTCCATATTGACTTGTTTAGTACGGAAAAGCATTTTGTCCTGACGGGAATAGACAAATTTAGCAAATTTGCCCAAGCCAAAATTATTCCGTCTAAATCGATAGAAGATATCAGACAACCCTTAACGGATATGCTATTCTTCTTTTGTATTCCGGAATCAGTTGTCATAGATAACGAGGGTGCACTTCGATCAGACTCTATAACATCATTGTTAGAGGATGATCTTCAAATCAAAACATACAAAACACCACCTTATAAGAGCGAAGTGAACGGACAGGTATAACGCTGGCACAGCACGCTCACAGAAATTATGAGGTGCCTCAGAAGGGAAAATCCTACAAGGACCTTCGATAATTTACTGCAACGCTCTGTACACGAATACAACTTTACCATACACTCCGTCACTGGGAAAAAAAACAGTTGAAGTTTACTTTGGAAGGACACCGGAAATTGATCTCAACGAATTCGAAAGACTACGCTTATCTAACATTGACAGACTCAAACAGAAACAACAAGCCGACATGGGAAATCACAACAAGAACAGACAACCTTTAAGACAGTACGAAATAGGAGAAACCATTTACGTTAAACAAAACAAAAGAAAGGGCTCAAAATTAACGGCCAGATATAAACCTGAAGTAGTGAAGGAAAACAATAACTCAACAGTCATAGCCGAATCTAGAAAAACTATCCATAAGAGTAACATACGAAATTAACTTCTCGTTTCAGACTAATTTTCCATGTCACAATGGGGAAAGTGGACATCCTCGATTATACTAACTCTCAAATCATCGCAATAAAAATGGGCGAAGCAAAAATTAGGACTGGAAATTTCAAAATTATTCACGATGTTGACATTGGGCAGTACAGGAAGACACTATCAGACATATCGACAGCACTCGAACACGATGTCTCCACCAACAACCCATTGTACCCCTATCTTTCCCACGAAGTTCTTCAAGCGGAACAATTCCTATGGCATTTGCAACCTAGAATTACAAAGAGGTCACTAGATTTTATAGGTTCTGCGCGGAAGTGGATAGCCGGTAATCCCGATCACGAGGATTTCAAAATCATCCAAGAAAAGATAAATAATGTTCTTAACAACAACAATAATCAGGTCGTTATTAATAAATCTTTCAATGATAGATTAAATAACCTAACTCATATCTCCAACCAAATTGTAAAATTTGTAAAGAATGACGAAAAATACAAACACGAATTTGTAAGCAGCTTGCAGTACAAACTAAAACTCATTAAGGAAGAATTAGTTTATATTAAATATGCCTTAGACTTTGCGAAAACGGGCGTAGTAAATATCATCATGCTATCCAAAAAGGAAATTGAACAAGCTACTAAAGTATTAGAAAAAGAAAACTTCCCATATCATTCGGCCGAAGAAGCCTTACAACTATCAGACGTAAAAATTGTTACAAACGAAAATACACTTTTATATATTGTGAGAATTCAAATAACACAAAAGAAACACAAAAACCTTTGATTTGGCCCGTTAAAAAGAAAAATAAAGTTTTTACAGAATAACATATTAGTACATCGAGATAAAATATATGGCATCATTAATAGCTGCAAGAAGTATAATGCAATATCAGTATGTAATCAAATTGACTTGTCAGATATAAGCAATTCATCCTGTATTTCTAATATCCTAAAAAGTTCAAACTCTATTTGTAACACGACCAGCGCACAGCACCTAGCAGCAATCGAAGACGTCGGCCCTGACATGATTTTAGTCAATGACTTCAGAGGAACCGTAACCATAGACAACGAATCTCGCAACCTAGAAGGAACGTACTTAATTAAGTTCAGCAACGCTACCATTACACTGCTGAACGAAACGTTCATCTCCAAAGAAATCTCGAATTTGGAAGCCCTTCCGGCAGTGCTGCAACCGACACCCGCAGAAAACCAATATCGGGAAATATTATCTCTGGAAGCTATGAAGGAACTCCACATTAATAACACCAAAAGAATCGAATTATTGAAGAACTCCAACGAATGGGCCAACTACGGAACCAGCCTCATGTTCTTTCTTTTACTAGTAATAATCGTACTTTTCAAGTTTCTTCCCAGAAATAAGACAAAAGTCACCATCAACTCCTCCTCGGAAGATAAGCCAAAGCAACTTATCAATGGGCCCATGACAAAAATTAATGTCCTACCATTAACATCTCAACATCAGCAACATCCTACAACTGGATTTTATGACCAGCCATTCTTTTAACCGAATGAGGACATTCGGATCTCAGCGGGGAAGAGTTAACGAACGAACGTCAGCACTCAGGTAAAACGTGCGATCGCCAGACACCTGATCAGCGAAATTACACTTAACAACGGAAAAGCTACAACAGCAATTCATTTCCGATAAATAGATTAAGCCATTGAATTGTATTTTCTAAGTTTGCGATACGGGAAACCTCTGCCCGAATAAATAAAGATTTTTTTTTTTTTGAACAAATTGTTCGGAATTATTTTAACTTATATGTATATATATAAATAGATATATGTATATGTATTTATATGTACGTATACATATATATATAGATATTACATTACAATATATATATATATATATATATATATATATATATATATATATATATATATATATATATATATATATATATATATATATATGTATATATATATATATATATATATATATATATATATATATATATATATATATATATATATATGTATATATATATATATATATATATATATATATATATATATATATATATACATATATATATATATATATATATATATATATATATATATATATATATATATATATATATATATATATATATATATATATATATATATATACATATATATATATATATATATATATATATATATATATATATATATATATATATATATATATATATATATATATATATATATATATATATATATATATATATATATATATATATACATATATATATCGTCGCTGTGAAATCAAACCGGCATATCTGCAAAATGCATATTTTTCACCAGAGCGCTTTAAAGTTTTCACTTGTGGGCCATTTCCACGTGAATGCAAAGCGGCACAACACCATTAGACGGGTTTTTATTCAACTATACGATATGCCGGTGCGACATAAAAATAGACGGGAAAATAAGGAATTTTTTGATACCAAAAACTCAAAAACTCAATTTTTGTAGATATGCCGGTTTGATTTCACAGCGACGATATATATATATATATATAGTGGTGGTCAAAAGTGGATACATAGATAATACTTTTTAGTAACTTCGATATAACTTTTCTTCTACTACAGACAATTCAGTGATTCATTTTGCACTGAATACTTAGAATACTATTCTTAAATTAATGGAACAAATAAAAGCCGTTCCTATAAAAAAATTCCAGGAAAATTAAAAATTCTTCGGAAACACCATTTATCCAGTTTTGTCCACATTCAATTCCGTTGATTAGAAAATGATTCACCGTTGCAAATATCGTTTGCATCGTTTGTTTTAACATTTTCTGTGTTTCTATGCTATTTGTTAGTCGTATTGTAGCAGTCAAGCAAGAGTGAACCGTACAAAGTGAGTGAAATTTAAATACAAATTAATATGAGAAAAATTTCACGTAACCTTGAAAATGAAATATTATCGTTGAGTCAAAATAGAAATTCTTGTCGAAAAATAGCGGCGAAATTAAACTTGTGTCACAGTACAGTAGGATTGGTAAGAAAACGGAGAAATATTAAGGCACCTAGCAATCCTGGCGGTCGGCCAAGGTTGTTGTCTGCTGGAGATGCTGGTGACGAAGAAGGCAAGAACACCAAAAATAGCTGCAGAATCATTAAACAAAGCTGTAAATAATCGCACAGTAAGACGAGCTTTGTATAGAATTGGACTAGTGTCTGCAGTAAAACAAAAAAAGCCTGTTATTATAAAACAGCACAAACCAAAGATAGCAGACCACTCTTATATTTTCTTAGTTTTGTCACCTGTTATTTGTTGTAAAATGAAATAACATGAAGAAGGAAAAAGTGTAAAATTTAACTGCACATGCGTAGTCATAAGCGTAGAAAATTGAGACCGAGAGAGAAAAAATTCCAAATAGTAATTTTGCTAAGTGTGTAATATATACAGCAATTAAAACAAGTAAAACACGAAATATGTATCCGATCATTTAAAACGGAAATATAAATCATAGTGGAAATTATTTTCTGTTGAACCTATAGCAGGAAGTTGTAATCCTAGTAACATCTTTGAGATCAATTCAACGAAATCTAGAAAAACCATCAAAAATCATGTTTCTGCACGAATAAATATTTAGATGAACTATACGTTCGTATAGTTATTTTGGACAAAGCGCCTTTGCGGAAAGGAGAACATGAAGGTTTTCGTGATTTCGTGGCTGCTTTGGACGAAAAATATGCAGTTCCTGCCATCACAACATTGAAAACATCCTTCCTACCAAAATACTTCGAAGACGTTAAAACGCGAGTTAAAAATGCTATAAATGCAGTTCAACATATTTCTTTAACTACTGATATGTGGAAAAATCCAAACAAATAAAGAATACAGGCAATCACATCTCATTTTTTCACATGTGTAAATTAGATTCAATCTTATTAACGGAATTTAACATAAAAGGAAGACACATATCTGAGACAATGGCAGAAGTAAGTTGCATATTTATTTTATATCTGTTTTTTAAATACTAATTATGTACATCTTCCCACGACAAGCAATTGAAAAGATACGTTTTCATATTCGAAAATATTCACAGTAATTAGGCCACAAAGTTCATTGAGTGGTTTGTTTTTGGAAGATATGTAGTATTTATCTTGTTATTTCTTGTTTAGGCGAGAAATACTATACCAAGCAAATGGAACATTTGATCAGAAATAAATGTGAAATAAATAAACTTCTTCAGAAATAAATAAACTTCTTCAATTTAATCATACTCCATGCTTCGCGCACGCTTTAAATTTGACAGTGTCTTATATTTACTGTACCTGATTTTCAGTTTATCATGAAAAAGTGCAAAGATATTGGTACTTATTTTCAGTCGAGCTCAGTTGTTTCAGATATACTGGCAATTGCACAACGACAGCTCAACAAACCTGAATTGAAGTTGATTCTCTTCACGTTGGAATAACGCATACGACAAGATCAAATGGATCTATGGTATCAGACAAGAATTGATTTTGGCATTAGCCGAATGTGAGAAGGCATCTGAAACGTTATTTGCTGAAGATTGAAATGTGGTGCCGAATATTATTCTGCTATTAGAACCATTTGATGTGGCTATGACAATAATATCTAGCACCAATTGCGTAACTCTTTCTTATATATCTCCGCTATTACGAGGGGACTCTACAATTATCGAAAATGGGAATTCACATAAAAAGGACTGCTTGAAAGAATATTTATAATGCTTTATGCAAGTCAGTGCGGGAACGATTAATACCGTTTGAGAAAATGACCCTTATGGTGTCAGCCACCATTCTGGATCCAAGGTTCAAAAAATAAGTGAAGACTATGGAAACAAAGCTGCGCGATTTCTTCAAATAGAATACACTTCTTTTCGGATGACACAAAAGTCTGAGTCAGTTTAGAGTTCCTAAGGATTTTACGGCAATTGCATCTACAAGCAGCTCAACTGCTGAAACTGGGGAAATTTACTAACGAAGGAAAAGCTGAAAGCAAAAAAATCCAAGGGGTTATTATTTCTACCTGAAGATCTATCCAACGACAAAGCTTATAGCTGACTAAATAGTGATGCAATTCTAGATATATACCAAGACCTAAAGAAACCTACCATTGGAACCCACAAACATCACATCGACTACTGGTCTGATTTAAATATTGAAGCAATGAAAATGCTTGCTCCATAGCATCCATGTATACTTGCGTCTTCGATTCCGAGTGAACGATTTTTTTTCGAAAACTGGTGTAATTCACAGTGATCGCAAAAATCGCTTAAAATCAAAGCGCCTCAACGAATTGCTTTTCCTAAACCAAAATGGTCAGCATTTTGGAAATGAATCACTCTATATTTTTGTGTTCCTTTATAATTGTAATTGAACTCTCAAGTTTTTAAAAAAATTATGAATATTGGGTGTTTCTACTCATTTTGCAAAAATATATATAAAAAAACAATGTTGTCGATGTTAAAAAAAAACAACGATACTGTCAAAATATCCAACTATCGATGTTTAACGTACACTAATATATATATATATATATATATTTATATATATATATATATATATATATATATATATATATATATATATATATATATATATATATATATATATATATATATATATATATATATATATATATATATATATATATATATATATATATATATATATTTATATATATATATTTATATATATATATATATACATATGTATATATATACAATAAGTGCATATTGTATACGACAAGCAGCCATCGTCATAAAAACTAAGCGAAAAACAAAAAATAAGTTAGACGTTGAAATTCTTGCACGAGAATTCAAGATGGCGGAAGATGTTCAATCAACCACACCGTGTGACCAGTCCAAATAAACTGCGACAGATCGGATAGCTGAGTTTACGCGCTGCCTGAACTAATTATGTACATCTTCCCACGACAAGCACATTAGAATGCGACAAATTCCAACGATGAAAACGAAACGCATCCTATCACATTTTACCTTTGTGATTGCTAATTGCTGACCACTATCTACACGCATCGTGAAAAATGATTTAATTATTCCAAAATAGTAAAATTACTTTCCCGTGCGAATTCAGTTGTCAGCAATTTGCAAATAAAACTTGGTGTATACAGAGACTATATGAAGAATAAACCACTTGCGATTCAGAAGTCAGGCTAACTTGTTTCTATAGCTTTGTCTCAGGTTTTTTTCACCCGGAAAAAACCGAAAATGATGGCGGCAATACAAATGACAACCGAGCAACTCGAGCAATTAATTGCTGCTTTACGAAAAGCAAAAGTCGAGGAGTTCATCGCTGCTGCTACCAGTTTCAAACAAGTGGAAAGCATTAACGACACCAGTGCAATCATGGAATTGCCGTTACTAATGCAAAATATTGCTGCAACCTGGTGGCAGGGCGTAAAAGAAGAAATCATCACATGGGAACAAGCCATGGACCTACTACGTGCCGCGTTTGCACCGACAAAAGCTGCCTACCAGGTACATTTGGAAATTTTCAAGTCCAGCCAGGATAATAATAATAATAATAATAAATTTATTTCCATAATGCATAATAAGTACAATAAAAAATAGTGAACAATAACGTAAATTCCATTAATATTACATGTTGAAGCGACCTAAAATGAAATTAATATCAATATGAAAGTTTCCGATGTTATTTACTCACCTGAATGTTGGATGACAGCGGACTGACTATCAGCATGACATCGCCCAACCATTCCAGTGAAATCGGCAAAATTCCAGTCAGCTGATATATTGAAAATTAATGCTGTATTCTATTATGAAATTTGACCAAGTTAATAGTAGTTTAGTAAACAGTAAAAATGTACCGAAATTTTCATCGATATAAAAGAAAGTACCAGTAAGTCGCTCGTTCTCTTTTGTTAGTAAAAATTTGGTTTGAATCGCTACTTTTTGCATTGATTTTTTCGAATCTTTTTTTCGCTTTGTTCGCATTATACTTTCGCATTCTTTTCGCACATCCGAATTGTTCTACATAAGTGAAATTGAAAATAAAGTATTGAATTGTTACTTCGCATTTTTTTATTCGTGAAATTGTAAGTGAAAGACAAAACATTTGGTCCTTCGAACCGGATCATCGAAATTAATATCGTCGGAATTAATACCAGTTAGTTATCGTATCGGAATTAAGTGTTTGAGAAACAATTATTAAAAGTGACTTAAATCTTATTAAAGTTTGGAAGTGAATTCAATAGTGATTATTTGAATAAATTAACGCGGACGCGATTTTGGGTATAAACGGGAAATTTTCGATTGTTAAGTGTGGTTCCTGTAAGCCGGGGTAAGTCCAATTCCTTTTTTTCCTTTTATCCTTTATATCTATATACTTGGTCCCTATATTTGATTGCAATCACAAGATACCAGAATATTTTTTGTGAATTCAAGAGTGAATTGGGCAATGTGTGAATAAATTGATTGCAATTGCAAGATACAAGCATATTTTTTGTGAATTTGAAAGTGAATTGGGCAATGTGCGAATAAATTAAAATCTCTATTGGGCATTATTTGAAATTCATTGGGCATTATAAGCATATTTTTTGTAAATTTGAAAGTGAATTGGGCAATGTGCGAATAAATTAAAATTTCTATTGGGCATTATTTGAAATTCATTGGGCATTATAAGAAAGTGATATTTGGCAGTTTTTTTTGTCGTTGTATTAAGCAATATACTGCGAACTTGTGTCTTATTCGGAGCTATATTAAGCACTTTGTCAGCTAACACTGCATTGGTTTTATATTGAACATTGCATTGGGTCGTGTTGCGAAGCAGTAGCTTGTGAGCTTGTGGTCGGAATATTTTCAATATATTAAGTGCACCACGTATCATTTATTTAGTCCACTTGCAAATGGAGAATTTATTTGTGCAACAAAAGTTAGCCTTAATTCAATTGAACAGGCTTCGTTCCAATAATAAGAAAGATTCCTCAACTCGCAAAACGGTTTCTTATTGTGAAAAGATCAAAGAAAGATTGAAAGTTAGTTATGATCTTTTCAACGAAAATCATTCCAAAATACTATCGTTGTTAAAAGGAGATGAAACTGAACTCAATTTAGAATATTTTTCGAATGAAGTATATATTCAATTCGATGAGGTACAGCTGAAGTTCGCATCTGAAGTGGAAGAGCAGTTAAGAGAAGCAATCGCTAAACAGCGGTCAGCAGAGCAGCAGACAGCAGATAAAGGATCGGCAGAACAGATGGATTCAGAAATCATTCAGGATGGAAAAAATGTACAAGAAAGAAAGACAGTTTTGGACCACGGAGCACAGGAATCGGATCCACATTTTGAAAACATTAAGTTACCTCGTATTTCTTTGCCAAAGTTCCATGGTAATTATGACTCATGGATACCGTTTCGTGATTTGTTTCAATTCCTCATCAACAATCGCACAAACATCTCGAAGGTGCAAAAGCTGCACTATTTGAAGTGTAGTCTGTCCGGGGAAGCTGAAGGACTGCTTCATCAATATGCAGTCACTGAAGCAAACTACGACATTGCCTGGCGTGTATTAAACGACAGGTATGATAACGTGAATGTTTTATTGAGCACGCAATTTAAACGTTTGTTTTCCATTTCAAATGCTAATGAGTCAGCATCTTCTCTTAAAAGTTTGCTTGATAAAATGATGGAATGTGTTCAGGCTATTGAAAACATGGGGATAGAAAATTTATGGCATGCTATGTTGGTGCATATAATCACGCAAAGGTTACCTCCGTCTACGAGACAACAATGGGAACAGGAACATGTACAAAAGGCAACACTTCCTTCATTAACTGATTTATCCGAATTCTTGGAACGTAGATTTCGAGCGTTGGAAGCTGCAGGAATAGACCGAATAAGAGTTCCAAGAAATACTAGTATGCTCCCACCTCACAATTTGCAGAACTACGCAGCTCAAATGACTCAGAGTTGTATAGTTTGTAAAGCTGGCCATCACATTCGGCAATGTCCCACTTTCGGTGAAAAGAAATACGATTCAAAGTTCGAAACTGTAAAACGGAACAGGCTTTGTATTAATTGCTTGACGAAAGGACACATAATTGCAAATTGTCCAAGTAGTAGTAGATGGGCAAAGTGCAAAAAATCCCATCATACTCTTCTGCATAGAGAGACAGCGACAACAAATGTGGTAACTTCCGGCCCACTGAGCGTCGATGCAGCAGAGTTTGCATCTAGTCGTGCACCAGCATCAAATGTTGCTCTGAACGAAGCTGAAATACAAACACTGAGTGCTGTTGCATCAAAGCAAGTTCTCTTAGCAACAGCATTAGTGACAGTACAAACTCCAAGTAGTTGCGCAAACTTAAGGGCATTATTGGACCAAGGCTCTCAAGCATCGTTCATTAGTGAGAATGCCATCCAACAGCTAAATGTAAAACGAATGTACACAAATACTACTATTAGTGGTATTGGCAGAACAAATAATACTTCGACGAAAGGAATCGTACGCTTAATGTTAACTCTTTGTGATAAACAGTCTTTGGAAATAGAAGCCTATATTTTAGATCAATTGACAAATCTAATACCCACTTGGAAAGTTTCTACGGATGTACAAAATCAATTGAAAACCTTCAATTTAGCTGATCCCAATTTCGACAAACCGGGAAAGATTGATTTACTGCTGGGAACGGATGTTTATGCTCAAGTTATATCAGGCGATATTCATAAACTTCCGATGGGACCAATTGTCCAAAGAACCAGCTTAGGATGGATTGTTTCAGGAGCCGTGCACACTCAACCGCAACGTATTCTTCAAAGTTTTAAATTGGAAGTAAATCATCATGACGATTTATGTGGAGAACTTAGGAAATTTTGGGAATTGGAGGAAGTCAATGTATCTCAGCAACAAACGAAAGAAGATCAGCTTTGTGAAAAGTTCTACTTGAAAAATACTTATCGTGATCCAGATGGTAGATATGTTACTCGTCTGCCATTTAAAGATGGTTTTAACCGACACATGTTAGGTGAATCGAGAAATAGTGCGCTTTCCAGCTTAATGTCGTTAGAAAGAAAGTTTGCAAAGAATCCAGAATTGTACACTGAATATTCAAAGTGCATTCGGGAATATTCGGAGTTGAATCATATGCGTGAAGTTGGTGACAGTATTGAATTACAAGTTGACAATAACGGAGTTGCTAAATGCAAAAGTAATTATCTCCCTCATCATGTGGTATACAAAGAAAGCAGCAGTACACGAGCTCGAGTTGTTTCTGATGCATCGCGAAAAACAAGTAATGGAATTTTTCTTAATGAAGCGCTCTATGCTGGTCCTTCTCTTCAAAATAGCCTCGATACCATCTTGCTAAAATGGAGTTATTTACAATTCGTATTTATAGCAGATATTGAAAAAATGTACCGCCAAATTCGTATACATCCAGAAGATTCTAATTTACAACGCATTGTTTGGCGAAATAGTCCTCAAGAAGCAATCCATGACTATTGCTTGACCACAGTTAATTTTGGTGTGACTTGTGCACCATTTTTAGCCATCCGTACTCTCAAAAAACTTGCGGAAGATTCACAGTCCTCGTTTGTCATGGCACACAAGGCAATCATGGAAGAATTCTATGTAGACGATCTTTTGTCCGGTGGACCCAGTTTGGACCTTGCCTTCGCTAAAAGAAATGAATTAAGAACGTTATTAAGCTCGGCAGGTTTTAAACTACGAAAATGGGCAGCCAATCATGAACAACTCCTGTGTGATATTCCTTTGGAGGACCGTGAAACCCTTCCAATCCTAGATATGAATCGCGATCAGGGTCTCAAAACACTTGGCGTTATATGGTATCCAAACACGGATGAATTTGCATACAAGATAAACATTGATATGAACGATTATATATATACAAAACGGAAAATACTATCTGACATAGCGAGACTGTTTGATCCCCTCGGATGGATTTCCGCAGTCGTTGTCGTAGCCAAAATATTGATGCAGTCATTATGGTTAGATGGGGTAACTTGGGATGAAAACGTTCCTACTGACATAGCAGGTAGATGGCACACTTTCAAATCAGATTTGGAAACTTTACAAAATATCAGAATACCTAGATGGTTAAAAAATGAAACTAACGATATTATCGAATTGCATGGTTTTAGTGATGCCTCGCAGAAAGCGTATGCGGCAGTCGTTTATTTCGTTACACGGACTCAAACCAACAATACATCTTCACTACTATTAGCCAAAACGAAGGTAGCACCGGTTAAAGCTATTTCAATTCCACGTTTGGAATTATGTGGAGCGCTCTTGCTGCTTAAATTTAAACGTATCAGGAGTATATTTATGGACTGATTCAACCGTCGTTTTGGCATGGTTGGCCAAGCATCCATCAACTTGGACAACTTTTGTAGCTAATCGAACTACACAGATTCATGAAGCGGTCAAGGATATTCCATGGAACTATGTACCGTCGGAGCAGAATCCAGCAGATATGGCATCACGCGGTGTTTTTCCTAAGCAACTCATCGAAAGCAAACTGTGGTGGAATGGACCTGAATGGTTGAAGCAGCAAAGAGAAAATTGGCCTGTTAAACCGTCTCTGCCAGCATGCGTAACAGAGAAGAGGAAAAAATCAATCATGAGCTTATTAGCATCTCATTCAGAAACACAATTTTTGGACTTGTGGTTGGCCAAGTATTCATCATTGACACGGCTCGTCAGAATTACCGCTTATTGCTTTCGATTCATATCATTAGTAAAAGAAAGTCGTAACATATCCTCACATTTAAGTACAAAAGAGCTTGACTTTGCTTTAAAATTTTGGATTAAATACTCGCAGCAAACTGATTATCAAGCAGAAATTGAATTTTTAAGACATAAACGGTCTATCGATAATAAATGTCACTTATTGAAATTGAATTCCTTCTTAGACGCGAACGGAATCTTGCGAGTTGGTGGTCGACTTGCAAACGCCGATCTTCCTTATGATATGAAATATCCAATAATTATCTCAAAAAGGAGTAAGCTTTTACCACTCATTTGCTCGAATTATCATTTGCTTACGTTGCATGGAGGAGTGCAACTCACGTTAAACATAATTAGACAAAAATACTGGATCATTGATGGAAGAAACGTAATTCGACACTTCATACAGAAATGCATTGTGTGTTACAAACAAAAGGCACAAACGAGAACACAATTGATGGGTAATTTGCCAGAACAAAGAATTACTCCTTCCAGACCATTCACGCATTGTGGTGTTGATTATTGCGGGCCAGTTGATATCAAGTTATCTAAAGGAAGAGGTTCACGATCATCCAAGGGTTACGTGGCAATATTTGTGTGTCTGGCTGTGAAAGCAATCCACTTGGAATTAGTTGGCGATTTGTCTACACAATGTTTTTTAGCTGCTTTCCGACGCTTCGTAAGCCGACGCGGACTATGTAGTCACCTATATAGTGATTGCGGTACAAATTTCGTTAGAGCCAACAAAGAATTGAAGCAAACGATTGAACGAAACAAAACATTGGCACAGGAACTTTCTAATGAAGGCATTACTTGGCATTTTAATCCCCCGTCAGCTCCACATTTCGGTGGATTGTGGGAAGCCGGAGTCAAGTCTACAAAGCATCACTTGGAAGAATTGTTGGGAATGCAGCGTTGACCTTCGAAGAATTTCACACAGTCCTGACCAAAATAGAAGCATGCCTGAATTCACGACCTCTCTGCCCGCTGACGAACGATCCTAATGATTTTAACGCCTTAACACCTGGACATTTTTTGATAGGAGCCGCAATATTAGCAGTGCCAGAGGACAATCTCATGGACATAAACCTCAATCGATTGGATCGCTGGCAATTAACACAACGAATAACACAGAATTTTTGGAAAAGGTGGTCGATGGAATACCTAACCAGACTGCAACAAAGACCCAAATGGAATCGCCGCTGCCCAAACGTCGAAATTAACGATTTGGTTTTAGTAAAAGATGATCGTTTGCCATCGTACAAATGGCCTATGGGCCGAATTGTAAAATTACACCCTGGGAAAGATGGACTAACAAGAGTAGTAACGATTCGCACAGCCAACCAGGAATTAGATCGGCCCATTGCTAAAATCGCCTTGTTGCCCATAGAAAAAGCCCAACCAATAGAACATTGAATTGAATTATAGTATATGAATAATCGACAATAATGAATTAGATATCATGAATTATGAAATTGGAAGTCGATGAATTAGAAGCCAACATTATAACTATGTATATACTATTGAATCTTCGTTGACCAAGTAAAGTTATTTGAATTCACTTCTCGTTATTATCATAATCCTCATCCATTTCTATTCCCATTCCACCCGGTATTACTTACAACGTTCGAGAATGGCGAGTCGGGGCGCCGCGTTAATAACCCCTAGTCGCAGGATATGTTGTTTACTTGTAAGGAGGAAATGCCACAAGTAATATCAACATATCGTATACCTTAACAAATAAAAGGATTTAAAACCATCGGATTGTTCATGACAGAACTTCGACAAGAAACCTCGGATTGGTAATTGAATATCAATATGAAAGGTTATTCAAGCTCTATTTACAGGCGTTGATTCTGATCCTGGCGGACCATCGGGGGGAGTATGTTGAAGCGACCTAAAATGAAATTAATATCAATATGAAAATTTCCAATGTTATTTACTCACCTGAATGTTGGATGACAGCGGACTGACTGTCAGCATGACATCGCCCAACCATTCCAGTGAAATCGGCAAAATTCCAGTCAGCTGATATATTGAAAGTTAATGATGTATTCTATTATGAAATTTGACCAAGTTAATAGTAGTTTAGTAAACAGTAAAATTGTACCGAAATTTTCATGGATATAAAAGAAAGTACCAGTTAGTCGCTCATTCTCTTTTGTTAGTAAAAATTTGGTTTGAATCGCTACTTTTTGCATTGATTTTTTCGTATTTTTTTTTCGCTTTGTTCGCATTATACTTTCGCATTCTTTTCGCACATCCGAATTGTTCTACATAAGTGAAATTGAAAATAAAGTATTGAATTGTTACTTCGCATTTTTTTATTCGTGAAATTGTAAGTGAAAGACAAAACATTACAACTATGACTAAATAAACTAATTCACTAAATAGTTAGTACATCCAATATTCAATCAATATTAGCTGTGCACATGGATAGGTACCTCCTAGCTAATGCTGTGTTGAGGTTACCTTCTTATAATTTAAGGTGCAATAGGTGACAGGTGATCAGAATATAACCCAATTTAAAAATTTTACTGGCTTCTATATTACGTTTAAAAAAAGTATATCAAGCTTGTCCCGCTACAGGACTCAGAAAAAATGATTCAATGTCTTGCAAAGAGAATAGCCACATTTTTAAATGTTTTAGAAATTGATTTACGTTATCTATAGATGAAATAGAGCTGGGAAGGGAGTTAAACAATTTTGGTGCGCAGAATTTGAAAGACCTTTTATAAGCTTCCAATCTAGGAAAAGGGACTGAAATTTGGTTTCTTGCTTGCAACCTACCCGAATAAACTCTAGCACTACCTCTCATGTGGCCCCCTCTAACATAAAAAACTCGTAACACACGATAAACAAATAAATTCCTTAGAGGCAATATCTTCAAGACATTGAAAATTGGAAAAGATCTTACGTATCTACTAACTCCCATTATTACTCTGACTATTTTTTTTTTTGGAAGATGACAACAGGTTTAATTGAAGAAAAACTCTAGCGCACCTGAACCGCTAGAAAACTAATTTTCGAAGAAATTGTCTTTGAGTGACAAAAAAGTGGAAAGACGTAATACACTGTTTTGTAGAATCATATCAACCATTCCTTATCCAAAGCAACAAAACTCAACTATAACACAAATGATGTAAATGTTCAGTGCTGGCAACACTTTCCGAACGAAGCAGTAATAAGTTTACCACAACAAGCTCATACTCAAACCAACTTATCCTTTGAATTTCGTTCTCATCGCAGGATTTCATCGAAAGTTTCAGCGGTTAAACGTTGTTTGAGGCTGCCGTCCGAAAAGTGCTCAAAACTCGGAAAATTTGAAAATTGATTCCTTATTTTTATTGCAAATGCTTTGCATATGAGAACGTAATTTGAAGCATCGGTTGGTGCAATATTTACGGAAATGGCTAATACTGGTTAGCTTGTGTCAGCAGCAAAGCAAAACACAAACCAAATCTGCTTTACGTTAAGTTAAACCCAACCAGTAAATTTCGTTTCGATTGAATCACTGCAAGTACACAAACTTCAAAAGCCAAAGGATCAAGATATTTATCCTGAACATGGATGCTGAAAGTTATACGGGTGAAAAGAATTTTAGGGTTGCCACCCTCAACACTTTTCAAATTTTTAAAGCGTTAATATTTGTGGTTAACTTTCATTGCAAGATCATTTCCATTTACAAGTCTAATGACATTAATCGCTCAGTAGAGAAATTTCATAAAATTACAAAAATGGTCATAGCTGGCAGCCCTTTCATGATTTTGGTATGAAATTTCTACGACATTTGGTTCACATTAAGGTCCATTTACTGCGTGAACTTTGATTTGATTTCTGCACTGGACCGGAAGTTATAGGGAAAAAAGCTTTATTTTGCTGAGCAAATTTGCAAGATTTAGGAGACAAAAATCACCATAGCTGGCAACTCTATTCTAATTTTTCAACCATATTTTCATCAAATGTTACCTAAAGTAAGATCCAAGTACTGTATGAATCTTGTCCAAATCTGATGGCTGAATCGGAAGTTATAGGCCTAAAACCAGTTTTTTTTTCTCAGCTATTTTTCAAGATGGTACCACTGCCACAGGGTTATCCGGATTTAAAAATCACTTCTATCAGACCTGGTCCCAGCTAATACAAACATATCCTGTAAATTTCATTATGATCGGATTATCCGGTCGTCAGTTCTCGTGAACAGAACTTTTGAGTGCTGAAAATAGAGGTAATTTGGTGATGGGTTGCCGTTCTTATGCAAATCGGAATTTTGAAATTTTTTTCTTGAGATGAAGGACAAAGGATAAAATTTATCAAAGATTTGAAATTTTTGTCAAAAATCAAAAATTTTTCAGGAAGGTCAATGATTTGAAGGATTTTTTTTCAGCAGCCTGCCACAGCTACAGGGTTACCTGCTATATGCTGAAAATCAAC
This sequence comes from Nemotelus nigrinus, assembly GCA_947369275.1. Lineage (NCBI taxonomy): Eukaryota > Metazoa > Arthropoda > Insecta > Diptera > Stratiomyidae > Nemotelus > Nemotelus nigrinus. Next base: position 141,277,796 of record OX376372.1, read on the forward strand.
ATGTGCCAAATTTTAGTCAACATCAATACGCTCAGTAATTTTTACGATGATCCATTGTTTTTCTTATAAGTAATGACAAATCTAAATTTGAAAAAAATTCCTTGCCTACTTTTAGGCACCCTGCACCCACACACGGCTCAGAATTTCCAATTCTCTATCATAGACAAGCTTAAAACATAATTAGTTTTCATTCCCAGTACTTATTTTTAACAAAAATTTACACTGCTTGGAAATATAGGAGTTCCTCAAAATTCACTAAAACGCTCGCCGCCCCCAAAAGGTTTAGGATATCTGAATTTGAGAAAGTCGTGGACCTACCTACTATATACATCTACGTTCTCCGAAAATTTAAGCTCAATCGGATCGGCCACTCCAGAGATTATAATCCCTTAATCATTTTGCTGATATATATATATATATATATAGATATATATATATATATATATATATATATATATATATATATATATATATATATATATATATATATATATATATATATATGTATATATATATATATATATATATATATATTTATATATATATATATATATATATATATATATATATATATATATATATATATATATATATATATATATATTTTTATATATATATATATATATATATATATATATATATATATATATATATATATATATATATATATATATATATATATATATATATATATATATATATATATATATATAAAGAAATATGAATTTTCGGCGAAACGAGTTTAATACTATTGTTCTTCGAACATTAGTAAAAAAAAGTTTCCACCCCAAAGTGCTAGGCCATACTGCAATTTCGACTGAACTGTAGCGTAGTAGACAGAACGAAGTACGGAGATAGGACAGATATATCTTAAGTAATAGAAGATTCTTAAACACGAATTCATATACTTTTTTAAACCAGCAATGTGGTGCTTCCAGTTTAGATTTTCATCAACCGAGATTCCTAAGTATTTTATTTTATCAACTTGATCTATTTCGATACAGTGTTTATGACAAAAATCATTTTCTAAAAGACATCTTTTGCATTTGTAAAATAATCTGTCTATATCATCTTGTCTATCTCTAAGTGAAAAACGAACAAACTTAGTTTTGATGCTCAAAGCCATTCTGTTTAAAGTGAACCATAATTTGAGTTTATTCAAGTCATTTTGCATTTGAGACCTCATAGTTGTTAAATTTTCTGCCAAATAGCATAAGGCAGTATCATCTGCGAAGCTTGTAAGAGAGCCATCAAGTTTGCCTGAGCAGAGATTATTTATATAAACTAAGAAGAGAATAGGCCCTAGTACAGATCCTTGAGGGGACACCATATGAAATGGGCAAACATAAACTTGTAGAATCTAAGATACATACACATTGGTATCTCCCAGTTAGGTATGACCGAAACCAGTTTAGAGATATACCTCTTATACCAGCATCGTATAAAGGATTCAACAGAATATTATGGTCAATCGAGTCGAAGGCTTTAGCTATGTCAACGAAAATTGCACAGACGAATCTATTATTGTTCAAACCTTCAAACACATTCGAAAAGAGGCTTAACAGAGCATCTTCAGTGGATCTTTTCTCTATAAATCCAAATTGGTTACTGCAGAAGAAGTTAGTATTCTTGAAAAAATTTATTATTCGGCTTTTCATTATTTTTTCTATAACTGTTGAAAACGTTGGTAATAGAGAAATTTTCCTATAGTTATTGAGGTCTGTACGACAACCTTTCTTAAAAAGAGGGATCACTACTGCAGTTTTTAGAATCTCCGGAAATACTCCTTTTTCGAAGCTTAAATTTATTATGTGAGTGAGAACTGGTGAAACAATATCTTTTATTTGTTTTAGACAGTTGACCGTAATACCGTCAATACCAGGAGCTTTGTTAGATTCCAACGAATTAATCACACTTCTAACCTCCTCTGTGGATGTCGGTAAACAAAAAAAAGAGTTTTCAACTGACGGCCATGTGAACGTTTCTGAATATTCAAGCGTACTAAGACCAGTGGGTGAATCAATATTTTTTCTAGTATTTTCTATAACTGAAATCAAAAAAACTATTGAATTCGTTCGCGACATCCAAAGGATTTGACTGTAGGACATCTGGTCGTGAATGAGAAAAAACTTTAGGTCCATCATTTCTAATTTCTGTCTTTCCTAGAATGGCATTTATTGTCTCCCACTGTTTTCTAATATCATCTTTGCTTTTTTAAAATAAACTATGGTAGTAGTTAACTTTATGCTCCAGCATATCCTGCTTCAGTTTTTTAGCATAAGAATCGTGAAATCGATGCAATTTCTTATAATTTTTTCTAAGTTTACATTTCTTATATAAGAAGTTCCTAAATGACTGACGCTTGCACAATTCAAGCGTCATCCATGGTTTTAGAATTTTATGCTGAATACAATCTTTCCGTGAAACTGTAGTTTGATTAATACACAAATGCAGTTCGTTAATTAGATTATTAAAGGACACTGATACGTCTGATTCATTATATATAAGTGACCAGTCTTCATTGTTCAGGCATACTTTTAATTGCGAATAATCAATTTTTGTGATGCTTTTAATATGGTGATTGATAGCTTTGCTTTTGTTTAGATTAAGAGGTAATTTACATACAATAACATCGTGGTCGCTTCTACCTGAAGATATAACTTTACTGGATGCGATGTGTAGATTATCTCTAGAACGGAAATAAATATGGTCTAGGAAACTGTTATTTCGAGTTGGAGAATTTATCAACTGCTGAAAACCAAAGCTGGACATAATTGCTTGGTACTCGTCTAAAGTCGAGCATTCTATTAGCAAGCATAAATTGATGTCGCCCACGAATATTACGTTTTTATCAGCTATCAATTGGAGAGAGCAATTGAGTTCACGAAGAAATTCCGATATAGGAATTGCGTGCCGCCTATACATGGCAAGAATAGTTATGGATAACCGACGCTCTGGGCTGGGCTCGGAGCAAATAGTAATCTTTACCTGTATAGCGTCGGCTGAGTTCAGGCTAATTTCATTGGAACTATTCACCTCATATCGTTCGGCGACATAAACGATAACACCATCTGATCTATACTCATTGTTACAGTGAGTATAACAATTGTAGTTATCAATTTTATAAAATTGAGTCTCCCACGAATTTACCCAAATTTCAGAGAGAACAATTGTCTGGCTTGTTTTCCAACTGTTGTAAGTAAATTATAAACGCATTAAAGTTTTCCCGTAAACTTCGAATATTTTGGTGCAATAATATGAATTCTGAATTATTATTACAGAAAGAATTAAAATCTATGAATGAATCTTGGACATGCATGTAAAGTAATGTGAATTATAAGTAAAAAACAGAAAAACATAACTAAAACTATAGATTATTGATGATTTCCATTGAACTTATGAGTACTACGGGATCACCTTGTTTTTTCCTCATGAATATTTTTCCATTACGTATCCAGAGATAAGAATATTGCTTATTCGTTTTAGCTAACCGAGCAGCTACGAAAAGCTTTCTGCGGGTCGGACATAAGCTTTCGTTGATGTAAACAGGTTCAGCGCTTGTATCATATCCAACATTGGCCGTGTTTAGATTCCTCTTCACTCTTCTCTTCTCCAAAAGTTTCAGCTTGTCCTCCTTGCGAACAAATTTAGCAATAATGCAAGCTGGTCGATTTGAATACGGTTTTTTTCCTAGTCGATGGCAGAAATCAATTGATTCCCTTGATATATCAACGTCAAGCACCTTGCCCACCTTCTGGACTATCTCGTACACATCTTCGTTTTGAGTCTCTGGTATATTCATAATTTCTACAGTATTCGCGCGGTTGTGTTGCTCACATTCTTCAAGTTTGGACTCCATTTCAACAATTATTCTCCTTAGAGCAACATTTTCCTGCCTCACTTCAGTAATCAAAGTTAAATATTCCTGAAGTGTTTTGAACTGGGCATCAATTGTAGATTTTTGTTCGTCAATCTTATCGTTCATGAACTCAAAAGCTTTGCTCAATTCTGCTTCGATTCTTTTTCTCTCGTTTCGAGCTTCATCTAACATAAATATTACATGGGAGACGTCCACTTTGCCATCTTCAGCTGCTACCACAGCGACCATACTCTTCCGCCTAGCGCCTTCCGCCTTGGTCTGTTTATCGTTGACGATGCAGTCGATATCCTCCTTCTTCATGTTCACACAGCTAGCATGGCACAGTTTTTTGCACTGGAAGCAAGCTATTTTGTTTCTAGCTAGACTAGAAGGCTTTTTGCACACTGTACACTCTGACATCTCTTTTACAGTTTTGCACTTGACAGCTACAATCAAATTTTTGTTCAGCAAAAGGCAGTGTGTTGCTAAATAGTTCACGCTTATAAAAATATTGACACACCGGTGGAACAGCTCGATATCATTAAACTCAATAACAAACTTAAATGTCAATTGGTGTAGAAAGAAAATTCGCAAGAGCACCTGTCACCACGATCCGCACTGTACAATGATACTCTGATGACTCTATAGCCCTAACCAAAGATGAGTCTGCGGCCGGAATCATCTGTCAAAACCGACCGGTTTTAGAGCAAAAAAGGCACTTTTCGACGTACGCAAACATGAGTGAATTTAAGTGCCCATACAACGCATAAGCGAACGTATGTCAAGTCGTATCTCATTACCACTTTACGTACGAACAGCTCATAGTAAAAATTGAGCAAAAGGTTGCTTAAGGAGCATGCCACTTTTCTGGCTGTTCGGTAAGTTATGTTTGGGTGCAACATATGCTTTGCGTGGTTTACCTCGGCGCATACGTCAACGCACGGACGCAGACTCATCACTAGTTGGACCTTATGCCTTCACACCAAGGGACCTCTTCATCTGTCAAAGCGGTCGCTTTTGTCGGAATTACCAGCGAATTCTCACAATGAGAGTCAACAACTGGATCGGATATTTGGACTCATCAACTTAAATATTAGGAAGCACATTTGGAGAAACCTAATTACAATGTTCGCAGAGCTTTTAGTGCAGGCTTGAGCATTGGAAGAAAACCATAGGGACAAGCCAAGGACCGTCGGAGGACTGACGATGTCAACCGACAAGTTCGCATCAAGTGTGAGTTTTACAACAACTTCTATTACTTTTATTACAACTAATATTACTGACTGCAGGAAGAAGAAGCAGACTCAACAGCAGCACCAAGTGAAAACAGAAGACAGCAAAAGTCGATTCACAGGAGCTTTTGCTCTGTGGACCATAGCACCGCTCTTTATTTGTGCCATCGACCTGTTGTTAGGGTTACCGATAAAAACATTGAAGGTGTTGGTTTTGTAGTTACAGCGGCAAGAATAAGCATTGCCGGATCACAGCTATATCATCAGCTGAAACAGAATGGCTGCAGCTTCCTAAGACAAAACACTTGTGTCACCTTGGCAGATGGCGTAAGGCAACAAAAAGACGTGCTCTTAACAAGTGTCGATGTTAAGATCAATGAGAAAATCATTCAGCTAACTTTCATGATTCTTCCAGATTCAAGGGACAACCGTACACTTCTAGGAGTGGACTTTATCCAAAACGCAAACATGGTGTTGAATGTGCCGCAGCGCTATTGATTCTTTGAGGAGAACCCAAAGGAGAAATTCGACCTATTGCAGCATGAAGACATAGATCCAACTCAGAGACAAGCTTTGGACATCACTTCTCGACCAGGGACGCCAGACTTAGTTGAACTTTCTGACATCACGTATATCCCAAGACCGATCAGCCCACTCCCCAGTAAACCAAAGCGTGCGATGAAGATGGCGAGGGTTTGTGACGACATCAATGTTGCGGAAATTAACGTCATTTCTTTATGATTAAGAGACGATGAAGACCCAGAACTTTCAAGAACCGAAAATCTTAACCAGCTCTTACTTAGCCAATCAGATATCTTCAATGCAACAGGCCCTCCTGCATTACACGTTGAACATCGTATCAATACAAAGCAAAATTCTCCTGTATCTGCGCCACCGTATCGACTGTTGCAACAAAAGAAGGACGTTCTAAGACGAGAATTTTCTCAGATGTTAAAGGAAGGGATTATCGAAGAATGCGAGTCTGCTTGCGCTTCATCAGTGGTAATGCTTCCCAAAACCGATGGGTCGGTTCGAGTTTGCATTGACATGCCATTACAACCCCAGACAGCTACCCTCTTCCAAGGATCGATGACTTTCTCCATTCTGCCCACAGCAGTAATTTCATGACATCAATTGATTTATTCGCAGGCTATTGGCAAATTCAAGTTCATTCTGATGACCAGGATAAAACCGCCTTCCTCACTCCGTTTGGAATCTACCGTTTTAAGCGAATGCCAACGCACCAGCAACCTTCCAGAGAATTATGGACCGAGTCTGAACTAAGTGCAGCAAAGTGAAAACTTTAGCATGATATTGTCGATATGACGACCTTCTGATATTGTCGACAACTTTTCAGGAACATTTGGAAGATTTACAGCAAGTTTTCGACACATTGCAGTACTATGCGTTACGAGTTGAACTCGATCCAACCAAGATTTCTACCATCGCTGATCGTCAAGGAACCTCAAGGAACTTGTTACAATTCTCCAAACTTGTTCTTGGTATAGACGAATTATGCCAAACTTTTCAGAGATAGCCAGACCACTTACAACACTAAGGAAGAAGCTAACGACATGGCAGTGGCCAATCAGCCAAAAGAAAGCTTTCAACGAACTCAAACGTCGATTGACTGTTCTCCGATTTTGAAGCAAGCCGATGAGAAGTAGCCTTATATACTTCGAACTGATGCAAGTGACTACGCCCTTCGAGCTGCTTTAATGCATGGGGAGGGAACCGATGAAAGGCCTGTAGAATATGCGAGTCGTCTTTTAGAATATGCGAGTCGTCTTTTGACCTCTGCCGAGCGGAATTACACCACTACCGAAAAAGAAGCCCTTGCAGTCGTATTGGCCGTTACTAAATTCAGAGGATACATCGAGAACAGCAGAGTGATCATCGCTACAGACCATCCGCTTCTACGATAGTTGATGTCAATAAAATCACCGACTACCCGGTGGGCTCTATTTCTACAGCCATACGATCTCGAGATACAATACCATCCAGTTAAGATCAATGTCGTTGCAGATAGACTTTCCCAGCCGTCTAAAGATATTACTTAGTCCACGGAGGCAGTAAGCATTGCTATCGACATGCCACACCGAACAGCTAAAGAGATCGGTGACGAACAATTAAGGGACCCTGAAGTAAAAAAAAGTATCGACTGCTTTGAGAACGAATCACCAAATGAAGACTTCATCAGATGGACTCATAAAGGGTTCCTAAGAAGCAATGGAATACTGTACAGATATTCCCAGGTGAACGACGCAGAAGACGCCCAGCTGGTGGTACCATCTCACGAGAGGACCAAAATCTTGGAAGCTTTTCACGATGCTCCCACAGCCGGTCACAATGGAGTCGAACGTACCCTCCACCGCATTATCAGCAAGTACTATTGGACCGGAATTCGAGCTATCGTGACAAACTACATCAAGGGTTGCAC
>OX376372.1:141285526-141320526 GCA_947369275.1 Nemotelus nigrinus
ATACATCCCACAGGTCCGTCAGGCGTTTCAATCGTGCATCGAGGTATTCAGTTGTTTTACGGCTTAGTGAGTCCTTTTTATAATTGAACAACACTCTTTCCAATTCCTTCCCTGTCTCATCTTGCTGCTTAGTGAGCTCTTCGAAAATCGCCATTGTATTAGTCTGTGTTGTGGCCCAGACTACGCCTTAATAGCAAAATAAACGAAGAAAAAAAACTACTTAGTCTGTGTTATGGCCCAGACTAACGCTCTAAAACTCTTTGCGAGAGTAAAAGGTCGGGCAGTCAACTACTGCGAATGGATCGTTGATTAAGAGGATATTCTTCCTTTCAACTAATCCACAAGAGACACAAAGTGAGAACACCGAACGAATTCTCTTAAAATTCTGATCTGTATGAAAAAGACGTAATTCGGTATGAATCACGTCGGGGTCACCAAAAATGTTTATATAACGAAGAGATTCTTTTATCTGCCCGCAGGTAGCCGAATACAAATCCGTCTACTTCTCTTGAGAGCTGGCCGAATACAAAATCCATCCTGCTAGGGAATGGTACTTCGATACATTATCCACGCACCAGGGTAAAATCAAATGAAACACAATCGTTCTGGTTGATGTTTAAAACCCAAGAGACTTTATTTCTCACATTAATCGTCTTTTATAGCTAGTTGGACTAAACCTAAAATTTCTGATTCCAATTGAAATTACTGAATTCAGACAAAAAAAAAATGTAATTGTCAGCGACAATTATTTATTATTCACGTCGTGTGTACCTGCTTAGGTTAATGATGTGGGTCAGCATTTTTTCATTAATTCTTTGGCTTAAGTATCCAATTTTATTTATTACTCCTTTATAAGCATGCTCCATATGTCATGTCGTACAATATTTAATATTGAAACTGCAGAAGTTAATGTTAACAACATATATGTATCTATTTTAATGTTAACAACATATATGTATCTATATTTATAAAGATTATTTCTCAATATAAAAAACATAAATTTTCAAGCTTTCTAGGTTATTTTAATGAACACCATTCAAAACAACTATCTATCATCCCAAAATTGACAACTCAACTCTAGAAAAAAATAATTGACAAAATTTTTTATAAACATTTTTTTCTTAACCTACTTTGTTTTTGAATTTTGATGTGTTGTGTTTCATGTCAAGTAGTGTGGTGAGTTGTGGAATGTAAGTGAGATAAGTGTAGGTGTTTGTGTATCCACAATTCTATTATTTGCGATGGGTTATTGCCGCTTGAATCATTGACCTATGCATGCACGTTTACGATAATATGCGCTCGTGCAGCAATTGACACCTTACAGGAAATCGTAGAATTTATTCAATTAATAAGATGTTTTTAGTGGTACTACTTAGCATACAATTTTGATGTTAAGCGTATTTTGCATATACATATATAGAGACATAAATTTTCGTATTGACATGAGTAATTACATTAAGACTGGAATTAAGTTTGGAAATTTTGATGATTTGCAAATAAAGTCGAATTGAATGAATTTAACATGTATGTATTTATGAGCTTGAATGAATGTATGTATGCATAAGTATGTATGAATTTTATATGAACTTAAAATTAAGTATGTTTAGGAATTAGAATTATGGTTCAATTTAGATGAAATTGAACATCCTCCCCCGCTTTGATCGAAGTCGGTCAACCATTCCATCATCTGGACTCATCATGACAAGGAGCACCAAACTAGCCCAGAGCAGCAAATTTACTGTAGTATTTCCAATCCTTCGATTCTTAGGTCGAAGTAGATCTGAGGTCGTCAATTCTTCGTTGGAGATGGAAGTAATTATTCGCGTGTTGGCTCTTGTGGTGGAAGGTTGTAGCCGGAGAATTGCTGAGAAATTTGCTTTTCTCCGAAGGACAGTCTTTCTCTGGAATTGACAATACGTGTTTCAACGTGTCTTAAACTGCGGTTTCGTGTTCGTTGCGTTGTTTGAGTCACTTATGTGTTTGTGTTGTCAATGATTATATAAGGTCAAACCCACCATAAACGGGTGTTGTCAAAACCGATGGCTGATGCGTTATCGTTATAAGCCAACCTAATCCTCATAAAATAGGATATAGTACTAAAAAAAAAAGAAGATGGAAGTAATCGGTTCCGTGGGTTTGTGTTTTGTGGCTCGTATTGGGGGTATTTCTTCACCAACATTGTTTGTTTCGCAGCCCTCCGCTTCTATCGGTAGCGGGGCCGATTTTTGAGTCGGTCTTCTGAGCACTCCGGTTGCCGTTTGAATATCTGCAACTCTAACCAATCCATCCAGGCCTTTGATTACTCGCAAGATTCTGCCCATTTGCCATTTTAACGCTGGAAGATTGTCCTCCTTCACGACGACGAACATACCTGGGGTGACATTTTCACACGTTTGCTTCCATTTGCTTCGCTGTTAGCTCGGTAAGATATTCCGATGACCATCTATGCCAGAACCTCTGTTTGATGTCGTTGATTTGCTTCCAGCGGTGTGACAAGGTTGAACGATTTGGCGCTGCATGTGCATTTATGGACGTGGTAAGAGGCTCTCCAATCAAAAAATGTCCGGGTGTCAAGGCTGACATATCTTGGGCGTCATCAGACAGTGGGGTTAATGGCCTAGAGTTGAGGATGGCTTCGATTTCAATTAATGCAGTCTCCAGTTCTTCATACGTTAAGGATGCTGGTGCCACGTTTTTAATTAGAAGGTGTTTGGCTGATTTCACTGCAGCCTCCCATAAACCACCAAAATGTGGAGATCTCGGTGGGATAAAATAAAAATCAATTCCAATCGGGCCAAGGAAATGAGCAATTTGTTACTGCGCCGGCTCCGCAAAAATACTGTCCTTCAACTCCACCAATTGATTTTTCGCCCCGACGAAGTTGGTTGCATTGTCGCAATATAAGTTTCGACAGTGTCCACGTCGTCCCATAAATCTCTTCAGGGCGTCGATAAAAGCTTTAGTCGTTAAATCGGTGACTAACTCGAGATGTATCGCTTTCGTTGCGAAACAGCAAAAGACAGCCAGATATGTTTTTTGAGGGCGCTTCCCTCGGATTTTGAAATAGGTTCACAATGGACCAGCGATATCCACACCAGAGTTGACGAAAGGCCTTGCTGGTTGAACTCTTGACGCGGGAAGATTTCCCATAAGTTGATTTAGTAGTCTTGGTTTCGTTCTAGAACATCTTGCACACTTGTGTATGACTGATTTTGCGGCTGTTTTTCCCTTGATGGGCCAGAATTTTCGCCGTGCAATAGATAACAATGCTTGCGGTCCTGCATGTAGATATTGGTGATGGATATCTTCCAGGATTAGCTTCGTTATGTAGTGGCCATAAGGTAAAATCACGGGATGTTTTGCATCATACGGCAAGTCTGACTGCTCTAAACGGCCACCAACTCTCATTAATCCGACATCATCTAAGAATGGATTCAAATTGAGGAGCGTGTTGGTGCTGCTTAATTGTCTTCTTGTTGCAAGCAGATGGATGGAGTCTCGATATTCGTTTTGCTGCGCTTCTTTTATTATGACGACCAGGGCCTCTTGCAGTTCTTCGGCCGTTAGTTGCACTGAGTGGTATCTTACGGTTTTAACTTTCTGAGCGTTACTTATGAAACGCAACATATATGCTACAATCCGCTGTAGTCTTCTTATGGAGTTTCTATGGTCGATACTCATAAGAAATGAAATATCTGATTGTACTGCTGTTAAAACTGCCTTCGGGCGTTGTTTTTCTATTTCGTTATTTAGCTTGTGGTAATTCTTTGGCCAATTATCTTCGAAACCATGCAGAAACATTGATCCGTAGAACCACATTGCAGAACTTTTCAGTTTTTCTGGCGTGATCCGACGATGTCTGCTGGATTATTTTCGGATTTAACATGTCTCCACTGGGCCGGTGTTGATAATTGCTGAATGGATGATACCCGGTTGGCCACGAAGGTATTGAAAGACGAAGCTTCTGAATTTAACGAGCTCAGGACAATTTCGGAGTCGGTCCAATAAAAGCATGTTTGATCCGATATTCTTAAGTCCCGTTTAAGCCGATGACCTAACTCAGCTGCTAGTTTCGCAGCACACAGTTCTAGCCTGGGAAGTGTGATGGTTTTCAACGGTGCCACCTTAGATTTGGCGCATAGAATGTGCACGGTACGTATGCCATCAGTATGAACGGCGCGAAGGTAAGCAACGGCGCCGTAGGCTTTCTCAGAAACATCCGCGAAAATGTGAACTTGAGTGCCTTTCGGAATTTTGCCTACCGTAACATGGCGAGGTATGGAGATTTGGTTTAGTTCACTTAAACCTTTGCGATACTTTAACCACTCTGAGTGTAACTCCATAGGCAGTGCTGCATCCCAATCGATTTTTAGGCACCAAAGTCTCTGTAAAAACATTTTGGCCACTACTGTCATCGGACTCATTAAACCTAATGGGTCGAACAAATGAGCAATGTCAGACAATGCCGTTCTCTTGGTTATTCTTTCTGAACTAGTGCACAAACTTCTGATCTTGAAGCCTTGGGCATCCAGATTAATCCCAAAGTTTTGATCTGTCCTTCTGAATCATCTGCCAAGTCTATTAAAAGTGCCTGGTCTTCATTTGAAATGGATTGCAGTAACAGCTTGTGGTTCGCGCACCATTTCCGTAGCTTAAATCCAGCAGAACTTAAGATGTGTTGTAGTTGATCACGTTTTTCTATTGCATCGGAGAGGCTGTCAGCTCCAGACATAACATCATTCATGTAGAAGTCATGATTTAATGCCGCAGCACCAGTCGAAAATTGATGAACGAACTGAGCTGCAAGCTCTTGCAGACATTTCATCACCAGATATGGTGCAGTAGTCGTGCCGTATGTCACTGTATTCAAATTATAATATCTCAATGCCTCACCGGGATTGTCTCGCCATATTATCAATTGATATCTTCGATCTTGTTCAGTTACCATTATTTGCCGATACATTTTCTCGATATCGGCCGTGAAAACATATCTAGGCAATCTGAATCGCAAAAGAATGGTAAACAGCTCATCTTGGATAGTGGGACCAGTGCACAGGACCTCGTTCAGACTAACGCCAGTTGTAGTCTTAGCATAGGCGTCAATTACTACCCTTAGTTTGGTGGTAGTGCTCTCCGGCTTTAAAACGCATTGATGAGGTAAAAAAATAGTGCGGTAATGGAATGTCTGAGGGATCAATTTCGCTCATATGGCCCAGTGAGGCATATTCTTTTATGAATTGTCGATATTGACAGTATAAGGAGGGATCCCTTTCAAGTCTACGTTCGAGCTGATAAAAGCGACGAAGAGCAATTTCCTTGGATCTTCCAAGCCTCCTTGGATCTTCTGGGAACGAAAGTTTAACTACAAAACGTCCGTTAGGGCTCCATTTCGTGCTCTGCGCAAACAATAATTCACATTTGAGCTCCTGGGTACTCATATGGAGGCCTGTATTTTCTGACTCTTCTAGTTTCCAGAAGCGTTCTATTTGTTCGTTCAACTTCTCCTCATTCAGTTCGAAAATTCCACATGTAACGCTTGACGGTGTATGCGCTTCCACCTTGCCTGCTACGACCCAATCAAAGACGTTGTTTTGTAGTATTGGGGCTCCGTTTCGTACCCGAATCTGCCCAATGGAAAGCAGTTCGTAAAATACTTCGGCACCTATTAGAAGGGCGATAGTGCTTGGATGGTCGAGAGATGGGTCAGCTAGTCGAATGTTGTGTGGGATGGCTTGTCTAGTTTCGGGTCCTAAATAGTGTGTAGGTTGGACGGAAACTATTTGAGGAAGTACTATTGCATCCAAATTTAGCGTGAAGTTTGTTATTTTTGATAGCAGCGTTAGTTTTGCTTTTTGATGAGCTTGGTGACATTTTGCCCCTACTCCTCGAATATTTAATTCTAGTTTGTCTTGAGGAAGACCGAGTTTTTTTACAGCCGCTTCTGTTATAAGGTTTATTTGCGATCCGCTGTCTAATACAGCTCTAAGATCTAGTGACTCTCCCTTATAGTTACGAGCCTGAACAATGGCAGTACTCAATAGTATCATTGATCCCTTCGTTGAGGGCTCTGTCGATAACGTCACCAAATTTTCATCACTTGCCATATGTACCACCGGCAGTGCGGCTGACGGCATTCTTTCTATCTCTGTTTCCAAGTTGGTGAGATTTTTATCCACGGTAGTAGCTATGGACTTTTCTGAATAACGCTGCTCCAAATGTAGCAATGTGTGGTGTTTTTTTTGACATCGTAGACAACATTTGGAAGTGCATTGGGATGCTCGATGGCCATCGCGCAAACAATTCATGCATAATCCAAGCGATCTGACTTTGGCTATTCGTTCTTGTACTGACAATTGCTTGAACTTTTCGCAAGTTGAAATCCTATGATTCCCAATGCAATTCTTGCATCGTATAGTAGAAACATCCTTAACGGATACTAATGTCGCAGTTTTGTCTGACGTGAGCTTGTTGTGATTTATCGCCCGTATGTCAGTGATACAAGTCTCCAAGGCTTGAAAGCGCCGCTCAAGAAAGTTCAGCAAGGAGTTTATGCTCGGTAATTCGCGCGGTACGCTAAGCGATTTTTCGTAGAGTTGGTGGCTAACCTTATCTAATTTTTTAACCAACAAATGAAGAAGAAGCGGGTCCCAACTAGTTATATCTAGTTGTAAACTCTTAAGTCCAAGCAAACCTTCGTTTGTTACGTCGTGCATATTCTTTATAGCAGCGGCAGACTCTTGGAGTATTGCTGGTTGTGACATCAATCTATCCATGAACGTGGATACCACTAACCGCTTATTATTTTACCGGTTATTCAAGATCTCCCATGCCGTACTATAATTCTCCTCTGATATTGGCATATGTCGTATGAGTCGTTCAGGTTCCCCTTTGAGATTCATCTTTAAATACCACATTTTTTGAGCGTCTCCTAGCTGTTGCTCGTGAACCATTTGCTTAAATAAGTCATGGAATGGTTTCCATTTGGAATAATCTCCATCAAATATGGGTATAGTCAATTTGGGTAGTTTCACCTGAGCCTGTGGGGCGGCTGCACGAGTCACAATTGCGTTCAATTTTTCGGCATAGGATGTTAAAAATATCAGAACATCTTGAATGCGATCTTCAATATGTTCGTAGTCTTCATCGCGATAGCCTGAAGTGTTTGGGTTGGACCCAGATTGTCCTATCCTCTCATGATAGTGACGTATCTCCTCCCAATATCTCGTGATAACGGCAATTTTAAGATCGTAGTATTGCTTTGATTGTTCATCTTCATTGCTGTTGATCCCATCTATTATGTGCTCAACAGCGTGCATCTTTGATCGTTGCTGTCGGATCAAAACAGCCAGATCGTTATTCCTTTCAAATGACGTTTTGAAGGATAAGGATGAGCCTTCTGAATCCATTCGTTCCTCTACTGTGCCGCTTTTGGGATCGCTTCCTTTGTCTTCGAGTATTCTTGCTCCATAGCCTTGAAATACTTGTTAATAAAGTACGGGTGGTCTGGATTCGTACATTCAAAACCCCTCAATTCCTGGTCGGTTTTAGAGAATACATCCCACAGGTCCGTCAGGCGTTTCAATCGTGCATCGAGGTATTCAGTTGTTTTACGGCTTAGTGAGTCCTTTTTATAATTGAACAACACTCTTTCCAATTCCTTCCCTGTCTCATCTTGCTGCTTAGTGAGCTCTTCGAAAATCGCCATTGTATTAGTCTGTGTTGTGGCCCAGACTACGCCTTAATAGCAAAATAAACGAAGAAAAAAAACTACTTAGTCTGTGTTATGGCCCAGACTAACGCTCTAAAACTCTTTGCGAGAGTAAAAGGTCGGGCAGTCAACTACTGCGAATGGATCGTTGATTAAGAGGATATTCTTCCTTTCAACTAATCCACAAGAGACACAAAGTGAGAACACCGAACGAATTCTCTTAAAATTCTGATCTGTATGAAAAAGACGTAATTCGGTATGAATCACGTCGGGGTCACCAAAAATGTTTATATAACGAAGAGATTCTTTTATCTGCCCGCAGGTAGCCGAATACAAATCCGTCTACTTCTCTTGAGAGCTGGCCGAATACAAAATCCATCCTGCTAGGGAATGGTACTTCGATACATTATCCACGCACCAGGGTAAAATCAAATGAAACACAATCGTTCTGGTTGATGTTTAAAACCCAAGAGACTTTATTTCTCACATTAATCGTCTTTTATAGCTAGTTGGACTAAACCTAAAATTTCTGATTCCAATTGAAATTACTGAATTCAGACAAAAAAAAAATGTAATTGTCAGCGACAATTATTTATTATTCACGTCGTGTGTACCTGCTTAGGTTAATGATGTGGGTCAGCATTTTTTCATTAATTCTTTGGCTTAAGTATCCAATTTTATTTATTACTCCTTTATAAGCATGCTCCATATGTCATGTCGTACAATATTTAATATTGAAACTGCAGAAGTTAATGTTAACAACATATATGTATCTATTTTAATGTTAACAACATATATGTATCTATATTTATAAAGATTATTTCTCAATATAAAAAACATAAATTTTCAAGCTTTCTAGGTTATTTTAATGAACACCATTCAAAACAACTATCTATCATCCCAAAATTGACAACTCAACTCTAGAAAAAAATAATTGACAAAATTTTTTATAAACATTTTTTTCTTAACCTACTTTGTTTTTGAATTTTGATGTGTTGTGTTTCATGTCAAGTAGTGTGGTGAGTTGTGGAATGTAAGTGAGATAAGTGTAGGTGTTTGTGTATCCACAATTCTATTATTTGCGATGGGTTATTGCCGCTTGAATCATTGACCTATGCATGCACGTTTACGATAATATGCGCTCGTGCAGCAATTGACACCTTACAGGAAATCGTAGAATTTATTCAATTAATAAGATGTTTTTAGTGGTACTACTTAGCATACAATTTTGATGTTAAGCGTATTTTGCATATACATATATAGAGACATAAATTTTCGTATTGACATGAGTAATTACATTAAGACTGGAATTAAGTTTGGAAATTTTGATGATTTGCAAATAAAGTCGAATTGAATGAATTTAACATGTATGTATTTATGAGCTTGAATGAATGTATGTATGCATAAGTATGTATGAATTTTATATGAACTTAAAATTAAGTATGTTTAGGAATTAGAATTATGGTTCAATTTAGATGAAATTGAACATCCTCCCCCGCTTTGATCGAAGTCGGTCAACCATTCCATCATCTGGACTCATCATGACAAGGAGCACCAAACTAGCCCAGAGCAGCAAATTTACTGTAGTATTTCCAATCCTTCGATTCTTAGGTCGAAGTAGATCTGAGGTCGTCAATTCTTCGTTGGAGATGGAAGTAATTATTCGCGTGTTGGCTCTTGTGGTGGAAGGTTGTAGCCGGAGAATTGCTGAGAAATTTGCTTTTCTCCGAAGGACAGTCTTTCTCTGGAATTGACAATACGTGTTTCAACGTGTCTTAAACTGCGGTTTCGTGTTCGTTGCGTTGTTTGAGTCACTTATGTGTTTGTGTTGTCAATGATTATATAAGGTCAAACCCACCATAAACGGGTGTTGTCAAAACCGATGGCTGATGCGTTATCGTTATAAGCCAACCTAATCCTCATAAAATAGGATATAGTACTAAAAAAAAAAGAAGATGGAAGTAATCGGTTCCGTGGGTTTGTGTTTTGTGGCTCGTATTGGGGGTATTTCTTCACCAACATTGTTTGTTTCGCAGCCCTCCGCTTCTATCGGTAGCGGGGCCGATTTTTGAGTCGGTCTTCTGAGCACTCCGGTTGCCGTTTGAATATCTGCAACTCTAACCAATCCATCCAGGCCTTTGATTACTCGCAAGATTCTGCCCATTTGCCATTTTAACGCTGGAAGATTGTCCTCCTTCACGACGACGAACATACCTGGGGTGACATTTTCACACGTTTGCTTCCATTTGCTTCGCTGTTAGCTCGGTAAGATATTCCGATGACCATCTATGCCAGAACCTCTGTTTGATGTCGTTGATTTGCTTCCAGCGGTGTGACAAGGTTGAACGATTTGGCGCTGCATGTGCATTTATGGACGTGGTAAGAGGCTCTCCAATCAAAAAATGTCCGGGTGTCAAGGCTGACATATCTTGGGCGTCATCAGACAGTGGGGTTAATGGCCTAGAGTTGAGGATGGCTTCGATTTCAATTAATGCAGTCTCCAGTTCTTCATACGTTAAGGATGCTGGTGCCACGTTTTTAATTAGAAGGTGTTTGGCTGATTTCACTGCAGCCTCCCATAAACCACCAAAATGTGGAGATCTCGGTGGGATAAAATAAAAATCAATTCCAATCGGGCCAAGGAAATGAGCAATTTGTTGCTGCGCCGGCTCCGCAAAAATACTGTCCTTCAACTCCACCAATTGATTTTTCGCCCCGACGAAGTTGGTTGCATTGTCGCAATATAAGTTTCGACAGTGTCCACGTCGTCCCATAAATCTCTTCAGGGCGTCGATAAAAGCTTTAGTCGTTAAATCGGTGACTAACTCGAGATGTATCGCTTTCGTTGCGAAACAGCAAAAGACAGCCAGATATGTTTTTTGAGGGCGCTTCCCTCGGATTTTGAAATAGGTTCACAATGGACCAGCGATATCCACACCAGAGTTGACGAAAGGCCTTGCTGGTTGAACTCTTGACGCGGGAAGATTTCCCATAAGTTGATTTAGTAGTCTTGGTTTCGTTCTAGAACATCTTGCACACTTGTGTATGACTGATTTTGCGGCTGTTTTTCCCTTGATGGGCCAGAATTTTCGCCGTGCAATAGATAACAATGCTTGCGGTCCTGCATGTAGATATTGGTGATGGATATCTTCCAGGATTAGCTTCGTTATGTAGTGGCCATAAGGTAAAATCACGGGATGTTTTGCATCATACGGCAAGTCTGACTGCTCTAAACGGCCACCAACTCTCATTAATCCGACATCATCTAAGAATGGATTCAAATTGAGGAGCGTGTTGGTGCTGCTTAATTGTCTTCTTGTTGCAAGCAGATGGATGGAGTCTCGATATTCGTTTTGCTGCGCTTCTTTTATTATGACGACCAGGGCCTCTTGCAGTTCTTCGGCCGTTAGTTGCACTGAGTGGTATCTTACGGTTTTAACTTTCTGAGCGTTACTTATGAAACGCAACATATATGCTACAATCCGCTGTAGTCTTCTTATGGAGTTTCTATGGTCGATACTCATAAGAAATGAAATATCTGATTGTACTGCTGTTAAAACTTGCTTCGGGCGTTGTTTTTCTATTTCGTTATTTAGCTTGTGGTAATTCTTTGGCCAATTATCTTCGAAACCATGCAGAAACATTGGTCCGTAGAACCACATTGCAGAACTTTTCAGTTTTTCTGGCGTGATCCGACGATGTCTGCTGGATTATTTTCGGATTTAACATGTCTCCACTGGGCCGGTGTTGATAATTGCTGAATGGATGATACCCGGTTGGCCACGAAGGTATTGAAAGACGAAGCTTCTGAATTTAACGAGCTCAGGACAATTTCGGAGTCGGTCCAATAAAAGCATGTTTGATCCGATATTCTTAAGTCCCGTTTAAGCCGATGACCTAACTCAGCTGCTAGTTTCGCAGCACACAGTTCTAGCCTGGGAAGTGTGATGGTTTTCAACGGTGCCACCTTAGATTTGGCGCATAGAATGTGCACGGTACGTATGCCATCAGTATGAACGGCGCGAAGGTAAGCAACGGCGCCGTAGGCTTTCTCAGAAACATCCGCGAAAATGTGAACTTGAGTGCCTTTCGGAATTTTGCCTACCGTAACATGGCGAGGTATGGAGATTTGGTTTAGTTCACTTAAACCTTTGCGATACTTTAACCACTCTGAGTGTAACTCCATAGGCAGTGCTGCATCCCAATCGATTTTTAGGCACCAAAGTCTCTGTAAAAACATTTTGGCCACTACTGTCATCGGACTCATTAAACCTAATGGGTCGAACAAATGAGCAATGTCAGACAATGCCGTTCTCTTGGTTATTCTTTCTGAACTAGTGCACAAACTTCTGATCTTGAAGCCTTGGGCATCCAGATTAATCCCAAAGTTTTGATCTGTCCTTCTGAATCATCTGCCAAGTCTATTAAAAGTGCCTGGTCTTCATTTGAAATGGATTGCAGTAACAGCTTGTGGTTCGCGCACCATTTCCGTAGCTTAAATCCAGCAGAACTTAAGATGTGTTGTAGTTGATCACGTTTTTCTATTGCATCGGAGAGGCTGTCAGCTCCAGACATAACATCATTCATGTAGAAGTCATGATTTAATGCCGCAGCACCAGTCGAAAATTGATGAACGAACTGAGCTGCAAGCTCTTGCAGACATTTCATCACCAGATATGGTGCAGTAGTCGTGCCGTATGTCACTGTATTCAAATTATAATATCTCAATGCCTCACCGGGATTGTCTCGCCATATTATCAATTGATATCTTCGATCTTGTTCAGTTACCATTATTTGCCGATACATTTTCTCGATATCGGCCGTGAAAACATATCTAGGCAATCTGAATCGCAAAAGAATGGTAAACAGCTCATCTTGGATAGTGGGACCAGTGCACAGGACCTCGTTCAGACTAACGCCAGTTGTAGTCTTAGCATAGGCGTCAATTACTACCCTTAGTTTGGTGGTAGTGCTCTCCGGCTTTAAAACGCATTGATGAGGTAAAAAAATAGTGCGGTAATGGAATGTCTGAGGGATCAATTTCGCTCATATGGCCCAGTGAGGCATATTCTTTTATGAATTGTCGATATTGACAGTATAAGGAGGGATCCCTTTCAAGTCTACGTTCGAGCTGATAAAAGCGACGAAGAGCAATTTCCTTGGATCTTCCAAGCCTCCTTGGATCTTCTGGGAACGAAAGTTTAACTACAAAACGTCCGTTAGGGCTCCATTTCGTGCTCTGCGCAAACAATAATTCACATTTGAGCTCCTGGGTACTCATATGGAGGCCTGTATTTTCTGACTCTTCTAGTTTCCAGAAGCGTTCTATTTGTTCGTTCAACTTCTCCTCATTCAGTTCGAAAATTCCACATGTAACGCTTGACGGTGTATGCGCTTCCACCTTGCCTGCTACGACCCAATCAAAGACGTTGTTTTGTAGTATTGGGGCTCCGTTTCGTACCCGAATCTGCCCAATGGAAAGCAGTTCGTAAAATACTTCGGCACCTATTAGAAGGGCGATAGTGCTTGGATGGTCGAGAGATGGGTCAGCTAGTCGAATGTTGTGTGGGATGGCTTGTCTAGTTTCGGGTCCTAAATAGTGTGTAGGTTGGACGGAAACTATTTGAGGAAGTACTATTGCATCCAAATTTAGCGTGAAGTTTGTTATTTTTGATAGCAGCGTTAGTTTTGCTTTTTGATGAGCTTGGTGACATTTTGCCCCTACTCCTCGAATATTTAATTCTAGTTTGTCTTGAGGAAGACCGAGTTTTTTTACAGCCGCTTCTGTTATAAGGTTTATTTGCGATCCGCTGTCTAATACAGCTCTAAGATCTAGTGACTCTCCCTTATAGTTACGAGCCTGAACAATGGCAGTACTCAATAGTATCATTGATCCCTTCGTTGAGGGCTCTGTCGATAACGTCACCAAATTTTCATCACTTGCCATATGTACCACCGGCAGTGCGGCTGACGGCATTCTTTCTATCTCTGTTTCCAAGTTGGTGAGATTTTTATCCACGGTAGTAGCTATGGACTTTTCTGAATAACGCTGCTCCAAATGTAGCAATGTGTGGTGTTTTTTTTGACATCGTAGACAACATTTGGAAGTGCATTGGGATGCTCGATGGCCATCGCGCAAACAATTCATGCATAATCCAAGCGATCTGACTTTGGCTATTCGTTCTTGTACTGACAATTGCTTGAACTTTTCGCAAGTTGAAATCCTATGATTCCCAATGCAATTCTTGCATCGTATAGTAGAAACATCCTTAACGGATACTAATGTCGCAGTTTTGTCTGACGTGAGCTTGTTGTGATTTATCGCCCGTATGTCAGTGATACAAGTCTCCAAGGCTTGAAAGCGCCGCTCAAGAAAGTTCAGCAAGGAGTTTATGCTCGGTAATTCGCGCGGTACGCTAAGCGATTTTTCGTAGAGTTGGTGGCTAACCTTATCTAATTTTTTAACCAACAAATGAAGAAGAAGCGGGTCCCAACTAGTTATATCTAGTTGTAAACTCTTAAGTCCAAGCAAACCTTCGTTTGTTACGTCGTGCATATTCTTTATAGCAGCGGCAGACTCTTGGAGTATTGCTGGTTGTGACATCAATCTATCCATGAACGTGGATACCACTAACCGCTTATTATTTTACCGGTTATTCAAGATCTCCCATGCCGTACTATAATTCTCCTCTGATATTGGCATATGTCGTATGAGTCGTTCAGGTTCCCCTTTGAGATTCATCTTTAAATACCACATTTTTTGAGCGTCTCCTAGCTGTTGCTCGTGAACCATTTGCTTAAATAAGTCATGGAATGGTTTCCATTTGGAATAATCTCCATCAAATATGGGTATAGTCAATTTGGGTAGTTTCACCTGAGCCTGTGGGGCGGCTGCACGAGTCACAATTGCGTTCAATTTTTCGGCATAGGATGTTAAAAATATCAGAACATCTTGAATGCGATCTTCAATATGTTCGTAGTCTTCATCGCGATAGCCTAAAGTGTTTGGGTTGGACCCAGATTGTCCTATCCTTTCATGATAGTGACGTATCTCCTCCCAATATCTCGTGATAACGGCAAATTTAAGATCGTAGTATTGTTTTGATTGTTCATCTTTATTGCTGTTGATGCCATCTATTATGTGCTCAACAGCGTGCATCTTTGATCGTTGCTGTCGGATCAAAACAGCCAGATCGTTATTCCCTTCAAATGACGTTTTGAAGGATAAGGATGAGCCTTCTGAATCCATTCGTTCCTCTACTGTGCCGCTTTTGGGATCGCTTCCTTTGTCTTCGAGTATTCTTGCTCCATAGCCTTGAAATACTTGTTAATAAAGTACGGGTGGTCTGGATTCGTACATTCAAAACCCCTCAATTCCTGGTCGGTTTTAGAGAATACATCCCACAGGTCCGTCAGGCGTTTCAATCGTGCATCGAGGTATTCAGTTGTTTTACGGCTTAGTGAGTCCTTTTTATAATTGAACAACACTCTTTCCAATTCCTTCCCTGTCTCATCTTGCTGCTTAGTGAGCTCTTCGAAAATCGCCATTGTATTAGTCTGTGTTGTGGCCCAGACTACGCCTTAATAGCAAAATAAACGAAGAAAAAAAACTACTTAGTCTGTGTTATGGCCCAGACTAACGCTCTAAAACTCTTTGCGAGAGTAAAAGGTCGGGCAATCAACTACTGCGAATGGACCGTTGATTAAGAGGATATTCTTCCTTTCAACTAATCCACAAGAGACACAAAGTGAGAACACCGAACGAATTCTCTTAAAATTCTTATCTGTATGAAAAAGACGTAATTTGGTATGATTCACGTCAAGGTCACCAAAAATGTTTATATAGCGAAGAGATTCTTTTATCTGCCCGCAGGTAGCCGAATACAAATCCGTCTACTTCACTTGAGCTGGCCGAATACAAAATCCGTCCTGCTAGGGAATGGTACTTCGATACAATATCGACGCACCAGGGTAAAATCAAATGAAACACAATCGTTCTGGTTGATGTTTAAAACCCAAGAGACTTTATTTCTCACATTAATCGTCTTTTATAGCTAGTTTGACTAAACCTAAAATTTCTGATTCCAATTGAAATTACTGAATTCAGACAAAAAAAAAAATGTAATTGTCAGCGACAATTACTTATTTTTCACGTCGTGTGTACCTGCTTAGGTTAATGATGTGGGTCAGCATTTTTTCATTAATTCTATTATTTGCGATGGGTTATTGCCGCTTGAATCATTGACCTATGCATGCACGTTTACGATAATATGCGCTCGTGCAGCAATTGACACCTTACAGGAAATCGTAGAATTTATTCAATTAATAAGATGTTTCTAGTGGTACTACTTAGCATATAATTTCGATGTTAAGCTTAATTTGCATATACATATATAGATACATAAATTTTCGTATTGACATGAGTAATTACATTACGACTGGAATTAAGTTCTGAAATTTTGATGATTTGCAAATAAAGTCGAATTGAATGAATTTAACATGTATGTATTTATGAGCTTGAATGAATGTATGTATGCATAATGTTAAAGCAAGAGTTGCAAGCAGGTTTCTGTACTTCCAAACTCAGGTTTAACTTTAATTAATGAAACGCGTTTGCTCGATGGTTACCAAAGAACAACAACTTTATTGAATCAATTACTTTCTTTTATGCGAAATTAATGCTGATGTTAAGTGTACATTGATCAATTCATAAAAAGCTGATGCATACATGAAATGTTCTTTTATCGTGCAAGTCCAATGAATAGTGTAAATTGCTGAGTTGCGAAATTGACTGTATCGATAATTGATTGAGTTTATGCTTGATTAAAGTATTACAATTTGTATACAAAGAAAGCTCTATGCACGTAATTAATAATAAATGATTACAACAAATAAAATGAAGTTAAATTAAGTTAATTAAGATTGAATGGTTACATTGGACATAAATTTGATCTAAAACTAATCCTTCTGAACATCTTCGCGCCTCTTGAAGTCTCGTACTTCGAATGTGAAGTCAGTGCTTGCTGCTCGACGTATTCGGGGTGCTGGAATCGGACGGACTCCTACAGACTTAAATTTGAAGTATAGATACGCCACACCTATCGTAATAGCGATGGTAAGAAGTAGTGATGAGTATCCGACCAGATACTGGTGAAGATCATGCGGCTGAAATTGAAGATCGAGCATTTGGTCCTCGGATTTATGGATGTTGGAAATTGCAGCATGAAGATCTTCCAATTCAGCTGAGTGGTTCTGGTAGGAGATGGTGTACCGGCCAGTGCTTGGTATCGTCAACTCTTGCAGCTTCGAAAAGTCATCTGTGAGGTTGAACTGAAATGACATAAAATTAGGTGTTGCTTTGAGCGTTGTGTTACTCGTAGAGTGAGCGATAATAGTTAAGTCATCGTCCTTCATATGGCAGTTGGGTTTAAGAGTTAATACTCCCGTTCCATTAAAGGTCCCTTGGAACACGTCTTGACCGCAAATGATCAGGTACACGTACTGCTTATCAAGTGAAAACATCCACTGATTCACGCCTTTTAAATAACTCCATTTCTTAGATGGGGCCTTGACCTCAAGATCGCATCCATCCGATAGTCGGTGCTTGGTTATCATGTCTGCTTCACATTGTATCACCCTGGAGTGTCTGGAATACATGGGATGTAGCTGGGTACATATATACTCTGAAGTATCGATGTTTAAACAGTCGGAAAATTCCGTCGATGAAAGCATATAATATGATGTCCGCTGTACGTCAACCAGAAGTAATTCCGTAGAAGGCTTGATAATTACTGAAGTATTGCCAATGCGAGTTGGAATGGGAATGAGATGGTAAGTTTCAAATTGGATGTTGAGGACCAACGGCATTTGTACCACAAATATTGTGTAGGTCTCGTTGACGTTGACCTTCACGTTCATTAGATGGTATAGTTTCGTGACATCTTTGGTATGTAAAGATATAGATCGTGGAAGGTGCTCAGTTATGATGGATTTTTGACGTCTTAAAGTTTCGGGTGACATTATTAACGTATTCATCTGACCATGATGTATGTCCGTGACAATGTCCAATAGCTTGTCTTGAACTCGCCGATAGTCAGTAATGAGGAGTGATAACATCGTCGCTACCGTCAAAAATGTTTGAATGACATGTTGCTGCTTTTGAATGAGAGTCATATTGGATATGTCTCGGAGTATATTGTTGAATTGTAGCTCTATCGATTTCATTTGATTACTTCTGTCTATATCGGATTGTTTAAGAAGAGATTCGGTTGCTTCTATGATCGATGTTTGGTTACGAAGCAATCTGAGCATGTGACCTTCATTCGAGTTTACTTCCTTGATTGTGGTTGCGATGGTGTTTGCATATTCTTCGTCTAGAACACCAAATAGCTGACGAGCGACAGCGCCGACGCCATTTATCAACCCTCTTTTAGATCTTTGTCTTAATTTGAACCCTTGATGATGCAGAATAATCTCATTGACCTCAGCAATTTCCATCAAGCTTGACTTATATTGGTTCACTATGATATCAAAGTGGGTATTGACTGTCATTTTTCTGAGTTTTTCCAATTTGAAGACAGTTGCTTCAATATCTTTACCCATTTTCCAGTACGGGATCATGTCAAAGTAGACAAACCACTGCCATTTGTGTGATGTGATCTGTGACTGTCCCAATTTCTCAAAATACAGGCCCGGTTGATTTTGAAACTGTTTTATTTCAAAGGGAAGACTTTGCTGATTCGGTTGTCCGGCTAATATTGTGACTGGAAAAACCACAAGAGTAAGCAGCGCGGCGACTAATGCACTTGAGGCAGCTCTTATCTTCCGCCGCTTTGATTTCTGGGATGATTTATTGTTTTCTGCTCTGGTTTTTCTGGACTCCTTAGCTGATGACTGTGGATCCGATGAAGATGGCATGATTGGTGTTGGTTGAGATGATGATGTAGAAACTGGAGATAACGGTTGCTCGGACGGAGTCTCACTTGTTTCGACTGGAAGAGGACATAGCCCATGAATAGCTCTGGTAACTATGCCCGATGCTGTTTTTACTTTAACTACTCGTACTAATCCGTCTGGTCCAGGAATTATCTCCACAATGCGACCCATTGCCCATTCAAGTGGTGGGAGGTTATTATCTTTTAGGACGACCAGAGTGCCCACCTTGATGTTTGCCTGTTCGCCAGTCCACTTCACCCTTTTTTGAAGTTCGTTAAGATATTCAGTTTTCCACCTTTTCCAGAATTCGTGCTGTACACAGTTCACTAGTTTCCACCGGGATGCTGCTGACATCTTCTCTACTGTATGTTGGTCTGGTAAAGAATTCAGTGGCTCTCCTATCAAAAAATGTCCTGGTGTAAGAGCAGTCAGATCGCTCGGATCTGACGACAATGGTGTTAAAGGCCGCGAGTTTAAAACTGCTTCAACCTCTGCAGTTACAGTAGCTAATTCTTCGTATGTTAAAGCTGCTGAGCCTACTGTCTTCGTATATAATGTCTTGAATGACTTGACAGCCGCCTCCCAAATTCCTCCGAAGTGCGGTGATCTAGGTGGTGAAAAATGAAATTGGATTCTTTGTGATGAACATGTGTCTGCAATTTTTTGTTTTGAGCTTTTTTCTTGGAGCATATTATAAATTTCCTCGAGCTTGTTTTTGGCTCCGACAAAATTGGTTCCGTTATCACAGAATATGTTTTGACATAATCCACGACGGGCAATAAATCATTTTAGTGCTCCAAGAAATCCGTCAGTCGAAAGATCGGAGACCACCTCTAGATGTACTGCTTTAGTGGTGAGGCAGCAAAATACGGCAATATATGTCTTTTGAGGTCTTTTACCGCGGATCTTATAATGTGTCATAATAGGTCCACAAAAGTCCACCCCAGTTGACGAAAACGGTCTACTCGGTATAATTCTTTCTGAAGGCAGTCGTCCCATTAACTGTTTCAACAGCTGTGGTCTGGCCCGAGTACATGGTACACAGTTATTAACTATCGATCTAGCCAGGTTTCTACCTCGAAGCATCCAGTATTCTTGACGAGAGAATGCAAGCAGAGCCTGTGGTCCAGCATGCAGATGCTTTTGGTGTAAATGGTTCATCAGCAACTTTGAGATAGTACTATCACCTGCCAGAAGAATGGGATGCTTGGCTTCACAAGATAACTCGGATGCTTGTAATCGTCCACCAACTCGTATTAGTCCCATTTGATCAATAAATGGTGTAAGAGACGCGAGTCGGCTAACATTTTTAACCTTCCCTTCTTTTGTCAAGGTGGTGATCTCTTCGTCAAATTTCATGTGTTGATCTTCTTTTAAAATTACTGCCGTAGCTTGCTTTATTTCACTGACTTGTATGAATTCTGGAATCGAGTCCTTCGTTAGCTCTTTTTTGAATATCTTTGCTGCACGAATAACTAGAGCTGTTACACGTTGCAACCTTAGAAAGGAATTCTGATGGTTAATTCTCTGTACAAAATGGTCTTCTCTATTGACCTGATTGCAGTTTAATACAATTTTCGTAGTTTTTTCTTCTTCCAGTGCTCGGATGTGTTCGTTTGATGTTTTTGGCCAACTTGACTCTTCTTTTTGCAAAAACCTTGGCCCAAAGAACCAAAACTCTGATCCTGTTAAGTGATCAGCAGTAGTTCCCCGTGATACAAGGTCAGCTGGATTTTCCTTCGTTGGAACGTACCTCCACTGGTTGGGCTTTGTTTTGTTGAGTATCTGTTGAACTCGATTACCGACGAATGTTTTTAGTGTCGCCGGGTCACCACGAAGCCATGATAATACTATTTGAGAGTCTGACCAATACATTACTTTTTCAAACTGTACATTAATGTTTCGAAGGATGTTTTCACCTAATTGTGTGGCAAGCCTTGCAGCGCAAAGTTCTAGTCTTGGTAACGTGGTCACTTTAATAGGTGCTACTCTTGATTTGGCACAAAGAAGTTTGACAAGTTTGTCAATAGATTTAACATATGCTACGGTTCCGTACGCCTTTTCGCTTGCATCAGCAAATATATGTAGCTCAATTTTCCATGGAATCGGCCCAATTATTACTTGTCTGGCAATCTTTAAATTGTTCAAGGTGCTTAGTCCTTGTCTGAATTGTAGCCAGTTATCACGCAATTCATCTGATAGCTCTTCATCCCACTCTATCTTTGCCTTCCATAGTTGTTGCAAAAATATTTTCCCAGTTAGGACTACGGGATTCACTAGTCCCAAAGGGTCGAACAAGTGGGCCATATCCGACAAAACAGACCGTTTGGTTATTTTTGCACATTCCGGCCAGGTAGTAGTTATTACAAAACAGTCCCTGGATGGATTCCACATTAGTCCAAGAGTTTTAATATGCCCTTCTGGACTCTCCGAAAAACTTATTTGTTTCTCGAGATCTTCTTCTGAAAATTGAGCTATCAGTGCTGGGTGATTTGAGCACCATTTTCGAAGCTTGAAACCTCCTGAGTTTAGCATCTTAATCAATTCAGATTGGATGACAAGAGCTTCAGCCAAGCTATTATGACCTGATATTATGTCGTCTACATAAAAGTCTTTGATAGCCTGAGATCCTTTAGGAAATCGGATGGATTCATCTTCTGCCAATTGTTTCAAGCATCGAGTGGCTAAGTATGGTGCTGACTTGGTTCCATATGTGACTGTACACAATCGGAAGTAGCGAAGTTTTTCAAATGGATTTTTCCTCCAAATTATGAGCTGCAATTTTTGGGCTTCTTCGTCAACTAATATTTGACGGTACATTTGAGCGATGTCTGCAGTGAAGACGTAGTTGTATGTTCGAAATTGTAATATTATGTCGAACAGTTCATCTTGTATTCTAGGGCCAGCAACCATCAAGTCATTCAATGAGAGTTGCGTGGTTGTTTTCGCAGAAGCATCAAAAACTACTCTCAATTTTGTTGTACTACTGTGTGGCCTCAATACATGATGATGTGGTATGAAATAGTGTGAGCCTGAAATTTGCTCCTTTTGTATTTCTTGCATGTGCCCTAGCCGTAAATATTCATCCAGAAAATCTGCATATTGTTTGTGCAGCTCTGGATCTCTTAACAGCTTTCGTTCCATGCTCATGAAGCGTCTCATTGCTATTTTCCAAGAATCGCCGAGTAAATTTGGGCTTGAAAATAATGGTAATGCAACTTCATATCTACCTTGACTGTTTCTTATGGTCGTTGCTTTGAAGAACTCTTCGCATCTTTGTTCGGCGTTTGTAAGTTCTATTTTCCCCGGACACTCTTCAAGTTCGCAAAATTTCTTTAGTTGGTCGTCGAGCTCACCATTGGTCATTCCACAGAAAGGTGTTTTATAAAAGTTGCTGGACACCTTTCCCAATACAATCCATCCCAATGTTGTATTTTGCAATGTTGGTAGGTCTTTATGGAGTTTATATTGCCCCATTAGCATTAACTCTCCATATAATTCTGCGCCAATCAACATGTCAATACCTCCTGGTTTGTTGAATTGAGGATCTGCCAGGGCCATATTAGATGGAATACTCCATTCTTCTATGTTCACGAATTCAAGAGGTTGGTATGAAGTTGTTTCTGGAATGACGTAAGCTTCAATATTCGTTTGATATTTCGTAACTCTGGATTTGACAACAACGCTGATTCGATCCTTAGATTTCAATCTTGATTCTCCAATACCACTTATTCTTAGCTCGTCTTGAATTCCGGCAAGCTTTAATTTATTCCTCAATCTTTCTGTTATTAAATTTATTTGAGAACCGGAATCGAGAAGAATCCGGCACTTGACTTGATTGCCATGATTGTCAGTGACGGTTGCATCGGCTGTGCCCAAGAATACATAGCTGCTTTGTTCATTGCCTTCTGTAGAGCCCACGTGAACTGCTGCATCATTGCTGAATTTTATTGATTCCGTTTTTTTCCGTCCTTTTTCTGCCTTCCGGGCTTCATGAAGCAAGGAATTATTATTATTACTATCAAAATGAAGCAACGAATTATGTCTCTTTTGGCATGATGAGCAGCTCCTCGAAGTGCAACTACTTGTTTTATGGCCACTTTTTAAACAGTTTATACATAATTCCATCTTTTTTGCAGTTGCTTGACGTTCTGGAGGAGTGAGTTTTAGGAATTTACTGCAGAAGTAAATTGGATGATCACTACTGCATAACTCACATTTGTTGCTGTGAGTCATCGTATAAGCATGTGCAATCTTACTATGCCTATTTTTGTTCATCGTTTTTATTGGTCCCAATGCTTCTAGTGACTGGAATCTTAATTCCAAAAAGCCTAAAAACTCTTCAAGTGACTGTAGTTCTCTGGGAAATTTCACAGACTGTTCATACAATGTATGTGTGTCTCGATCTAATTTTTTTACTAAGATTTGTAGTAAAATTGGATCCCATTGGTCGCGCATATTCAACCCAAGATTCTCTAGACCAAGAACACATTCTTTGATCGTATCATGCATTGTTTTAATTGATGATGCTGATTCTGATGATAAAGTTGGCTGTGCTAATATTTTGTCAATTAGTGCAGCCACTAATAGTCTTTTGTTATTATATCTGGAGGTAAGGATTTCCCAAGCGGTTTTATAATTCTCCTCACTTACTGTGATATGTCGAATGAGCTTTTCCGCTTCACCAGATAGTTGAGATTTTAAATAGAAGAATTTTTGAGCGTTCCCCATCGCTTGTGAGTGGACCATTTGGCTAAACAAATCATAGAATTGTTGCCATTTCAAATAATTTCCATCGAATTTTGGTAGCTCTATTTTTGGTAGCTTGACCATCGGCTGCAATAAGTGTAGCTCATTTCGAGTCATGGCACTATTGTTATCAACAACACTTCGTGCATGCGTTACCAATTTTTGATGCAATTCTTGGATAACGAAATATTTATTAGAATCATATCCGTGCTCACTCGGATCATCCAATGTTTCCCACAAAAGATTGTGAGTGGCCACTAGCTCTTGATACTGGTCATTGATCAAATCCTTCATTATGTTATATTCTTCTAGGATTCAATCTCCAGTTTCTGACAAAATTTTTGTTAAAATTCTTTCTAAATTCAGAAGCAGCACACGTTGTTTTCGTGCCTTTTTTCCGATTTCTTCTTGTTGTGAGAGCTTATAATTTGTTTTTGATGGTCCAGCATTAGCCACAGTTTCCTTGGCTTGCTGTTCCTTATCGTGGGACTCAACACTCTCAATGAGTATATTAATTTCACTTATTACCTTTTCATGAGCCATACGGACTCTATTGTAATAATCTTCCGTGAAATATTTATTATCCCTTGCATCACTGAAACTGTCTCTTATTGCTGTGTCTACAGTTTCGAACTCATTCCAGAGTTGAGTTAATACGAGATGCTTTTCTCTCAAGTAAATTATAGTTTTTTTGTCTGGCGACTCTCTATAGTAGGCATTCGTGATCTTCTCGATTTCTTTACCTACGATTGTCTGCCGTAATACTAAGCCTTCCATATTGGCTTTTTGTTGACCTAACTTCGGTGCGATTGTTTACAAGAAAAATATAAGCGTACGCGCACAAGAATCACTTTTGTTATTAATTATTAAATGTTAAAGCAAGAGTTGCAAGCAGGTTTCCTTACTTTCAACTCAGGTTTAACTTGTTAAATTTTGTTTATTTTGTTTTTATTTACTATTATACACCAACACAAGCTTAATATTTTTTAAACGCGAAATCACTTTGCGAATATGTACAATCAAAAGTTCCGAATATAACTTAACCGAATTATCGTCTATGCACAAAAATCTATTGTCTGTCTGTGATTTGTTTCACGAACCACGAATTAATCTTTTAGATCGAACTATTTGAATTAACTTTGAAATAAACTCCACGAAAAAAGTCGCGATTATTCAAACTCAGGGGTCACCAAATGTTAAAGCAAGAGTTGCAAGCAGGTTTCCGTACTTCCAAACTCAGGTTTAACTTTAATTAATGAAACGCGTTTGCTCGATGGTTACCAAAGAACAACAACTTTATTGAATCAATTACTTTCTTTTATGCGAAATTAATGCTGATGTTAAGTGTACATTGATCAATTCATAAAAAGCTGATGCATACATGAAATGTTCTTTTATCGTGCAAGTCCAATGAATAGTGTAAATTGCTGAGTTGCGAAATTGACTGTATCGATAATTGATTGAGTTTATGCTTGATTAAAGTATTACAATTTGTATACAAAGAAAGCTCTATGCACGTAATTAATAATAAATGATTACAACAAATAAAATGAAGTTAAATTAAGTTAATTAAGATTGAATGGTTACATTGGACATAAATTTGATCTAAAACTAATCCTTCTGAACACATAAGTATGTATGAATTTTAAATGAACTTAAAATTAAGTATGTTTAGGAATTAGAATTATGGTTCAATTTAATTTAATTTATTAACCAAACAAGGCAACATACATTAACAATTCAATATAACAACATTACAATAACATACATATTTTCCAGCACATTAGAAAACAAAATATATCACAACTTTTATTTTAGTTACTTTACTTTACTTTAATATATTTTATTTTGATTTTAGCTAAATTGATGGGCAAATTAAGTGGGATTAGGATGTTGATAGGGCCTTTAATAAGTTTGTTCTAAAAGTGTGTTTAGATGAAATGAAATTGAACGCGATGCTTTAGCCGACAGCTCCGCATGGTCCGTCGCGTAGTCGAATGGGTAGTCTGCTCCAACATACGATGTATCCAGCTCCGTTTCAGCCTTTAGCGCCGCCCTCAAAGACTTTCTCATTGCGTCCACTGTGTCTGCTGGGAAACCCCGGATAGCGAGCTCATATGTAAGTTTGTCCTTGTTCAGACGATACACCGAAATTTTCATGATGAACAAGCTCCTCGTATTGCTCCTTATAGTCCGAAAGTTTGGTAAAATTTCCCCCTCCTCAGCACTGTACGACTTCCACGATAATTTCTAAGATTTCGTCGATCAACCCTATAAAATGCAGCTTCTTATCCACTGTTCCGCGCACCCTGAAACCTGCCCGCACAACTTCTAGGTTATTTCTAACTATAGCCTGCAAATGTTTCAAAATTCAAATAGCCAGCATGCGACTCCGGTGATGTATATTTTAATTTATACGCAAAAGTGTGTAAAAGATTCATCGAGTATATGTATGCACCAGAGATATTTATGACCACGAAATATCTCTACCTAGTTAGCATTCGCTACCCAATTCACTTCACAAATTTTGAATACCGTATGACTTAAACCATCAGAACCGAATCCCTTCAATGCCAGCCGCCTTCCTCAAGAAAAAGATATGGCCTCTTAATAGCTATCCTACACTACACATGCATTCCAAATTCGATCCGCATTCATACGAGTATATTTCACTATGCACACTCACACCCGTCCACACTGTACACACTTTGGCTCGCACAATTACAGAATTCCAAATATTTAATATATACATATATATATATATATATATATATATATATATATATATATATATATATATATATATATATATATATATATATATATATATATATATATATATATATATATATATATATATATATATATTGTTGCGATGCTAAAACATATAAAATTATAGTGAAGGGAAAACTAAAAGAAAATACAAAATATACCATCACTCAGCACGTCGGGTATTCTCCGCAGGTGACAGTTGTCAAGTTGCAACCCACTGACAGCTGGAACTCCAAACACTGCGCGAAAACTCAGCGAACCTGGTGGTTGATTTCTGAATCTGTTATTTTGAGTGATGCCACAATGGTGTGGGGAATTGAAGTTATGGGAATTTGGAAATAAACCGCTCTAGCGGTATAGTGAAAATTTTTTCAAACAAAGAAAAGGGGGACTTGAATATGAACTGGGAAAAAGAAGAAAGTCATTCTGGGGTAGAAAGTGAAAGGCGAAAGTTGGTGATTTGGAGCATTTGAAAATTCAGAATAAAACCGTTGGTTTTGTATTAAGAGAGGAAGAACGTTCAAGAACTTTTAAGCGTGAAAGAAAATTAAAGAAAAAGTAAAGTGCAAGTTAACAAGATTTGTTGGACAAGATAGTGAAAGTCAAGAAAGTTTGCAAGTACAAAGTGATCATTGATACACTTAAGTTAAAAATTCTATTATGGAGAGTGAAACTAGGACATTGAAGAATATTGGCGATTAGAGAACTTAATAATGAAATAATGGAAAAACGTTAATTTTGCATTTACAACATAAGTTGAAGCTGAGAAGCACTAAGGGGACAACAACCGAGCTGATAGTGGGAAAAAACGAAAGATCTTCGCAAGAAGGGTATATCAGTGAATTAGTGGCTGAAGGAAAGGAAGTCTGGCAGACTATCTGGGTCTTCAACGACAGTGACGATTCCACTGATAGTGGGAAAAAACGAAAGATCTTCGCAAGAAGGGTATGTCGGTGACTTAGTGGCTGAAAGAAAGGAAGTCTAGCAGACTATCTGGGTCCGCAACGACAGTGACGATTCCATTAAACCCCAAGGAGAGAACGTTTGCAGAAGAGCAGGTGATGGTGCAAAACGGATCATAATTTCAAAGGTACGATTTTCAGTTAGACAAGTTCGTGAGTGGAGGCCGAATAATTAGACGTTTGAAAAGAAAAATCAAAAGAAGAAATTTTATGAATAATAAAATAGTTAACTTTTCAATCATATTTTTTTTCACTAATTAAAGAAATGCTTATAAAAAAAAAATAAGATTAATTAAAGTTCTTGAATTATATCAACGGAAACGAAATAAATATTCCTTCACATAGTTAAAAAAAAAAAAAAAAAAATAAATAAATCACGTGGTATAGATATGAATTACCGTAAATTTACTATATATATATTCTTACCATAAATATCTTATGAAAAATTTTGGTGTGGGTGCATGTACATTTATATATACAAGTATTTTGATAGTTTTTGTATACAAAATATTAATTTAATAGGTTATTTAAGTTGAATTATTCAAATTTGATCACTCAATTTTTTTGGTTCTCTTTGGAGAAAGGAAAATCTCGTGTATGATATATGTGAACAAATCCCGGCCGGGGTCTGGTATGAATGAATCCCACCCAAATTATTAATTAATTTTGTTTGCTTGAATATTTTAGTTTGATTATCTGCTTGAGTTATTCAGATTTTCTTTTTAATTTTTTTTGTGGCTTTTAGTTTAATTCTTTTTTTATTTGTTTTGATAATTTCCGTTTATATATATAACTAATGAATTATAACTAAAATAATAAATAATGATTCTTGCGAATCCTTTTCTTTCCCTTCCTATTTGTGATTGTCATTGACTGATGGATCTTTAACAGGTTCTAAGTGTTGTACTGTCTGCGTGCCATAGCACGTAGAGATTTTCCGCCCGTAAACCCACGCCAGGCTGAGCTAGTCGGCTGGGAAAAGGCACGCCGGGCAAGACGAATGGAAAATCTCTAAATAAATATATGCTGCACTGACGACGGCTCGACAGAGTTCAGTCGGTCGCAACAATTGGCGCCCAAGCGAAATGGTTTTGGCTTTCTTTTTATATACTTTTCTTTTGGCAGATGTGCTTGCGGCTGAGGTGGCAAATGTTTAATAGGAGCATCTTGTTGCCTCAGCCATTTTTTTTTTGTTTTCTTTGACTATGGTTGCAGTTATATACTTGACATTTTCAATTTTCTATCATCATCTTGTCGAGCGGTCGTCAATGCAGCATTGGCGCCCCTCTCGTGCTATTGTCTTCGTTTTATGTGTCTAACAGAGCTTGTCTCTTTAATTGCTGACCAGACTCTTGTGGTTGTAGAATTACCTCCGGATAAATTAAATAAAATTGCGCATTATCTTCTGGTCAATAGAATTAGTCTTGTAAAAGATTAACTTGAATTTGAGCAATTGGAGGAAAGTGTACATTGGGGGGATCCATGAGCTGGTCGTGATCCTTGTCCATCTGTAAGATGTTGTTCAATCATTTGAATTATTTTGAGCAGGACTCAGGACAGATGTTCATGGGGTCCTTTCAAGACAGCTACAAGAGATCTGTAACCTCCTGATTTTCCCAGTCCCATTTCATCATTTAGTGTTAAATTTTATACCTTTTCCCTTCCTGTCTTTAATTCCTGTCACGAAGAGGATCCGTAAGAATCATTATTTTTTTTTATGAATTGAAAAGTATACTCATCAAATTCGAAGAAATTTGGTTTTGCTGATACATTACTAGTGTATTCTATTATTTTGGCTGCACATAACTGCGTTATCATTGAATGATATTGAGAAGAATTTGAAGGTTTTTCTTTTTGATTGTGAATTCTTTCGGTTGCTGCTCATACTTATCTGGAAAAAAAAATATACATAATTTTGGATTGATTTGGTTTGGATAAGAAACTATATACTTTATTTGAACATGCGTCGCAGAACAAATAGTTGGGATCCAAGTTATACCCCTTTCCAGCATCAGTTAGAACGCCTGAGCCTGTCGCCTTCGGCTGCTCAAGCCACTCGAGTTTCTGAGTCGATGAGAGTTAATGCCACATCCCCCGGTCAATCGGAAACCCAAGTTTCAGCCGCTGAATCATCAAGAAGACGGGTTATTCACGGAGAAAATTCCTTTATTCACCAGGAGCAAGGGCCTCATCCGAATATTTCCACTAACAACGAACCACCAAGAGTCACTTTTAGAGAGCAGATGGATTCGGGTGAGCGGTCAACTGTAAGGCTGCCCATTTCGAAATGGAATTTAATATTTGATGGCTCAACTTCTGGGTTGACGGCCAGACAGTTTATGTTCAGGGTGCTGTCCTTGGCAGAGGATTACCGCGTTTCTTATACCACACTTGCCACAGATTTTCATTTACTCCTAAAGGGGCAAGCTGCCGACTGGTACTGGCGTTTCCGCGAGATGAATTATCCACTGGTGTGGAATAGATTGCGCATAGAATTTTTGGAACGATTTAGCTCATTTAGGTCCGATGTAGATGTACGGAGAATGCTAGATGGGCGACTGCAGAAATCAGGAGAGCGCTTTCAGGAGTTCTTTGACGCCCTCGAGAATATTTCCTTACAATTAAATACTCCTCTATCAGATGTAGATTTTCAATGTGTGGTATTTAGAAATATGGCTCCTGCTCTTAGGGCACATTTAGCTGGAGTGGATTTCACCTCAACCCGAGAGTTAGTCAGACGCTGCTGTCTGGTGGAATCAGAATGGAGACTCTTGAGAATGAATTCAGATCGAGACATCAATCGTCGGCCACGTCAAGTGCAAGAGGTGCATTTCGACTCGGATTCCCTTAACAATAGTCGTCTGAGTGAACCGACTTTGCTCGCTCGTCATCCATTATGGGATCAGGGATATGCTCCATCTGATGATGGTATCCAAAACAATGTGCAGGTGCTTCAACCGGGTCTTAAAGGTGTCTCTTTTGATAATCCTAATTTAAGACCGGCTAGTTATAATCCAAGATTTACACAAGAAAGTCAATCTAGACCTGATCGTGGAAATTATGCTCAAGCTGATTCAAATCCACCAGCCCCTCGGTACTTTTCTGAATTTGTAGGCTCCACTCCCTCAAATGTGTTAGTAAAACAGGAAGTACACGCCGTAGAAGCAAATTCCAGCACGTTTAGGAATAAAGATCGTGAAGTAGAAGGTAGAGGAGAATACCGAGTGTGCTGGAATTGCCGTGACCTGGGTCATGGTTTTATGGACTGTCCCGCTCCAATCCAACGGATTTTCTGCTTCGGATGTGGTAAGGAAGGAGTACTCAAACCTAAATGCCCTAGATGCCAAGCGGAAAACTCCAACAGGAATGCGCTTTCACCGGGGAGGATGCGTATTCCGCTGGCTATTCACCCGTCCAGACCCCAAAAGACCGACGTAGCCACCAATGTCGACCCCGAGTTGCAACGCCGTCAATAAATACACCCCAAAATCCATGTCCTTCTGTTACGTCTACCAACTCAAAACATGTTGCTCCTAAACAGTCATCAAGGCGTTTTAATCGCGCCTGGAGATATTTCACCCTTCGGCGATTTTTGCGGAAAGCTTGTCTAGACTCTATTGTATCCATCCATGGAGATAACCGACCATTTGCCACCATTTCCATCAAAGGTCGGCAGTTGACTGGCTTGCTTGACAGTGGAGCAAGTGTAAGCATCCTGGGAGCAGGAGCATTGAAGCTGGTTGAGGAGTTGGGCTTGAATATACATTCAATGCCTACTGAAGTTCATACCGCTTCTGGTCAAAAGGCGCCTGTTCTCGGGTATGTAAGCACATTGGTGCAATTCAATGAAAAGACGAGGCTAATACGCTTCCTAATATGCCCCAGTTTAACCAACTCAGTTTATCTGGGCATAGATTTCTGGGATGCCTTCAAAATTGCACCGCATTGCTCTGCTGTTGAGTTAGTTCCACAGGACCCTGGTTATCATCAGTTGTCTCCGGGGGACAAGCAGCGGCTCGATGAAGTCGTGCGTCAATTTCCATCGTTTAACCAGCTAGGATTGGGCAAAACCAATTTGTTGTCACACGTGATAGACACAGGTGATGCTCAACCAATTAAACAGCGTCACTACGCAGTGTCACCAGTGGTGCAGAAATTGATGTACGACGAATTGGACCGTATGCTGTCTTTAGGGGTAATTGAGGAGAGTAGGAGTTCCTGGAGCTCTCCGGTCACAATAGTAAGGAAACCCGGTAAAGTGAGGTTATGCCTGGACGCCAGACGATTGAACGAGGTAACTGTCAAGGATGCGTACCCTTTGCCGTTGATCGAGGGCCTGTTAGCACGTCTGCAGTCCACACGCTTTATAACCAGTCTGGACCTGAAAGATGCCTTTTGGCAGATCCCTTTGGATGCAAAATCGCGGGAAAAGACAGCGTTTACAGTACCTGGACGTCCTTTGTATCACTTCACCGTCATGCCTTTTGGATTGTGCAATGCTCCACAGACTATGTGTCGATTGATGCATAAGGTCATCCCTCACGAGTTGCATGACCAGGTATTCGTTTATTTGGACGATTTGCTGATAACAAGTCCAACATTTGATGACCATCTCAAATTGTTGTCTGTTGTGGCCAATTTATTACAGCAGGCGAATTTGACCATCAATGTTGAGAAGAGCAAATTCGTCCAAAAAGAAATTCGATACCTAGGTTATGTGATAAGTGATGGTGTCCTAAAGACGGATCCTGAAAAGGTTTCCGGCATCATAGCATATCCACGACCCAAAACGGTAAAGGACGTGAGGAGATTCATGGGGATGGCTGGGTGGTATAGGCGTTTCATCCCAAATTTTGCGTCTATTACATCACCTATGACGGATCTGCTTAAGGGTAAAAGAAGGTTCGTATGGACTGAGGCTGCTAATAAGGCTTTCGATCGGACGAAGGAACTTTTAGTGTCTGCACCTGTGTTGATCAACCCGGATTTCTCTCGGCACTTTTATATACAGTGCGATGCAAGTGCCACCGGCATCGGCAGTGTTTTATTCCAAAAAGATGATGATGGTGGAGAGCATCCCATCGCCTTTATGTCATCGAAGTTGAATGCTGCGCAGCGCAACTATAGCGTTACCGAACTAGAATGCTTGGCTGCGGTGCAGAGTGTCAAAAGGTTTCGGGCATATGTCGAGGGGCTGCCTTTCACCATTATCACAGACCATGCCAGTCTGAAATGGTTAATGGGCCAGAGAGATTTGTCGGGGAGATTAGCACGGTGGAGCCTAAAATTACAAGGGTTCAATTTTAATATCGAACATCGAGCAGGCACTCAAAATGTCGTCCCAGACGCGTTGTCACGAGCGCGTGACTCCGAAGGGGGAGCTCAGTGCGCTGTTGTTTGTCTTCCTGAGCATCACCAATTGCTAGGGAACATTCCATCACAGGCCTTTCAAAATCTTGATTACTTGAATCTCGTCCATCAGATTGAGCAACATCCGGATCAGTTCGAAAACTTGTACACCAAAAACGGAGTTGTGTATATCCATCTAGGATCACACGGAGGTCTTGACTTAGATATTCCTAGTGCAAAGGTGTGGGTGCCTGAGGGAGGAAGACAAGTGTTGCTGGCACGTAGTCATGACAGCCCTTTGGGGTCACATTGTGGGATTCGTAAAACACTAGAAGTCTTGCGACGCTATTATTACTGGCCGAAGCTGCGTCAAGATGTCACCAGCTATGTCAACAATTGTTCGATTTGCAAGCAAGTTAAGGCCACGAATGCTACAATGAGACCACCTATGGGTGCTGCCAGGATTACTGATCGACCAATGCAACGCTTGTTTATTGACTTCATGGGCCCATATCCTCGTTCAAAGCTAGGGAACACCCAGTTGCTGGTGGTGCTCGATCACTATACCAAATTCATTTGGCTCAAGGCTCTACCCAAGGCAACAGCTGAGTCGATGGTGAAATTTTTAAAAGAATACGTATTTTTGACCTTTGGCGTGCCTGAAACCGTCCATACTGACAATGGGGTCCAATTTGTGTCTAAACTCTTCTCGGAATTCCTGGCTCAATATGGTGTGAACCATTGTTACACCCCTTTCTATTCACCCCAAGCTAATGCTTCCGAAAGAGCCAACCAGTCTATTCTAACCGCTATTCGAGCCTACATAGGGGACGACCATCGGAATTGGGACGCTAACCTGCCGGAGTCATGTGCCGCATTTCGTAATGTAGTACATGAGTCCACAGGTTGTTCGCCCCATTTCCTGATGTTCGGGTACCAACCTATCCACCATGGTTCTGAATACGCGCTTTTGAAGTCCTTACAGGCTTTTGAGGATGGAGAGGTTGTGACAGTACCAAATTGTGACCGGTTACGTCAGATTCATTGTCAGGTCAAAACCAAAATGTCTGAGGCATACAACAAGGGTGCGCAAAGATACAATTTAAGAAGTCGTGTAAAAGATTTTGCCATCGGTCAAGACGTCTGGGTACGCAATCATTCACTAAGCTGTGCAGTTGACCGATTTGCGGCTAAACTCGCCCCAAAGTTCATTAAGGCAACGATTAAGAGTAAAGTGGGACAGGTCATCTACGAGCTGGTAGACGAGAAAGGAAAGATGCTGGGAAATTACCACGCTAAAGACATCAAAGCGTGAGGACGGAAGATGTCCACAGTCGGATTCCAGTGAGTTGTGCCCGGCATTTTGAGACCTCTCAGGGTCTGGGTCGTCCCCACGACTGTTGCGATGCTAAAACATATAAAATTATAGTGAAGGGAAAACTAAAAGAAAATACAAAATATACCATCACTCAGCACGTCGGGTATTCTCCGCAGGTGACAGTTGTCAAGTTGCAACCCACTGACAGCTGGAACTCCAAACACTGCGCGAAAACTCAGCGAACCTGGTGGTTGATTTCTGAATCTGTTATTTTGAGTGATGCCACAATGGTGTGGGGAATTGAAGTTATGGGAATTTGGAAATAAACCGCTCTAGCGGTATAGTGAAAATTTTTTCAAACA
The DNA here is from genome assembly GCA_947369275.1 of Nemotelus nigrinus. NCBI lineage: Eukaryota > Metazoa > Arthropoda > Insecta > Diptera > Stratiomyidae > Nemotelus > Nemotelus nigrinus. The sequence goes on from OX376372.1 coordinate 141,319,682, forward strand.
AAGAAAAGGGGGACTTGAATATGAACTGGGAAAAAGAAGAAAGTCATTCTGGGGTAGAAAGTGAAAGGCGAAAGTTGGTGATTTGGAGCATTTGAAAATTCAGAATAAAACCGTTGGTTTTGTATTAAGAGAGGAAGAACGTTCAAGAACTTTTAAGCGTGAAAGAAAATTAAAGAAAAAGTAAAGTGCAAGTTAACAAGATTTGTTGGACAAGATAGTGAAAGTCAAGAAAGTTTGCAAGTACAAAGTGATCATTGATACACTTAAGTTAAAAATTCTATTATGGAGAGTGAAACTAGGACATTGAAGAATATTGGCGATTAGAGAACTTAATAATGAAATAATGGAAAAACGTTAATTTTGCATTTACAACATAAGTTGAAGCTGAGAAGCACTAAGGGGACAACAACCGAGCTGATAGTGGGAAAAAACGAAAGATCTTCGCAAGAAGGGTATATCAGTGAATTAGTGGCTGAAGGAAAGGAAGTCTGGCAGACTATCTGGGTCTTCAACGACAGTGACGATTCCACTGATAGTGGGAAAAAACGAAAGATCTTCGCAAGAAGGGTATGTCGGTGACTTAGTGGCTGAAAGAAAGGAAGTCTAGCAGACTATCTGGGTCCGCAACGACAGTGACGATTCCATTAAACCCCAAGGAGAGAACGTTTGCAGAAGAGCAGGTGATGGTGCAAAACGGATCATAATTTCAAAGGTACGATTTTCAGTTAGACAAGTTCGTGAGTGGAGGCCGAATAATTAGACGTTTGAAAAGAAAAATCAAAAGAAGAAATTTTATGAATAATAAAATAGTTAACTTTTCAATCATATTTTTTTTCACTAATTAA
>OX376372.1:141323026-141371520 GCA_947369275.1 Nemotelus nigrinus
CGCGCCATCCGATTGAACTGAAACTTTCAGGATACATTGGTGTATATGCAGAATAGGTCCAGGTCTCTTTAAATGTCAGTTATTGTTAACCTTTTGGCGCCGGCGGCAATTTAAGTGATATTTTTAATATACCTATTATTTCGTACACAAATGATTTTCGCAAAAATAAAGTTAACGAAATAAATTTCTAACATGTTTTACATATGAATCGGATAATGCTTTGGAATTTTTTAACCCTATGTGTGCGCTGGGTGCCTAAAAAGAGGACGGGAAAATTTGAAAATTTTTAAATTTCGATAACTTTTGACAGAGCTTATCAATCATTACAAAATTTTCAGGACATATTGATATTATTTAGTTGTAGATTTCTGTAGCTTTTATTGGGCGTGCTGGCAACTCTGTAGCTAGGGCAGGCACTGAAAGTGAAAACCTCCAAATCATCGTCTCTCTTGAAAAAATGCCGTTTCTTCAAAAAAAAGCCACTCATATGTAAATCTTGTGCTTTGTTTACATAACCAAAAAAAAAAAAAGATATGGTATAACGGGCACGCCTGGTAACCATTGCCCAATTTACCTATATTTTTAGCATCAAAAACTTCTGTTCACGGAAACTCACGATCCGATGAGCAGAATTATTTGAAATTCACAGAATGTATTGGCCTTATATAAGACCAGGTCTGATAGAAGTGATTTTGAAATGCGGGCGATTCTGTGCCAGTGGTGCCATCTTGAAAAACCACTAAAAAATATAACTGTTTTTAGCCCTATAAATTCTGATTGAATCGTTCGATTTTGACGAAACTCACACAATTGCTGGATCTTATTTCAACCCACGTTTGGTAGAAATTTGGTTGAAAAATTCGGTTGGAGCTGCCAGCTATGATAATTTTGGTGTCTTAAATTTGAAAAAAAAAATTTGGAAGTGAAAACATTCAAACCATCGAATATTCAAAAAAATGTCCGTTTCTTACAATAAAACCAATCTGTATATAAATCTTATGTTTTATCTACACGTTCAAAATAAAACTTTGGAAATTTCATGTCGGACAAGAACGGTAGCCCTCTCCCAGTTAACCTATATTTTTAGCATCAAAAACTTCTGTTCACGGAAACTCACGAACCAATAATCAGATGCAGCTAAAATTTACAGAATGTATTGGACTTAAGTAAGACCAGATTTGATAGAAGCGATTTTGAATTGTGGGCAAGTCTGTGCCAGTGGTGCCATCTTGAAAAATTACAAAGAAAAAAAACTGCTTTTTGCCCTATGAAATGTGAATAAGTTACCAAACTTTCATGAAATTGACACAGTAGCTGAACCTTACTCTAAACTCTGTTTGATGAAAATTTGGTTTAAAAATTCGATTGGTGCTGCCAGCTATGGTAATTTTTGTGTCTTTGGTTTTGAAAATTCGCTCAGGAAAATAAAACTTTTTGCCCTATAACTTCCAGTGCAGTCATGAAATCAATACGAATTTCATACAATTAATGACACCTGTCATTAACATTTTTCAGGCCAAATTTGGTTGAAAAGCCACGATAGGGTTGCCAGCTATTGTTGGTTTTGTGTTTAATTGCAATATCTTTATTAAGCGGTTTTATCGTAGAATTTTCAAATGGTAATGATATTGTAGTGACAATAAACAGCAAATATTAAGCTTTCGATCCTTTGAAAAAACTCGCTTCAGGTAACCCTAAATTTCTTTATACTCCTATAACTTCGAATGTAATCAAACAACGTGAAGCAGATTTGATATATTCTTGGCTTTGATACTGGCGAAAGGTTGCCAGCACGAGTCGGTTGTGCTACTTTTGTATCAATAAATGCTTACAGTTAGTATACATACCGGAAACATTTACAATGAAAATAAATAACCGATGTTACAATTCGCAAAGTTCTGCAAATTTTTCGGATCGCAGCCCCAAGCACCAACTTCAGTTACAGTGCTGCAGGCACTGAGCATTTTCTTCATTGATGTTATTTGAGATGCTGCTTTCAAAATTATGTGAAATAAGCAACTGATAACGAATATAATTAACCCGTGTTTTGCTCTCATAAACGTGGAAATTCATGCCAGTGGTAATATCTGAAACCTTCCACCATATGAGTTATAATGCATTCTTAAGATGAAAGTAAAACGTGGCATTTGAAACAGTTTGGCCGTAATAAGCAGCACATGTGGTGGAATATGCACTCAAAACCTGCACGATTCTTCTACTGTTCTTCGAACATTAGTGTTTCTAGCGGTTCAGGTGCGCTAGAGATTTTTTTTTACTTGCTATTCATCCTACTAGACAATACCAATGATATTTTATGTTTATTTTACTAATCAAAATTGAAAGTTAAATTGAAATTAATTACTAGTATCTGGCAACTACGTATATTTCTGACTCTGAAATTCCATATTTCCGATTTCGCAAACTAATTCAACAAAATAAGAACAAAAAATACCCATATATGAGCGTTGAAAGGCATGCAGTCTCAATGCCTTTACCTTACGCACACCGTCAAACGAATTTCGTATCAGAACACTATGTTCAACTGCTCGCAGCTACAATAGTATGTGTGACATGTCGTACAATTTTATACCAGCCAAAGGCATGCCTGCCTTCATGAATTTTTGGTTGTCGCTGGGAGAGATGATACCATAGCCGCTGCATGACTTTAACTTTCGCTGGATAAGTGCAAACAGTTCGCATGCTGCACAAGTGCACAGCATCGTTGACAAGTGAACAGCTGAGCTTTAATTATGCAAGGGAGTTGCGAGCAGAAATAAAGTGGAAATGCATATATATTTTTACATATAAATTTTTTCTACACATATATATATATATATATATATATATATATATATATATATATATATATATATATATATATATATATATATATATATATATATATATATATATATATATATTATGTGAAACACTTGTGTTGTTTTTTTGTATATTAATGTCAGAAATAATTTCAAAAATTATAGTTTTCATAATATTCATAAAATGACAGAATTGTTTTTCCTGAGATCTGGAATTTCTTCATGTTCTACTAAAATTATATATTGGGTTAACCAAATTTTACCCGAATAAATAAAAGAAGTGAGCTAATAGCTCAGAGTTTCCGAAGAAAACTATAAGCTTGTGAAATGGAAGCATTGGTGTGTATTTTATGTGAAAGCTTCTGTGTAGCGAAGTTGATGGAGATGAGGTTTGAGCCCCTTCATTCGAAAATAAGTGTCGAGTCATCTCAAAGGGCAGAATGAAACCAGCGTTGGATTTGACTTAAAAAAGGAATGCTATCAGTCCGTTTATTTGCAAGTATTACGATAAATTTACTTGGCTGACTGGCTGCAAGCACAGTCACCGTTTGTTTTGTTTATTTTGCATTATATTCATCAGCACGAAAAATGTGTGCTGATGAATATAATGGATTGTACAGTATTTTTAATTATCATTTTTCGTTTTCCTTTAGTTTTTACTTCTTAGACACTTCTAAGAGTATGTTACTGCCTACCCTGCGCGAAGAGCTTATGCACTCCACTGGTGTCAATGCACTTTCTGATCTGGCCATTCACCTCGGCATTCACCGTCGGTTGCTACCGTGAATGCCCCTTCTGGGCGGTCGACGGGTCTCGAATCTTTTCCGATGTTCTTGACATCTGGTTGACAATTGGGCCTGTCAAATTTCAACTCAAAACATTCTAGCGCATTCAGCGAATGGGTAACTATCGGTCTAAGTATCTTAAATTTCGATCATCGTAGGGTAAATATTCGGATACACATCTAAAATTTTGGTTATTGCAGGGTCTCCTTCGCGATGATAAGAAAGCTCGAGTAGGACAAGTGGTCTGTTGGCGTCAAAGAAGCAACGAGCGCGATGATGGCCATCACTCGCGGGTCGTCACGAATATCAATCGAGACGTTGGCGTCCCAAAACTTCCAGCAATACTGGAGCACCCGCCGATCCCGACCGTGAAGTGCGTAATTGCCAGCAGACTAATCCCGAAGATGGAGACCTAGGGGATTCTGCGGTTTGTATCATCGTCTTGACTTTTGGTAATGTCTGTGTCACCATCGTGTCGCGACGGCTCTGGGTCCTGGGCTGATTAGCATTTGAACAATGAGGAACGTCGGTTGTGACAATTAAACAGACCGCGGATGTTATAGTTTTGTTGCGGCCAGCCCCCTCGTCGCCAGGGTCGTCGTTCAAAGTTAATATACGCGCCCAATACTGCTCCTATGCAATTAAAACCTACTGAAGCCGTGTCGAAATCAATATATTCTAATTTCGTTCGTGGCGAGGATCTGATACCATCTAAATCTGGAGCAATCATTATGCCAAAAACTTCTGCCGGTCGACCATCTTCACCCAAATACCTCGACCCACTTGTACCACCTGTCGTAAAGCTGACTGCAACCTCTAAAGATGACCTAGAGAGCAGATACCTCTTGTCTCGTTTCAGAGATCATAAGATCTACGACAATGTCCGCCTTTTCCTTGCATACATGCATGATGCACATGAAACCACGTGTTTTGATGGAAAAACGAAGACTATGCTCAAAGTTATGATTCAACAAGAGGGTCTTCCCACTGACCTTGAATCTTTAAGAATTATTTTCAATCGCTACCATGAAGAACTTGGAATGTCTCCGGAGCAAGTCAAACGAGATCTTCTGACTTACCGCTCCTATGTCAATTCCAAACATATTTCTCTGTTACAAAAATCACGCACGACCAGAAGAAATATTACTCCTAACAACAAAGTTCCTTCTATTGGCCCAAGATTTCTCTACCACAATTGCGGTGGTGTGAGAAGTAAATTAAACAAGGTTTTTCTTGACGCTAAATCTTGCCATTTTAATATACTAACGATCACTGAAACGTGGTTGAACGACTCACATATAAACGAAAAAATTCTTGACACTGATTGGATCATCTATAGAACCGATCGCGACTACCTTTATACTGGAGTTTCAAGAGGAGGCGGTGTACTTATTGCGATTCGCAATATCCTTTCAAGTGAACTTGTTGTGACCAGTTCTTACAAATTTTTTGAACACAAATTCGTCAGAGTCTTATTCGACAAGCATAACCTTTATATTGGTATCGTTTATATCCCACCTCAATCTGATGAAACTACTTACATGGACGTTTGTGACTTGATATCTTCAGTAACAGCCTCCTTACACGACGCTGACAAAATAATTATTCTGGGGGACTTCAACCGTCCAAAAATCAGTTTCGTTCTCGACGAAAATGATGACCGCCTCCTTCCAATCAACCTTTCTGACTCCATTGACTTCAACCTTATAAGTACGTTCTATGGCAACGATTTACAGCAAGTAATTCCTATCCCTAACCAAAATGGCAATTGGTTAGATCTTATTTTTACTAACTTTTATGACGAAGTGGTGGTTAGCCCAACTATAGACGCCGAGAATCTTTTCTCAAACACTCTCCAACACTCCGCTTTTACAGTTGAGCTTTCCGCCACAAATATTTCTTTCAGCCAATCGTACAATAATGAAATTGTATATGATTTTCAAAATGCTGACTACTTAAGCATTAGAAAATATTTGGACACAGTAGATTGGACAATTTCTCTTTCGTTATTAGATTTAGATGAATCGGTGTCTTCCTTTTATAAAATAATTTTCAATGCCATTCACTTATTCGTACCAAAGCTGAAGAAAAAAAACAAGCTCTCAGAGCCTTGGCTCGACAATAATTTAAGGCGTCTCAGAAACCGTAGAAATAAATTATATAAAGCAATTAAAAATGAAAGCTTGCTCAATGAGGGTCTTATCAGATTATACGATCAGCTATCCAAAGAATTTCTCATCAAATCTCGCGAAGCGTATGAGTTCTCTGTTAACTCAATGGGGGAAAAAATCTTTAGTGATCCCAGGAAGTTTTATGATTTCGTTAACTTGAAACGTATATCAACCGGCTATCCCTGTTCGATGTCCCGTGGTAACATGGTTTTTTCCTGCCCACAAGCCATTTGTAACTTTTTTGCTGATCACTTTCAAAATTCTTTTTGCTCGCCAAAAACCTCCACTTCTACTATGTCTGCAAGAATCACCGCCGGACCTCTTATCGCCGGGTTTGTTCTTACACAAGAGGCTATTATTGAAGCTATTCACGAACTAAAGATCGGCAAAGGATCAGGCCCTGATTTGGTTTCTCCTTTCTTCGTCGTGCAATTTGCGGACCAATTGATCACACCTTTGCACATGATTTTCAATAAATCTCTCTGCCTAGGTGTTTTTCCATCTTTCTGGAAATCTTCATACCTTACGCCTATTTTCAAAAGTGGTGATAAACGATCAGTCGATAACTATCGGGGGATTGCTATTCTATCTGTTATCCCCAAACTTTTTGAGAAGTTAGTTTGTGACAAACTTACTCGCATAATCGACCCTCTTCTAAATGAGCAACAACATGGTTTTCGTAAGGGTAGATCGACTTCTACCAACCTCATGATCCTGTTATCTGATGTGCTCTGTGAAATGGAAAAAGGAAGTCAAATTGACGCAGTCTATACGGACTTTAGTAAGGCTTTCGACCGGGTTGACCATCAAACTCTAATATATGGTACAAGCTTCGCAACTTTGGTATATCAGGGTCTCTTCTTAAATTCCAGGGCCACTTATCTAAAAGAGTTTTCGCATCTTCTGGAGTACCGCAAGGCAGTCATCTAGGTCCCCTGCTTTTTAACAGCTTCATTTCTGACCTTTCTGAGACATTGCTTGGTATACCCCATCTCTTTTATGCAGACGACTTAAAAATCTACCACAGCGTAAACACGCAATCTGACGCAATTCTTCTACAATCCAAGCTTCAATCTCTCGAACATTGGTGCAATGTGAATAATTTGAATCTCAATATTAACAAGTGCCATGTAATAAGCTTTTCTCGTAAGAATACGACCAAAAAGTATTCTTACTGCCTTAACAACAGCATATTGGATAGGGTTGATCATATTATAGATTTCGGGGTAGTGTTGGACAACAAGATGCGGTTCAATCTCCACTATGACAAAATCCTTGCCAGGGCCAATAAACAGCTCGGATTCATTAAGAGACGTGCTAAAGAGTTCAAGAATATATGGGTTACCAAGTCATTATATATCACTCTGGTGCGTCCTCTCTTGGAGTATGCCTGCGTAATATGGAACCCAGTTTTTGAGCTACATAGTGATAGAGTAGAATCTGTTCAGAAACAGTTTTTACTTTTCGCTTTGAGGGACCTCTATGATCCAAAAGACTTCCAACATCTTCCTTCTTACAAAACCAGACTGAACCTTCTTAATTTAATGCCTCTTTCTTCTAGAAGAACACTGTTAAGTGCACGTCTAACCTTTGATATTATAAGTGGTGCAGTCAATGTTGAAGCTCTCTCCAACAAAATTATTTTCAATGACCAACCAAGACGCACTAGGTATGCAACTCTGCTCAAGGAGGTCAATCACCACACTACCTATGCATATAACGAGCCCATAAATAGGTGCTGTAGAATATTCAACTCTATAAGCAGTAACTACGCTTCGAGATCTCTAAACACATTTTTAAAACAAACTTATTAAAGGCCCTATCAACATCCTAATCCCACTTAATTTGCCCATCAATTTAGCTTAAATCAAAATAAAATATATTAAAGTAAAGTAAAGTAACTAAAATAAAAGTTGTGATGTATTTTGTTTTCTAATGTGTTGGAAAAAAAATATGTATTTTGTAGTTGTGTTGTTATATTGAATTGTTAATGCAAGGTAAATGCATGCATGTTTGGTAAATAAATAAATAAATAAATATTATGCTAGTTGTCCCTACACTTCTTGTTCTCTTTTTTTTTGTTAACAATATACATTCTATCGCGCGGGCGTATCTCTACCAACTCAGAGCCACGAATTCGAATCGTAACAATGCCTTTAATTCGAAATTCAAAAATGAATTTTTGTAATCCAAAATCAAAAGCAGTATCTTACTAGTATCAAGAATCAAAATACACAATTTTAAGTTAATTTGAACTTAAAAAAAGTCTAGCGCATCAGAACCGCTAGAAAAATAATTTTCGAAGAATTATTCTTTGAGTGACAAAAAAATGTGGAAAGACGCAACAATCTTTCCTGTAGAATCATATCAACCATTGCTAATCCAAAGCAACAAAACTCAACTATAACATATATGATCAAAATATTCCGTGCTGGCAACACTTTCCCAACGAAGTAGCAATGGGTCTGTTCCGGTACTTGCAGTAACTGAATTTTACTGGATTTTCTTGAATCATGTGGTGGGGAATTTCATGAAAAGTACGGGAACGCTCTCATTGTATTTCCTAAAAATTGACAACCGAAAGTGTAAGTTTTCGGTTTTTGGGAGAACAAGAGTGATTATAAAGTCATCCTCAGCGGTAATAAATTATCGCCACAAAAATATTCGACCTTCATAGCAAAATTACGCAAAAAATATGCTGCTTGCCGCGCAAATTTGAAAATATTTACTCCGTTTGACACTTTTCAGTATTTTTCAGTAGCTCAGACCCTACTGAAATTTACTGAAGGAGGGAAAATTTTCAGTTTTCAGTAAAATGGAGTACGGGAACAGCTTCATTGCAATGAATCGCGATTAATCGCAATTAATCGTAGTACGGGAACATACCTAATAAGTTTACCTTAACAAGCTCATACTTAAATCATATTATCCTTTGAATTTCGTTCTCATCGGAGGATTTCATCGAAAGTTTCAGCGGTTAAACATTGTTTGAGGCTGCCATCCGAAAAATGTTCAAAACTCGTAAAATTTATAATTTGGTTTCTTATTTTTATCGCAAATGCTTTGCATATGAGTGCGTATTTGAAGCATTGGTTGGTGCAATATTTACGAAAATGGCTAATGCTGGTTACCCTGTGTCTGCAGCAGAGCAAAATTTATACCAAATCTGCTTCACGTTAAGTTAAACCAAACCAGTAAATTTCGTTTCGATTGTATCACTGCGCTGAAAGTTATACGGGGGTGTGTTCAATGTGCATGCTATAGCCGCTATTAGCTGCTATTAGCTGCTATTTAAGCAGCTATTAGCTGCTATTTTAGCAGCTCTGGCTGTCCAATGTCACGAAATAGCTACTTTTTGATGCTTGCTGTTTGACAGTCGAGCTGTCCAAGATTCCGGCATAGCTGCTAAGGTAGCAGTTATTTGCTGCTCGCAGTCTGGAGGATAGCAAGAAAGTAGCTAAGGCAAAATGGCCGTGCGTACACAGCTGAAATGCAGTTCAAACGTAATTTTCAATTGGAAATTGAAATGAAAAGAAGTTTTTGCGCTTTTGTGACATAGGAGATGAGGAATAAATTTGAAAATAGTGACAGAAAATTAAATACGGGCTTCTAAACACTTCAATTCAACTCGAGTTAAGTCGGGTTTCACACAGTGCAGCTCATCTTGATTTTTTAGCAGGCGAGCATGAAGCGCAAAAGGCCGGGTGCACTGATTTACGTGCCATCAAATTTTCAACGATTATTTTTTGCTCTTTTTCACATATATGGCGTCAAAAGCCGGAAATAAGTGATACGTTTTAAATATGTTAGAAAAATTTTAATGGGTTCTGCAGCTGTATGTTGAAAACTTTTAAATTTTATACAATTTCCAAAGTGCAATGGAAGTATTGAACTAATCCACGAAAACACATATATTAAAATAAAAAAAAATTTTTTTTGAAAAAGTAGTTTTGAATTTGTATTCGTAGCAGCTCTTGGCTGTCCAATATCCATAACTGCTTCATCTAGCTACTTCAAATTTTGACACTTGCTAAAGTGATGCTATGCTATGCTTTTGAAGCAGCTATAACATGCACATTGAACACACCTCAAGTGAAAAGAACACTCTCAAAACTTTTCAAATTTTTAGAGCGTTAATCTTTATTGTTAATTTTCATTGCAGGATCATTTCCATTTGCAAATCTAATGACATAATCGCTCAGTAAAGAAATTCCACAAAATTCCAAAAATGGTCATAGCTGGCAGCCCTTCCATGATTTTCGTACGAAATTCTTACGACATTTAGTTCACATTAAGGTTCGTTTACTGCATGAGCTTCGTTTTGATTTCTGCACTGGACCGGAAGTTACAAGGAAAAAAGCTTTATTTTGCTGAGCAAATTTGCAAGGTTTAGGAGACAAAAATCACCATAGCACTCTATTCCAGTTTTTCAGCCAAATTTTCACCAAATGCTATCGAAAGTTAAATCCAAGTACTGTGTGAACTTTGTTAAAAATTGATGGCTGAATCGGAAGTTAAAGGCCAAAAACCAGTTTTTTTTCTCAGTGATTTTTCAAGATGGTACCACTGCCGCACAATTGCCCGGATATCAAAATCACTTCTATCAGACCTGGTCCTAGCTAGTGCAAACATGTTCTGTAAATTTTATTATGATCGGATAATCCGGTCGTCAGTTCTCGTGAACAGAACTTTCGAGTGCTGAAAATAGAGGTAATTTGGTCATGGGTTGCCGTTCTTGTGCAAATCGCAATTTTCAAAATTTTAATTTGGCATGATGGCAAAAGGTCAAAATTTATCAATGATTTAAATTTTTTGTCAAAAATCAAAAAATTTTCAGGAGGATCAATGATTTGAAGGATTTTTTTTCAGGAGGCTGCCGTAGCTACAAAGTTACCGCCACTATCTTGAAAATCCATGTGTGTTAAATTTTAGTCAACATCAATACGCTCTGTGATTTTCACGATGATCAAATGCTTTGTCAGAAGTAATGACAAATCAAAATTTGAAAAAAAATCTTTGACTACTTTTAGGCACGCTGCACCCACACACGGCTCAAAATTTCCAACTTATTAACATAGGCAAGCTTGAAACATAAGTTTTCATTCCCAAACATTTGTTTTAACAAAAATTTACACTGCTTCGAAATATAGAAGTACCTCAAAATTCACTAAAACGCTCGCCGCCGCCAAATGGTTTAGGATATCTGAATTCTAGCATCTAGCATCATGGACCTACCTACTATATACATCTGCGTTCTCCGAAAATTTCAGCTCAATTGGATTGGCCACTCCAGAGATTATCTCCCTTATGCTTGAGTTACAATCAATGCAACCAACATTCCCTGCCAAGTTTTGTTGGTGGAACGAGTTACAATCAATGCAACACAACATTTACCGTCATCTGTCACTGGCTATATTAAAGAAATTGCTGTTCGATAATTTGGATCCTTTAAAGCCTCGGAAAGATATATCAGTGAATATTTTATCCTCTAAAAGCTGCGGAGTATAATGCAAAGCAAAAATGAGACAAAAAAACACAATTTCTGATTGTCATTTACATATGACAGTTCCGATTTCCCGGACTCTCATAGGAACAGGTGGAATTGGATATTTTCAAAAATGTTGTTGCCATGCCAAGTTTGAGATATGAGCAAACTCTGCTGCCAAGCAAAGTTGTGTTGCATCATTGTAACTGCTCTCATACGTTCTCATGTGTTCAAACTCATTTTGTTGTGCAACAAATGTTGGTTGCATTGATTGTAACTCTAGCTTCAATCGTTTTGCTGATATATATATATATATATATATATATATATATATATATATATATATATATATATATATATATATATATATATATATATATATATATATATATATATATATATATATATATATATATATATATATATATATATATATATATATATATATATATATATATATATATATATATATATATATATATATATATATATATATATATATATATATATATATATATATATATATATATATATATATATATATATATATATATATATGTATGTATAAAGAAACATTAATTTTCGGCAAAACGAGTTTAATACTAATTTTCTTCGAAAATTAGTACAAATTGAATATTGTTTTCAAAGTCAAGATTGTAAAAGGTATTCCGAATTTTATAATATGAAGATAAGTGGAGATTGCGGCCGTATAGCAGGGTTTTGTGATGGTTCCAGATATCTGTTGTTCCCCTTTCGCCAGGATGCTGATCTGAAGTGCTGGAATCACTATCTCTTGCAACTGCAATTGCTACTTGTTCACACATTTTTCGCAACAGGGGCGGCACGTCGTTGTTCGCAAAGGAAGCAGTGCTTCCCTTGCTTAATATTTTCTACACGAGAAAAATAACAACAATTTCAAAACAGATCAATTGATTTTATGCGACTTAAATAAAAGTTAAACACGCTATTCATCTTATACACGAGATATTTCTATTTTCTATTTTGACACAAAATCCTACTGAAATAAACAATAAATGAAACGATAAATACGATGCATGAACGAAAATGAAACTTAATGATAGCTGTCATGTATGAACGAGGACTAAATTCGACCTAACAAAATGTTAGATCAGGTTGATGTAAACACCTTAGGATTACGTTCACTTATGCTTGAGTTACAATCAATGCTACCAACATTCCCTGCCAAGTTTTGTTGGTGGAACGAGTTACAATCAATGCAACACAACATTTACCGTCATCTGTCACTGGCTATATTAAAGAAATTGCTGTTCGATAATTTGGATCCTTTAAAGCCTCGGAAAGATATATCAGTGAATATTTTATCCTCTAAAAGCTGCGGAGTATAATGCAAAGCAAAAATGAGACAAAAAAATACAATTTCTGATTGTCATTTACATATGACAGTTCCGATTTCCCGGACTCTCATAGGAACAGGTGGAATTGGATATTTTCAAAAATGTTGTTGCCATGCCAAGTTTGAGATATGAGCAAACTCTGCTGCCAAGCAAAGTTGTGTTGCATCATTGTAACTGCTCTCACACGTTCTCATGTGTTCAAACTCATTTTGTTGTGCAACAAATGTTGGTTGCATTGATTGTAACTCTAGCTTTAGTCCGCGCTTTAGGTCGGGTCACATTTGGTCCGACTGCTGTAAACCACACCAATCCATTCTAGAAGTACGGGCCGTAATGCAGAATAATGACGTCAGAATATGCGGGAAAAATATCGCGAAAAACACACGCAGTCTTAGGGAACGTTCGTGGAAAAATGTTAATTGTACAGGTTGTGTTAAAGAGAGTGAAGTGAAAATCAAGTGGGATTTGCGGAACAGTGCTAGTGAAACAAAAATTAGCTCAAACAAAAATTGATGCGGTGCGTGCGATATAAAGTGAAAAATTTGCTACGAAATATTTATCAGCTTTTGTTAAGTAATGTGATGTTTCGTGGCGATTGACTGTCGATACAATTGATTGAATCGAAATGCAAGTTATGACTTAATATTATTACAACGCATCCACGCACAAAACACTAACGTTTTATTTATATATTAAGCATAGTACTGAGTTCGATTTCACGTGAAATTTTCATACAAAATTTCACGTGAAATCTGTTTCGGCGAAAATTTGGCTTGAAAATAAGCAAAAGTGGCACTCTGTTCTTAGCATGAAAAGTTGCTTTGAAGTTGCTTTCGCGTTGAAAACGTAGATGGCACTGAAACATGTCTCCAATCATTTCACGCCAATTTAATTTGTGCAGTTCATTCTTTTGAGCTAAAAAGTGACATTTGGTGTTTCAATTTGAAAATGGAGCAGTGCAAATGTCTTTCCAATAAGAAAATTGATCGAAAAGTGGAATTCTTGACATTTTATCCGTCAGAAATGAGCAGTGTTTCTGCTTTTCTCCATTACCAAAATTTTTGCTCGAAAGAATGACCAGATAATGGAGACATGTCAAAATTTAGCTTCACGATTAGCTCAGTACCAGCCTTTAGCTGAAAATACGCACGTGAAATCTCTGTGGATATCGGCACTGTCTAGGGTTCGATGAAGCAACCTTGTTTTTAATAAAACCAATGTTTTAAGTTTTGCTGTTGGGCAATAACTACTTTATTCACTTAATTCTACAGTTTTTTTATGTAAAAATTTAATGCTGACTACCTGAAAAATTTTGAACATGCAAGAAAATATGGTGTGACCAAAATAGTTGATATACAAAATATGCTATGAATGGAATGTGTGACAATTTATCGTGAGAACAAAATTAAGTTTCTGCGTATAAAGTCTTCGTGGTTCCTATTACATTCCGTCGGGGGAATAGGTAGAGTACATTCATCATAAAGATTGAGTTACGTTCAATCGTGTGAATGTATTTAGCGTTGAAAAGTGCAAACATTGCCGCCCACCAAGAGCCTGATCGGATCTTAAACCTGATGTTCTTCATACCATGTAGTTGATTGTTTTTTATTGTTCTGCTTACTGTTTTTCTGCGAATAATGTAACGTATTATAAATATTGCTGCTTAGATCAGGAACCAGGAGGCCAGAGTAGATGTAGCTGCCGTAATTCCATGGTATTGGAGTTTCTTCCACGTGGTTTCCTTCGTCTCGATCAGCAAATCTTCCTGTTCGGTTGCCAGGGATTCGAAAGACTCAGATGGTTGTATGACAGTTGACCTGGTAATATGTTTTATCGCTGTAGTCTTATAAGTAAGGTTGAAAACTGGCACTGAAGTTGTGATACATCTTGGGAACTGATGATTTTGAACTGTTCTTTGCGCTGAAAGTATAAACTCATTAGTATGGACCGTACAATCTTCTGGCAGTTGCAAAAGACCGGTTCCATTCAATATGATGTTCGTTCTTGTTTCATGGCAGATCGTCTGGGCGTGCGTTGGCTCTGGTGTAACAAACAACCAAGTATTGCTTATAAGCAGTTGTTTTAAAACAAGATTTTCAACTTTAAACGCATGTATAGAGCAGTTATCCATGGTATAAGCGTTTTAAATCTCCTTGACAATGCAGTTCGACTTCGTTCGCAGATCAATCAGTACGGAGGCGGATAGCAGATATTTATTGTTGCTGATTTCTTGTGCGTTGGATAACTCCGCTTCCGACGTCTCGAAGTATAGCTGTTCTTTATAGTTGATTCCGAGAACCTTTATATTATCTTTATAGTTGATTCCGACAACCCTCGTACGGGTCTAGGAGTTGAATCTGGTAGAGAGCTTCGTTGCAATTTTTTCAATCAATGTGAACACGAGTGTGGAGGCATTAATTCGATGACTCACTTTAGCCCTGATTTTAAATCACGTATTTAATCAGAGCTAGGTGAACTCAAAGCTTGGTGCGCGGGCCTTCGGCTGAACTTGGATTCGAATCAGGGATCCGACACGCAAAAAGGCAGTTATCTACCTACTAGGCTACTCAAGTATTTTAAATTACTATCATCAATTTGCTATTAACTATCTTTCAAATTAGCTGTTTATTCTGGAACAGAATTATTTTATTCTGTTTATTCTGGAACAGAATTATTTTATTCTGCCCCTGTGCGGTCGCCTAGATGCAAATCTAGGCTGTCGTAAATGTGTGTTTCGATACACAATCGATCCACATCCGAAGAACAAGTTAGTCACAGTCACCAAGAAATGTTTATTCTGCGACAGAATTATTTTATTCTGCCGCTGTGCGTTCGCCTAGATGCAAATCTAGTCAGTCGCAAATGTGTGTTTCGATACACGATCGGTCCACATCTGAAGAACAGGTAAGTCACAGTCTATGATGTCGGCCTTTTTTATGTCTCGATCCACTATGAACTCAATATGCCACGAACAACAAATCAAACCTATGTTTAACTGAACTTTATTAATTCCGAGATGAATCGAGCTTAATTGTTACTATTTCAACGGTTGATGAACAACTGAACTGACATGAAACTCTTTCTTCATTATTATAACTTCCTTGAATTGCATTCCCACGATTGCATCGAGTGCAATTTCGCTCACCCAAGGTCTGCGCATTTCTTTGCATCATCAGCTCAAGTGAATTCGATACCCTATTCTTACTCGCGACACTTAGTACGAACCTTGCATAGCAGATGTAGTTGTTTGTGAAATGATCCATTTACCTAAACATTTATCCACGATCTTCTATTGCAAATTTTACTCACAACCTCTGCAACGACTTGCATTGTTTTCGATGGGTTTCAATTCATTTGGGCTACATGGGGATGCGTATACAATTCAATTGTGGGTGCAAGTTGTCAAATATTCAACAATCAAAATAATATTAAGTACATAAAGGAGTGTCTACATGTAACAAAATATATGCAATAAGTACGAGTAACAAGTATTTATTTACTTAAGATTTTCTCAAATATAATTATTTAGGTATTTTGACTATTTTACTGATGACATTAGACATACTCTCCACGTTAAACGATAATAAGTGTTTAATTATATCTCTAACTTATTCTACTTCTTGGTCCATTGGCAATCGAAAGGCTTCAGCTGGTAATTGCCTAGGCAGTGGCACCGGATTTTCCTGAGATCTTCTAGCAGATGGTTGCTTCCGGCGTTGCCACCAAAGATAGGCTCCTAGTCCACCAATCAATATTAGGCCTATATAGCCAACGATGAATTGGTGTACGTCGTTTTGCAGTGATATTGGATGTAAAGTTTCCATCGTCCGTTGAGCTTGGATTTTATGTTGCACCTTCTGGAGCGTCTTTTTCCGTGATTTTTGGGACTTGGTTAGGGTAGGTAATTTGTTCAGGTGATTAAAGAGCCTCCATTCGGTCATATTACGCACCAGGACCGTGGTCGTATTAAAGGATGAATGATATAGCTTATGCGCTTAAATGGTAAGAGTTTCTTCCTCTAGGGCGCAATCTTCGTGTATTTGTAAAATGCCGGAGCCCTCCAATACAACTTGAGACTCGCTATTATCGTAAATGAGAGCCACGGTGGTCCTTGGTAGACCTCGGTGGACCAACATTTGCTATTAACTATCTTTCAACTACCAACTATCTTATTATTTTGATATTAACTATCTAAACTATGAACCATAAAATTTGTTTTCGAATCCTAGAAAAAAATTAATAATATTAAATCAACTTTATTTACATTTTCGCATACATTTCAAATCGCGCGCGTTTCTCAAGCAATTACAGCTGATTGCAACTCTTCGCTACGACAAAAGTTAAATCCATTTCGACCTGAGCTGCGCTTGGCTGCGCATAGCTGCGTCATGTCGACGTAGGGTGTGCTCGCTGCTATGGAAAACCCATATAGTCAACTCAACTGACAGCTTGGCCGCGCTTGGCTGCGGTAGACAACGTCGTAGTGTGCTTTAGCGGTTATGAGGAAGGTACCTTGTAGCCATTTGGTTTCATCGCTGGTGCGTATCGTTCCGTTAAAATAGTTTAACAGGATATTACTCGTGGCGATTTCTTCTATCGATGGTATGCGGTGGCTGTTGATCGCTTTGCAAGTAGATGGTCTATTTTCTAGCAAATTTTAAATACAATTTACAAATAGTTTATTCAAATTTTTGCAGTTTGATAGTATTCCATACAGACTTTTAATTTTTCCAAATTGGTTGATATTCTACATTTAATACAATATTATATTTTTTTTTAATAGCCTAATAACAAGTTTCTCATATGTTTCCTTGGTTGTAATAAAAACATCAACTATATACATAAGATGAGTTTTGTTTTGTGCAATCTTTACATTAACAAGATCTAAGGCTTTTTCGTAATTTGAATACGGAATATGATTTTCATCAAATTCTTTCACAATTTCCATTATTTCCTTTTCATTTAGAACATTTGAATCTATTGTATTTAATGTTGCTAACTGAATGGCCTGTACAATATTAGATAGTTCTTCTTTAACAATTCTGATTCGGTACTGAAAATTTAAAGTTAGAGTGTTTTAAAATGGTCCTTCCTTGAGTATTTGATTCAAAATTTCATTAGTTATGTTAGTTATTGCGTTAATTCGTTCGTTATACTTATTGTTAATTAAAAACTGTCTGTTTGTTATTTTTAGAAAGTTCGCTAATTTTGCCTTTAAGCAACATCACATCGTCGTAATCTAAATTTTCCGCAACCCATTTCAGTGCTGCACCAAGAAAATTTATGCTCCAATCAAAGCTCCAGTTTGCTAACCAAAGTTTTTATCTGACAAATTTCGTTTATGAAAAATAGGAAGGCTGGACTTTCCCTGGGGATATGTTAGTCAACGTGGGCTGCAATGCTACTTGTGAAATCTTGGAAGAGATGGACCTGGAATACGGAGATGAGCTTCAGATTTCCATTTTGTATTTTCGTTATGCCGTCTTTCAGTACAACCAGTTGGGAGTTGCTATAGTCCAATGTCTGGCCATCGGCTGCAACGGTCACGATGAGAAATCTGTAAGAGTTTAATTTCGAATGTGACTTATCTATAGCTGACTCAGTTATAACAAATGTATCTTTATTTTCCTGCACGGTTTCTTTCCTATACTTTGGAGTTAATTTTGAACCTCTACGTTTACTTATTTTACATAAATTTCTTCACCAGTGGTATATGTTTTTGTCTGTTCCCTATTTCTGTTGTGTACCTGTGCAGCCTTTCCTTGCTTTTTCTCAAGCGTTTCGATATTGTCTTTTCTGGACTTTTCGAGTTTTTCGGGACTAGTAGAAACAAACCTACCATAAAACAGCTCAATTGATTTTCTCCCTGTAACTGAGTGGATAGAAGAGTTGTATTCATACACAGAGCAAAAGAAGCAATTCCTCAAAGGATTTATGGGAACCTTCCCTGTTTCAGGCACCTCATAACTTCAGAAAGAGTGGAATGAAACCGTTTGACCATTCACTTTACTTTTATCGGAAGGAGCCCTGAAGAGACTTATATTCAGTTGATCGCTCATCATAAATGTGATTGATGCTAAATTTGATGCCATCTCCTCGTCGGTAACCACCCATTTAGGAATACCGTAGGACAAAGACATATAAAGAATAGACACGCAATCATAATCCAAGAACCCGTACGTGAATAAAGCAATTTTACTACATATGCAATTTACTCTCTGCAAAAAAGCTTTCCCATCAATGCCGCACACTCTACCCTTCTGCGCTGTAGACTCTCTATGTTGTAATGGAGTAACAAGAGGGGTCGCACCGGTACGACCATCCATACTTCTAAATATACAAAAAAAAAGGGGGGGGGGCAATCTTCCCCGGGGAAGACTGCTCGAAGAGAAAAATCGCGGAGCCACTACTCAGCGCAGTAGGAAAACGTTGTAGCCACCACTCTTAGGGTATTTATGTCAAAACCTTAGCGACTTAGCCGCCTTGTGATCCATACCCGGCGGACAAAAGATGTTAAATTAGGGGACGAGTTAACTACGCGGTTTACGACGAGGCAGAACGAATTTCTCTTATACTGACACAGCACCATCACTCGGGAAGAATATGACAGCACTGAAAAACTTACCCATGTATAAGGTTGAGAGTACGCTTCCAAGGTGCCATGGGCGGTTTGCTCCAATGGCTCCAACGAGAGGAACAATGGTGCTCTTTATCCCCTCCCAATTCTACTCCTGGCTACAGTAGTGAGGATAGGTCCTCATCATATCCCGAACATGCTACGGCGACCTACAAAGTCAAGAATTCGTTGATCAGTAGAGAGATTCGAAGCATCTATCAAATCAGAATTCTTACCTGATTTCCCACGATAGGCGCCGGAAGCCAGCCCGCATCATCTATCTTCAGGGTTGAAGGCTGGTCGACATGAAATCCTGCGACAAGGACTCCCGTTCGATCTCGATATCATCAGTAAGTCCAACGACGACCTGCAACCAGGGAAATTTCACACAAAGCATCGGATCGTAACATGAAAGCAACAAAAGAACTTACCTGACTAATACTTCCATCCAGCGGAGGGCTTGCTGATCAACCAGTCCAGTCCAAAGACACGCGCCGCGGAAAGTTTAAGCTCCATGCCAGCGAAGGCGCATCAGAAGCCCGATCGATAATCGTAAACACTATCGAATTTACAGTGGCCGTTGACAACTTCCAATGTCATCGCAGCTGTGGAACACAGCTGATCAACGCATCAGCTGCTTGCCGTAATGGCATAATGCCCTAGTTGAAGTGCTAAAAAAAAGGGTTTGGGTCTGAGGTGGCACGTGGGACTGGGCCATCGACCCGAAACTGGAGGTGCTGTTGAAAAGTGGTACCGAAGAAGCGGCGCAAGTAAAAATGAGCGGGATTGGAATCAATCGAAAAGTGACTGGCGAAGCGAGTGGAAGTTGACTGATGAAATTATTTTCAATATTAGCTGTGTTTTATTTTCATCCAGAGTGTAGTTGGTATCCTGCATGCATAAAAAAACGATCCAGAGTAGCACGCGAGTTTATTTCACGTCCACACTGTTGGTAGCACTGTGTATATTTGACATTTATAATTTCAAAATTTGAATTAACATATCACCAAAGCCGTTTGCAAACGTAAGACATTTATTTCGAATCTTGAACATATAATCAGATAAATTTGTATAAGAAATATGACCGAAGAATATTTGGACTCAGATAGTGACATTTCAGTTGACGGAATGGAGTTTTTAACGTTAACCGACCATATTTTTGGATCGTCATCTTCTGAATCATCAGAAGATGACACCATAAGTCATGCGAAGATGTCCAATTTCATGGATATTGCGAGTAAATATAGCGATGAAGATTTTAAAAGCCATTTTAGAGTCGAAAGATTTTTGGCTAATTATTTGGCAGGTACGTTTTATTTGATCTATATAAATTGCATACATTGCAGTGACTCTAATAATTTCAGAAATGTATGCTGCATCAGAATTTCTGCCAAGTGGACATCGTGGCCGAACAAGACTAGGCTCCAAAAAGGAAGTTTACATTTACCTCTGGTACATTGCAAACACCATAACATTCCGCCAAGTTGGTAATATATTTGGAGTGGCGAAATCTTCGGCATGGCTCTCCGTGAAAAGAATAAGCCACTGGTTGATTTCGTTAGGACCTGAATATGTTAAGTGGCCAACCGGAGATGAATCTCAAAGGCAACAGGCTGAATTTCGTAATAAGAAAGGTCTGCCAGGAGTGATAGGTGCTATAGATTGCACCCACATCCGTATTAAAGCCCCGACGGTGAATAAAACAGATTATTTCAATCGGAAGAGATACTATAGCATTGTTATACAGGCTGTTGTCGATGCAGAAAAAAAATTCACCGATATTTATATCGGTGAGCCAGGATCGTTGCATGATTTCAGAGTTTTGCGAAGGTCCGAGCTATACAGAGAAGCTAACCTAAATCCAGCAGAGATATTTCCAAATCAGACGTATTTATTGGGTGACTCAGCATATCCATCAAGCAATTGGCTTGTTGCCCCCTTCAAAAATGTTGGATTGTTGACAAATTCTGAGTTACAGTTCAACACCATTCATTCGTCCACACGTATGGTTGTGGAGAATACTTTTGGGCTGCTGAAAACACGCTTCAGAAGGTAACTATATTTCACTGAACAGTCGGATATAAATGCAGTTGTGAATATTGCCCTAAGCATATGTATTCTGCACAATATCTGTATGGTTTGGGACGATGATTTTGCGCACCAGCCTGAAGAACTAAATGCATCCGAAATTAATTCAAGTGATATAAATATAGACAAGCGCCAACAATTATTGGATTGTCTAATTTCAAATGGTACAATAAGACCATAAAATACTTAAAATTATTTTTACATATTGTTATTGTTTGGATTAAAATTATGCATTTCTTTTCAATAAAGGCTGAAAACTATATTGTAGTACTTTTTCTTGATTACAACATGGAAGTATAGAAGTGATTTGGTTACGTACTATGGAAAATTGTCTTTTTACTAAGTGATTTTGAAAATAGACATCAGCTCATAATCCATGTCAGTTAATTGTTAATAGGTTTCCGGTTTACTCATTAATTGTCGGGAGTAAATCAAAAAACGATACCTGATTAATGTGACCACTGTGAAGGTGGGATATTCCTCATTTTTATTTACTTGGCTGCGATATTTTTTAGGATCTGTTAATTTTATACAACCATAACATTTTCTCATAGAAGTATCAGCAGAATTATTCAATTCTGGTATCATACCTTCTCCGCTTAAAATGCCAGCTTTCGAATATATCTATATATATATATATATATATATATATATATATATATATATATATATATATATATATATATATATATATATATATATATATATATATATATATATATATATATATATATATATATATATATATATATATATATATATATATATATATATATATATATATATATATATATATATATATATATATATATATATATATATATATATATATATATATATATATATATATATATATATATATATGTATGTAAGCTGCCTATGATATTGTAAACGGGAAGAGTAAAACTTTTTCGCAATTTCGAAACACAAATTTTTATAAATATTACTAATCTTGCAACAGAACATAAAAAGTAAACGCGTAATGAAGCAGCAGATAACTAGACGCAGCACATAGCACACATTGCTATCAATAATCGCCAACGCATTTTGACTGGGCAACCCGATTCAGATATGGTATTGTTACACAAATTTTTTCGTTCAACTATACTTATATTTTCAATGAATTTGTGAATTGCATTCAATATTTTTTTTTATATCACAATTTATACTATTCACTTTTGTTATATTTCAGTAGTGAAATATAATAAAAATGAATAGCATAAATTGTGAAAACAATACAAATACCAATCAACCATTTTCACTTCCTTTTCAATAACAATTTACAAACACCAAACATCAAGAACATTTCGTTTATTGAATATAGTAAAAACATAACTAAATTTGTAATATACGAATGACATATGTATTTGAAAACAAACAAACTACATGTATTTCAAAAGAAAGGAACTACTTTAATTAATTTATAATGCATATTAGTATCATACATTATAAATAGATTTCAGCAGTTCCATTTTTTCTCGATGTCTTCTTTCTTTGGCAGCTTCTGCCTCATCGTGGAGATTTTTAATCCTATTTTCTATCCTGGATATATGTTGCTCGCGCTGCGCTGCCTTCTTCTCTTCCTTCTTGGCCAGGAATTCCAATTTGTTGCCCAAATATAGCTGTCTCGCAGTCAATCTTTTTCTTGGTCCTCGACTTGTTGATGGCATTTCCTCTTCGGTTGTATTTTCGGAGGATGCCGAATTATTTGCCTCGCCTCCGTTAACAACGCGGCGT
The DNA here is from genome assembly GCA_947369275.1 of Nemotelus nigrinus. NCBI lineage: Eukaryota > Metazoa > Arthropoda > Insecta > Diptera > Stratiomyidae > Nemotelus > Nemotelus nigrinus. The sequence continues at coordinate 141,346,104 of OX376372.1, forward strand.
GGTTCCTTCAAAATTGAAATTTCAAGTGATTCCACGTGGCCTGTGGAACCAACTTCTTCGAGCGGCCGCAAAACAGAGCTCCCACTCAGATTAATTGTGTGGGAGTTCGAAATTATTGGTTTGTCACCAAATAATTCATCTAGTTGGTCCATGAAAGGCGCTGGACACGGCGAACTCCCTGTTTGCCGCTCATTATCTTTGCTCGCTTTATAAGCCCGCAGTAATGTTTTCAGTCGTGACTCCAACATTTCAGGTGTCGTCATTTCCTCCTGTAATTAGTTTTTTTGTAAAATTTTTTAATTATAATTCACTACAATTTACTTACCAAAACATCCAAACTTAATAGATCTTCCAACACATTGGCGAACGCAAATTTCTTTTTGCGCGGATTTTCAAATTCATCCTTCCTTCGCGCATAGGCATCAAGAAAAGCCACAGTTTCTTTCCGGCCCCAAATTCTCCGGATTCTAAAATTAAAATCAATTAATTAATTTCATTCTTATGCAGTTTCGGCATTGATGCCGACGGTTTTTATCCATGTCCGTCGATTGTAGACAATGATTTGCAATTATCGCAACGGAACTGAATAAACAAACATATTCATTACTTTTTTTCACATCACTTACCTTTTATTGTTTTTCGCTTCCATTCCTTTCGCAATTTTTTTAATAATATACGCACGTTTTCCGATCCAACACCTGACACAAGTGACAGCCGAGCTCAAAAAAACACACAATTTTATTTCTCCTGGTTGACACAGTGACAGGGAAATTTCGGGAAATTTATCACTGCAGCCAACTGTTTCAGTTCACAACGCTTATCGAAATACGTTCCACACAGTGCACGAGTACGAACTCCACTGAATTCACCTGAGTACGTACTCTGGATGTTGTTGTTGTTTCACGTGCAAACTGCTATCCTGCACTACTCTGGATGTAAAATAAAACGCAGCTATTACTAGGTACTTTGTGGCAAGAAAAATATTGAAGTAAAAAAACAATTGAAAAGTGACTGGCGAAACGAGTGGAAGTTGGCTGATGAAATTATTTTCAAAATTACCAGGTACTTTGTGGCAAGAAGATTAGGTGCGTTTTTTTGCTCCGATGCAGTGCAGAGTACAACTATGCCGCAACAAACAACGATCTAGTATAAAACAGCAGTGCTTTCGCTAAGACTGACATAAGTTGCGGTATTCGCTGTGGTAGCAGAAAACAGCTGAAAAAAAGGGAGAAAATAACGAGTATACACTACCACAATCGATAGAAAATAGAAAAAAAACTAACAGAAAATTCATTCTTTTAACTTTATACACATTATGAGGGCTTTTTCTAATTTCCTAACTACCAAAACATTCAACATAACCCTGAAAACCCGAAAGCCACCTCACAGAAAAAAATACAACTTCTCATGAGCTTTTCTTTTTTCTGTCAGCACATTCTACACTTCAACACGTGAACTACAAATGAGGCATAGAATTTCTGTACTAGTGAATTCACTGGCGTAGGAGTGTTGTTGTTTTCAATGCGTCTACTCTACTCTCCGCTGGATAGAGGAGCAAAAAAACGCGCCTAATATTGAAGTATAAAATCGAATCGAAAAGTGACTGGCGAAGCGAAGGGAAGTTGGCTTATGAAATTATTTTCAAAATTACCATGTACTTTGTGGCAAGAAGAATATTGAAGTAAAAAATCAAATCGAAACGTGACTGGCGAAGCAAGTGGAAGTTGGCTGATGAAATTATTTTCAAAATTACCAGGTACTTTGTGGCAAGAAGAATATTGAAGTAAAAAATCAATCGAAAAGTGACTGGCGAAGCGAGTGGAAATTGGCTGATGAAATTATTTTCAAAATCACCAGGTATATCGTGGCGGATTGAAGTAAAATTGAATTCATAAGTGGCTGGCGAAGCGAGTAGATTTGGCTATTTGCACTGTTTCAAAATAAAAATCCGAAAGCTCATATAGGATGTCATAGGATGTCAAACCACGCCAAGATCCTGATCGACAGGCTAAATAAGGATGAGTTAGCCTATGAACTGGAGGTTAGGGGCCAGCAGACTGAAACGGTGGAGGCCATGCGGAAGACACTTCGGGTGGCGCTGAGGGCGGAAGCGTCGATGGACACTTCCCTGGTGTCTGTGCGCTACTACTGTTACTCCTTTGAGGAGGATATGCTGGCCGTGAAGGATAAATTGGTGGAAATACAGGCACTGATAGCGAGATTTTCTGGGAAACCACAAACATCGGAATTCCTGAAAATCAAAGCGAAGATAGAGTTCGGCATGCGGCGACTGGGGAATGCACAGCATGAAGGAGGGATCATGAGTGACGAAGCCAACAAATTACAAGTGCATTTGATCCTGGCTATGGGGGGAACTTTTGGTAAAAGTGGAAGGAGAAGATGCTGAATTGGAAGCGGAATCGGAACCAGACAATGGAAGTATTGGCGACCGCGATGGGCAGAACCAGGGTGACGAGCCTGCGAGGGAAGCCGTCAGGATCAAAGAGCCAATCCAGGATGGGGATGGACCAGGGAACCCTTTATTCTCCACATCCAGAGTGACTGTTGAGGCGACGAAGGGTCAGGATGTGGCTAAATGGGGACTTCGCTATAATGGTGATTCTGGGTCCCTGAGTGCCTTTTTGGAGAGAGCCGAAGAGTTCCGCAAAGCCAGGGGAGTATCAACAAGGCAGTTATTCCAGTCAGCAGTCGAGTTATTTGAGGGGAAAGCGCTGATTTGGTATTGTGCAAATCGCACGCGCGTCAATTCTTGGCAGGAGTTGGTCGCGGAGATGCGAGCCGAGTTTCTGCCTCCAGACTACGACGACAGGCTTCTCATGGAAATAGGGAGACGCACTCAAGGGCCGGATGAAACAATTGGCGTATACGTGTCAGCAATGGAGTGGTTGTTCCGACGCCATGCAATTCCCTGCACAGAGGAAGAAAAATTGAAGATCCTTCACAAGAACATAACCCCGTTCTACCAAACTCAATTGGCGCTGACAACCGTGAAGACCATTGCAGAACTAGTCAAAGTTGGACACTCGTTGGAGGCAACACGAGTCGCGGTAGAAGCATATATGCCACCCCCTACGCGGAAATCCCAATGGCCCCTAGAACCGGATCTGGCTTACGTGGGAGTTAATCCTCGATCAAACCCTGCCTCCTTACAGAGAGAAAAATACGCTGTTGGAACTGCCAAGGTGTCGGGTATACGACTAGAAATTGTTCAGAGCCTCAGAAGTGCTTTGGTTGTGGCCGAGTGGGGGTGAGGAAGGCAGTCTGCCCTAATTGTTGAGGAGCTCAAAATCCAGGGCGAAATTTCAGGGGCCATTCCGATCTAAACCAGGGGAGAGTCAATTCCCAAGGTAGTGCAGGTACAGTAGGGCCAGTAACCTCAACACGCCAACAGTCGGGAAACGAGCGGTGTGCTCAGTAGGCGGCACCCTGAACACTAAACCGGTAGAAAACGAAGCTGCGGTGGGCGCACAGGTTAGTTACCTATTAAACAGGAAGCAAGGGGATAATAGGCCATATGTTGAGGTAGAAATTTTAGGTCACAAGTTCCTTGGGCTTGTGGACTCAGGGGCTTCTCATTTGGTGATGGATGGAGAAGGATGGTGGGTTTTGGAACAGCTGGGAGTGGAGCTGTTGCAGTCCGAGCAACAGTCCATCAGAATGGCGAATAACCAGGGGTGGTCAATCGCGGGAACAGTGGCCATACCGGTGAAGCTGGAGGGGAAGGTGGTTTGGTTAAGAGTGCTGGTGGTCCCAGATTTCCCACATCCTTTAATACTCGGGGTAGATTTTCTTGCGACAGTTTGGACTGGTTATGAGGAAAGAGCACTGGGAGTTCGTCGGAACGATAGGAGGAGAGACAGAACAACTGAAACCGAGAAGCCACTTGACCGAGAAGGAAGAAAGCATTCTCAGTCAGTTGGTGCAGAAGGAGTTTGAAGACATGGGGGAGGGTATTGGCTGTACAGATAGAGTTGAACATGTCATCCGGACTTTGGCGCCACTGATAAAACAGCGATATTACCCTGTTTCTTCTGCAGTTCAGCAACATGTCGATTCCAAACTGAACGAAATGCTAGCACAAGGTATAGTCGAGCCATCATCTAGTCCCTGGGCCTCGCCCATAATCCTAGTTAAGAAGAAGGATGGCAAGTATCGTTTTTGCGTGGACTACCGCAAACTGAATGCATTCACCGAACATGATGCCTATCCATTGCCATATGTGTCGGCTACGCTGGACAAAATTACGGGATGCAAAGTACCTGTCATCGCTAGATGTTAAATCCGCGTACTGGCAGGTGCCCATGGCAGACCTGTCCCGGCAATACACAGCCTTCACTGTACCAGATCGTGGGTTGTTTCAGTTTCAGCGGATGCCTTTCAGGCTTTAGAATGCACCGGCGACATGGCAACGTCTGATAGACCAAGTTCTAGGTCCAGACTTGGAACCGTTTGTATTCACGTATCTTGACGATATTATAATGGTAACGCAAGACTTTGGGAAGCATGTGGAAATTTCGAAGGAGGTATTTAGTCGCTTGAAGGAAGCTGGCCTTAAGGTTTCAAAGGAGAAGTGCAAATTATGCCGCCCACAACTATAGTACTTGGCCTACGTCGTGGATGAGAAAGGCCTGAATGTGGATCCAGACAAGGTAAAGTGTGTGATGGAGATCCCTGCGCCTACCAATGTGAAGCGAGTACGCCAGTTCATGGGGATGGTCTCGTGGTACAGGAGGTTTATACCCGACTATGCCACGACGACGGCATCACTGACGAATCTTCCCAGGAAAAATCAGAAGTTCGAGTGGACCCAAGACTGTGAGACGGCTTTTACACAGGCAAAGGTGAAATTATCAACAGCACCCATCCTCACTTGCCCGGATTACAATCTGGCTTTCGTGATCCAGACGGACGCATCGGATTTAGGCTTGGGGCGGTGTTGTCGCAGAAGTATGCCGATGGAGAGAGGGTAATATGTTACCTGAGTCGTTCCCTGTCGAAAGCGGAAAGACGGTATTCGACTACAGAGAAGGAGTGTCTGGCGGTAATTTGGGCAGTGGAGAAATTGCGGCCATACGTGGAAGGAACCAAGTTTTCGGTAATCACGGATCATTACTCACTCGTGTGGTTGAATAACCTCAAGGACCCGATGGGACGTCTGGCCAGGTGGGCCGTGCGACTTCAGCAATACCCATCCGAAATTATTCACTGATGCACTGTCACGACTGTTGCCAGGGAATCAAGTGGCAGCGGTAGAAACACAAGGAGACCGTTGGTATAAAGGAATGAAGGAGAAGATAGCCAAGGCCCTAGCGCAGTACGCGGATTGGAGAGTCACGAATGGACAGATATGGAAACATCTGCCAGAACGTAATCCGGAATTGGAGGGAGCAGAGGCGTCGAAGAGGGTAGTAACTAAAACGGAGAGAAAAGAAATTCTACAGAGGTGTCATGACGACCCCACGGCTGGACACATGGGGATTAGTCGCACGCTGGGTCGGGTAGCAGCCAGATATTATTGGCCGAAGATGTCGACAGATGTGGCGATCTATGTCCGTAGATGCAAAACCTGTCAAGCTAATAATGTGGAGAGGAAAGCTCCAGCGGGACTCATGTCCTCTCGACAAGGGGAACCACAGCAGCCTTGGGAGATGGTTTGCATGGAGTCACGGGCATACGTTCATTCTGACCGTCCTAGATTATGTCTCCAAATTTACTTTGTTGTTTCCGTTACAGCAGGCGACGGCTGTAGTCCTGAAGGATCAGGTATTTCTACTATTCGGGGCACCTAAGTGGTTAGTATGTGACAATAGTGTTCAGTTCCGGGGTAAGCAACTGCAACAAATGGTCGCCATCTATGGGACCCAAATTAAGTATACCGCACTTTATCACCCACAAGCCAATCCAGCCAAACGAATCAAGACATCAAGCGGATGCTACGATCCTACGTTGCGGAGAACCATCGGGCATGGGACCAAAATCTGGCAAAGATCGCATGCGCGCTACGTACCTACAAACATTAAGTGACGCAAATCACTCCATATTTTTGTAACTTCGGACGGGAGCTGGTGACATTCCACGAGGGTAGTGAACGTCCAGAGGATGGACCGGTCACCTTGGAGCCTGTAGACAGGGCTAAAGAGCTCGCTAGAGTGCGCGCGGACGTATTGGAGCGTATGCGACAAGCGGCTCGAAACAGTGGCCGAAGGTATAATCTACGGACGTGAGCTATGAAGAGGGAGACTTGGTATGGAGGAAAAACTACACACTCTCCGACGCGACAAAATACTATTCCGCGAAATTGGCACCAGAGTATATAGGACCGTATCAGGTGGTCAAGCGAATGTCAGGCTAGACTATTGCCTTATGTGATAAAAATAGAAAGGACGCGGGAATATGGCACGTCAAGGATATAAAGCCTCATGTCAACTAGTAAAGCGCGACAAAACCGCATTAAGGTACGCGAGTAGAGGGACGAACCGAAGAAATTATACCACAAAATATTATCATACCGTTTGCAAGAATTAGTATGGAGCAGGACACTTATATGCAAGGTTAATTAAACGCGGGTCAAAATTTCAAAGACATACAAACCAAAATAAAATCCAAACGCATCATCTTCCTTGCGATAGTAACCCGGGAGCTAAACTTCGTCCCGGCCGTATACTAGCTAATCCCTTAGCAGTGTTTCGGGTTTCGGTATTAGTTTCCTTATATTTTTTTTTTGTTTTTTTGTTTTTGTTCCTTTTTCTTCATTTTCTTCTTCCTTCTACCCTTCTTCGGGGGGCTGCGCCAGATTATACGTGTATCTCCTCTGGGCGTTCATGTATCCCCTCTGGTCGAGTTTTATCAGTTGAGCCTAAAAATAAGGTGAGAGCGCTATCAGTATCGGAATCTAATCAGTATTAGTAGACAGTTAGAGGATCGCTAATTGAGAGTACAGGCAATTAATTAGGAAGGAAAACCTGAACTTGTATAATGGGATAGGTAAGTCTAGAGTGCAGGCACTGAAGTAGAAAGAGAAATATGAGTTAGTAGCATAGTATTAGGTTAGGTTAGATAGCAGGCAATGAATTAAACGAGGAAAACATGAATTAGTAGCACAGTGTTAGGTTAGTTTAGATAGCAGGCAATGAATTAAACGAGGAAAACATGAATTAGTAGCATAGTATTAGGTTAATTTAGATGGCAGGCTAGGAATTAGAATAGTAAAACATGAGTTACTAGCACAATGTTAAGTTAGTCTAGAGAGCAGGCAGTGAAGTACAGAGGGAAACCTGGATTAGTAGAATAATATAAGGTTGTTTTGGGGAGTGAGGAATAATTTAGTAAGTAGTCTAGTAAACTCATAATAAACTCAGAATAAGAAGATCGGACACGATAAGGTTAGCGGTAGGCTAAAGTTCGACTAGGAATTGCGTAGATGCAGGGAGATATAAAACTTGGTTGTGCCAGCGGTGCAACAAGGTGGCTAGGGATTCATTCCGTACGCGGTTAGGAACTATAGAAATTCAGCGCGCGAATGCTTTAGACGAAAATCGGATTTTCGGGGAAATCCTCTTCCGGTAAGGGGGGAATTGTTACGGAGGAACAAGAGTAGTCGCACAGGTACGACCATTCATACTTCTAAATAAACAAAAAAAGGGGGGTAATCTTCCCCGCGGAAGACTGCCTCAAGAGAAAAATCGCGGAGCCACCACTCAGCGCAGTAGGAAAACGTTGTAGCCCCCAATCGTAGGGTATTTATGTCAAAACCTTAGCGACTTAGCCGCCTTGTTGAATTTCTCTTATACTGACACAGCACCACCACTCGGGAAGAATATGACAGCACTGAAAAACTTACCCATGTATAAGGTTGCGAGTACGCTTCCAAGGTACCGTGGGCGGTTTGCTCCAAGGGCTCCAACGGGATGAACAATGGTGCTCTTTATCCCCTCCCGATTCTACTTCTGGCTACAGTAGTGAGGAAAGGTCCTCATCATATCCCGGACATGCTACGGCGACCTACAAAGCCAAGAATTCGTTGATCAGTAGAGAGATTCGAAGCATCTATCAAATCAGAATTCTTACCTGATTTCCCACGATAGGCGCCGGAAGCCAGCCCGCATCATCTATCTTCAGGGTTGAAGGCTGGTTGACATGAAATCCTGCGACAAGGACTCCCGTTCGATCTCGATAGCATCAGTAAGTCCAACGACGACCTGCAACCAGGGGAATTCCACACAAAGCATCGGATCGTAACATGAAAGCAACAAAAGAACTTACTTGACTAATACTTCCATCCAGCGGAGGGCTTGCTGACCAACCAGTCCAGTCCAAAGACACGCGCCGTGGAAAATTTAAGCTCCATGCCAGCGAAGGCGCATCAGAAGCCCGATCGATAAACGTGTAATGATACACCATCACCATGCCTGAAATAAATCAAATCATAAATTACGCGACCCACTAATATCGTCTACGTAATGAGATATGAGCTAGCAGACCACACGTATTGTATAGGTCAAGTATAATGCACTATACTTGCGCTCAACTGACCATATCAAATTTCCGAGAAGTGACTGTGAATATCCATGCCATATGGTATATTCGAATGCGATATAGATTCTTGTTGCTATTGACATAGATTCTTGTTGTCACTATGGCACGCGACCCAAATAACATGATATATGGTTTCAGTATGAATGAGCGCACATGACAATAATTCTTGTGCATGTTGATTAAGTGGCGCTAGGAATATCGGTTGAGCGTAGCGTGAGAAAATAGGACACATGTGAATCATGTAGAATATTGTGTCATGAGAAAATGTATGTGTTGATGATTTATTTCAGGGCATGCTGAGTTTTAGTAATAAAGTAGGTTAAGTTATGATTGTAAAATCGTATATAAGGAGTTGTAGAATTAATTGAAAATAAATTCGTCTGAGTATGCTGACTGGAAACGGTTGTTTAACTCTGAATCTGCTCTTGCGAGGATTATTCTTGCAAAGCTATAGAAAGCACGGCAAATGTTTAAGGGTAGCTTAAACATGGTGCCAGCACTAACTGCGGCCTCGCCGCTTTGTTAGGTTGAATCTTCTTTATCTTATTCTCTACTCTTGAGTGTAAGAAACTTTTCCTCCACAACAGTAAGAACCCAACAGAAGCATCCCAAGGCCCGTCTACAATATTAATTCATGGCCGACAACACATATTTCAAACGTAAACACTATCGAACTGTCAGTGGCCGTTGACAACTTCAAATGTCATCGCAGCTGTGGAACACAGCTGATCAACGCATCAGCTGCTTGCCATAATGGCATAATGCCCTAGTTGAAGTGCTAAAAAAAGGGGTTTGGGTCTGAGGTGGCACGTGGGACTGGGCCATCGACCCGAAACTGGAGGTGCTGTTGAAAAGCGGTACCGAAGAAGCGGCGCAAGTAAAAATGAACAGGATTGGAATCAATCGAAAAGTGACTGGCGAAGCGAGTGGAAGTTGGCTGATGAAATTATCTTCAAAATTACAAGGTACTTTGTGGCAAGAAGAATATTAAAGTAAAAAAATCAATTGAAAAGTGACTGGCGAAGCGAGTGGAAGTTGGCTGATGAAATTATTTTCAAAATCACCAGGTATATCGTGGCGGATTGAAGTAAAATTGAATTCATAAGTGGCTAGCGAAGCGAGTAGATTTGGCTATTCGAACTATTTCAAAATTAACGGCAACTGGCGGATTGAGTGAATCGGGCTGATAATTGGCGTGGAAGGCAAAACGAAGTATTCGGAAGAATTAGCATTGCATTAAAAAAAAAACGATCAGTGGAAAATAAAAAGTGGATAAAGTGAACAATTTAACATCAGACGACAGCCCAGTAGCCAAAAGCTAAGCGATGCCGGTTTCGAGTACCTATCTGGACGGGTGACCGACGAACATGAATGAGATACGATCCGGAGCTTATCAGTGGCTCTGTAGCGCTAAGGTAGCGCGCCCACTCCCAATCAGGCAGGTCGGGGTCGAGGCCCAGGCTGTGATGAGGTGACTGGCGACATCAAACAAATTTCTCTGTAGGTCCATGAGTTGACAACACAAAGCTGAGCCTACATTAGGAGCGTGGAAGCAGAGCCGACTTTTTGTTTTAAATCTAAGGTTAGTGAATTCACACTAAATCAAAAAAAAAAAAATATTTTAATTTCCTTTGTATATATATATATATATATATATATATATATATATATATATATATATATATATATATATATATATTTCTATATGAGATTAGGTACACTTTGTTGAAATTGTGAAAATTTTGTTAGCACTGAGTGGTGACGTGATAGAGATCTTGGCGTTAAAAGATTAAGTGTAAAGAAATATATCGACGGTGTGTAAAACGAAATTGAACGTTAACAATTAAATTCATAAATTCTAATAGAGTGTGGTCGTACTGGCGTCGGTAGTTGCGACTGTAGGCATATTGTACAGAACCAAAGCGTAGGAGATTTGTTGCGAGTTCGGACTTGGTTTTGTTAAATAAAGCTAACAACTTGAATTTGAGGTACGTGTTAGTGAGTCAGTTTGAGATTCGTGTTAGGCGGAATAAGTGGCCGAGTGGGTGTTGGCGGAGATCGTCGAAATAGAATTATGTTGAAGCTCAACCAGAAGTAAGTGGGTGTGAAGGGCCCCTAGGTACATTGGGTCTTCCTCGGGAGATTAATATTGATCCCGAGATCAAGGGTCTAGTTGAGGGCAAGATTTTAGACGATGTCCGGCGAGCCGAGTTTTGCTTGCGGCTCTAGAGGCTCAAATTCGGGGTGAGCAAGTGGCGCCTTCGACGAGTTGGTCCGGAACCTAAAAGGAGCCTCAGCCGAACATCCTCCCTAGGCCGGGAGGGTAACAATGTATACATACATTTCCATACATTTCTATTGTTAGCAACATGGTCGGTTTATGGGTTAGTGGGATAAGCGCGGAAAATAAAATATGTGCCACATGGGGCACATATTTCCAAATTAATCAAATTTTCTGAATGAAATTTGATGTTATTTTGTAAAGTGAGGTCGAAAATGTTGCTTGCACACATTTAACAACCATTTCTTTCCACGAGTCGAAAGCTTTCTATACTAAATCCAGTAAAAAGGTATGCATTGGTTCGAACTGAATTTGTACTCACATCAGACATCCTATGTGTAATTGGTGCAGGATACTTTTTACTTATGCACTGTTTAATTACCAATCTACGCATTTACACTTTTAATTGATGAAAACACGAAAATAAAACATGTGTCAAACCGCCCAATGAACATTTTTATTTATTGTTTTTGTGCATAGGCGGGGAAAGCTTGATAGCATAGAGGGTGATTAAGTTTGATCAACCATATAAATTGACGTCATTTAAGTGAAGAAAATTGTCCGAACGATGAAAATCGGTGTGAATCAACGATTTAAAGTAGCAAAAGCAAACTTTGAAATTTACTTGGGCTACTATTTAGGAATGCTAGGTGCAGATTATGATGCAAAATGATCTATACGCGTCGTTTGTATATACTTCATGTGTAGATGTTTTATGTTATGTTGGTAGGCAAACCGATTGATTAAAATTAAATTAGCAAGTGTTTTGGTCGGGAAAATTCAATTCGTAGTTTTAAACGATATTCAGTTTGATTTGAAACATATCATTTTTAGGGAATTTACGGGAATTTAAGTTTTGATGGCTGTGTTTGTCAGCAAATTAACTTTTCTAAATTGGTCTAAACTGCATCCTCAACGCTTCATAGCATGCACTAGGAGCGGTACTATCGCAAGACCAAAGTACGTCCAAAGTACGAGAAAGGAACGTAATTGGCCTGCGGTCTTGCGATAGTACCGCTCCTAGTGTATGCTGTGAAGCGTCGAGGGTCAGATCAAAAGGTTTGTGCTATGTATTCACATGTATTTAAAGACTGTTTAATAACTAAACGATTTAATTCAGTATAAAACTTAACAAAGGTTATGATAGCTTTTGTGGGTATGACGACCGAAAGATGACTGAAGTTTTATGATCAAGATGAGTCCAGTTCAAATTGAAGTTTATCAAGCTCTGATGTTTGACTTCAGGTGACGCTATGCGCAGTTGGTGGTGCAAACATGGCATTTCCTCCATCGTTACAAAAGCAATAATATTTAGGGGCTGTATCTATCAGGCTGTCGATGAGTTCTTGTTGACCTTCGCGGCGTGATTACATCTTGTTGACTTGCAGTAGATACATGTCTCTGTTGATGGGTATTCTCAGAGGATTCCACAGGTACCAAATGCAATGCGTCTGAAAATGTTTCGAAACCTTCCAATTTAGTAGATGTTGCTGGCTGCTCAGGTGTATAGTAACGCACTCTTCGAGTTGCTGGAATGACGTTTTGATCTCTCAGCTCAGAGTTCGATAAACAAGATTGTATTTGGTCGATGTGACGTTTAAACTGTCTACCTTAATGGATTATTTTGTAATAAATATCACCAAGTCTGCTAGTTATCTTGCAAACAATCCATTAATCCATTTTGGAGCTATAAGACGTGAAGTAGACTATTTTATATACATTGAATTCCCTGAATGACGGGTCAAATGATGCTCGTTGTTTGTCACTTATTTTCGTGTGTTGGTTTGGATATTACGTCCCAAGAAAAGGCTTGAAGGAGATTGATTAGTTGTAGAATGCGGTGCTCTTCGATAGTGCTGTATAAAAACGTTGAGATCTGATTTCAATGTAGCTGACGTTGTGGCTAAGCTTTGCAATGCATTTTTGACCGTATCCACATTGTGTTCAGCTTGACCATTAGTTGAGATGGCTGATAAGTTGCCGTTAGTTTTTAATATTTCACTCCTGCAGATTCTAAGTAGGACCGAAATTCGTCAGAAGCAAACTGAGTACCATTGTCAGCAACCAATGTGACAGGAACACCATAAGCTGCAAATTACTTGTCGAGTATTTCTATTGTCACAGAAGATATAGTTGACTTAATGATGGCTACTTCTAGCCATTTGCTATATGCACCAATAATAATGAGCAGCATTGAACCGGCAATTTGTCAAGCATAATCCAGGTGTATGCGTTTCCATGGAGCTTTCGGATACTCCCAGTGGTGATTGCGAAATTTCGCAGGAAGATTTGCAATTTTCGCACACTGAGAACATGATTTTACAATTTACTCGATGTCAGCGTCAATACCTGGCCAATAAACAAATGATATGGCGATTCCTTTCATTTTGACGATCCTTAGATGCGCAGCATGAAGATCCTGGATAATATTACTTTGTAAGGTTTTTGGAACAACTACCCGATGCTCAAATACCAAGCAGCCTCCTGCCAGGGTGTAGTTGACTTAAGTGCTTTGTGTCCGCATCTCCTTAGGTTTTGTCCAGATTCAAGTTGTTGAACTAATTTTCCTAAACACACGTCTTGTCTAGTTTCATTGGGAATCCTCTCGGCACGAACTCGTAGCTCACTAAGGTGGTGTAACATGAAATCTTCAAAGTCATCATTATTACTTCCCTCCTTGTTACAGTTCCGAGTACTATTGTCGGACGCAAAAGTAACAAGCGCACGAGAGCTGTAGTCAGCATTAGCATTTTCTTTTGTAGGTCTAAATATTACTTCTTAGTCGAAGTGCGAGAGGTGATCGGCGTAGTTATAAGCCCTAACCAAATATGAGTCTGCGAAGATAATCGTCTGTCAAAACGATTATGTTCGCAAAACGGCACTTTTTGACATACGCAAACAGTAGTGAACATAAGTGCACATACAGCGCATAAGCGAACGTATGTCAAGTCGTATCTCATCATCACTTTACGTACGGACAGCTCATAGCAATGAGCATGCCACTTTTCTGGCTGTTCGGAAAGTTATGTTTGGGTGCAACATATGCTTTGTGTGGTTTACATCGGAGCATATGCAAGCGTACGGACGCAGACTCATCACTGGTTGGACCTATAGACTTATGCACAAAATAGGAAAGGATTTGGTTGGATGTAAGATCTGCTTTAGCGGCTTATGATTTGTAATCAAAACGAAGTGACGTGCGTAGACATAACGGAGGACTTTTGAACAGCCCTTACAATGGCTAGTGCTTCTTTGTCAATCTGAGGCTAACGTTGTTCTGCGATTGACATTGTACGCCTGCGTAGGCGATTGGGCGTTCAGTTCCATTCGGTAGACGATGCGACTGAACCGTCCCGATAACCGTTTTGCTGGCGTCTGTTGCGAGCAACAATGGTAAAGCTGGATCATACGGCATTAGAACTTGTGGTGAAATAAGAATGTTTTTTATGGTTTTATACGCTCGTTCAGCAGAGAGACTCCAAGAGAATTTCACCATTCGCAGCATGTCACGAAGCGGTCGAGCTATGGATGAAAGGTTAAGTATAAACCAGCGGCGGCTCTACCTATGGGGGCTAGTGGGGCTAATCCGCACCATCGTTTTTCATTCCAAAATTTAAAGAAACCTAAGAAACCAAACAACTATAAAATTGTATTTTAGCGAATGAAATTATCAAAATAGTTCGTTTACCTACTGTTGTTAACATACATTAAAATATTTTTGTCTCGTCTCTTTGAAATTTGTATTTCATTACACAAATTCGTATGTATAACTCAAGAGCACTTACTTCGCTGATATAATATGCGCGCGATGCTCTTTTCATATTCTCTTCCATATTCTGTTCCATATACACGCAAGCCACAAGCCCAAAAAAGAGAGAATATGAATGAAAAAACTCAATGAGCGTAAAGTGTGTGCATGTCATACGCAATTACTAAAAGAGTAATCAATGGGCTAAGTCCTAAATAGAAGCTTTTATTGGTATATCGCTTTTTCGCCGATCGCTAACTGAATGAAGTGTGGGTAGTATCAGTGGGTTAAATTGAGCTGATTAGATTTTGCAAATGAAGAGTAAACGATAGTTTTGCGTTTGCAGTGCTTGTTAATATTATCGTTCAGGTGATATTATCGTGATAGAAAAATTGTGTGCTTAGCTTATACATGATTTGATATGATACATACAGATCTATACGTACGATATTTTATGCGAAATTCTGATTGCATTCAAAATGTACGAGAAAATTCGATATACACTGTTTTTAATATAACTGATCTTTGAAGAAACTTTTAAAAATTTTCTTAAGTCAAATGCAAGAAATGACAATTTTGAATCTTCAAAATCAAAGCATAAATATTTATTAGTTAAAATTTACCAAGGTCAAAGAAGTACCTCATTCAAGTACCAAAAAATACTAAAATAACAGACAAGATCGATGGTTATTTGCTGGAATTTTCTGTCCCCGAATTATACAATCTGTTTTTGAAAGCCTGGGGCATCTAATTTATTGCTTCGATTTAATTCAATGGGATACTTGGGACGTTGTAAGGATAAAAAAAGCAACCGAATGAATGAATGATGATAATTTTAATTTTTTTTAGTGACTTGTTAATAAAACATTCTGTCAAGCAAATATTCTTTATAATGTTTTAAATTCACGCAGTACAAATGGCAACCTAGGATTTGATTGGAAATAGCAACGAAAACGTTTTAAAAACTTGTGAAGATTCCGTTCACTTTAAAGGAGTTTTATTTATTTGTTTGTTTGGTTTTCGCTACTACATTTGGCCACCATAAAGTGATCAAATTTATGGTTTTCGTTTTGGTGGCAAAAACATTCCCAATACCGTTTATTAAACACAATTAAGTGTGCTGGTTTAATATTGGGTTTAGCCTAGTGGCAATTACTCACGAAAGACCCTATAAAGTTTTCGTTACTACAATAGTGAGTGGCATTTGCTACTAGAAAGTATTCGAAACGTTCTTTTCCTACTGTGGTATCCTCTTGTCATATCTTTCATGAACCCCATTTGGATTCAGTAGCACTTGTGACATTAGCAAATACACACAAACGATTTTAACGTTAAAAAACTCTAGCGCACCTGAACCGCTAAAAAACTAATTTTCGAAGAAATTGTCTTTGAGTGACAAAAAAATGTGGAAAGACGTAATACACTTTTTTGTAGAATCATATCAACAATTCCTTCTTCAAAGCAACAGAACTCAACTATAACACAAATGATGAAAATGTTCAGTGTTGGCAACATTTTCCCAACGAAGCAGCAGTAAGTTTACCTTAAGGGGGGAAATACATATAAAATCGAAAAAAATTGCTAATTTCAGATTGATTTAAAATACAGTCAGAGTCAAAAGTTAGTATACAGCTTCAGTTAAGTTCTTTAGAGCCAAATATTTTCATTGAAAGAAGTAAAACAAAATTTATTTAGTACATAAAATGAAAAATACAGTTCTCCTCTTTATTTGGTATAATGATGATCAAAACAAAATTTGTATTCGTGAAATATTGATGAAAAATGTATGAAGTATCTGAAAAATTCAGTCAAAAGTTAGTATACAATCAATATAGAGTCAGCCTTTTATAATACCTTGGTCCAAAATTTATTTGATTTAATATTTTGTTGGTCCTCCTTTGGAATGAATTACTGCTTTCAATCTATTATTCATGGAATTTACTAGGTTTTGGGTAACATCAGCTGAAATATTTGCCCATTCCTCGGTCAAGGCCGTTCGCAGATCATTTTTTGATTTTATGACTCGATTCCTTATTTTTCGGTCCAAAACTTCCCATAGATGCTCTATAGGGTTCAAGTCAGGCGACTGCGGAGGTGAATGTAATTGCTTAGGAACCCTGTACAATAGCCACTCTTTGACAATCTTTGCTGTATGTTTTGGATCATTGTCTTGTTGAAAGATCCATGGTGTTACAAGACCCAATTTTTCAGCACTAGTGCATAAATTGTCTTTTAATATCTGCAAATAATCTCGGCTATTCATTGTAGATTCAATAAAAATTAGATTTCCAGTGTCCGCAGCCGACATGCAGCCCCAAACCATCAATGAACCGCCACCATGTTTTACGGTCGAAATGAGATTTTGAGGAAGTAGTTGGCTATTCTTGGCTCTCCAGATCTTTCCACCCCTCTTTGATCCAAATATTTCAAATTTGCTTTCATCACTTAACAGAACGCTATTCCAAAAGGTCTGCGGACTATTTAAGTGACGTTGTGCGAAATTAACGCGCTTAGTGCGATTTATAGCAGAAATGCATGGTTTCTTTCTAGGCACTCTGCCGTGCAACCCATTATTATTCAGCGCTCTACGTACAGTTGAAGTGCTGATTGGCTTACAGCGTTCTTCAGAAAGATTTCGGGCTATTTGGACTGCGGTAGATTTCGGGTTTTTTCGCACTTCTCTTACAACTTTTCGTATTTCGGTTGCTGTCATAGTACGTGGCCGACCTGAACGTTTCAAAGTTTTCACATTTCCTCGAATTTTGCTCCGTTCTATAATTTTCTGAACAGTTCCACGGTTTATGTTAACAATGCCGGCTATTTCACTTAAGGTTTTCCCATTTTTTCGATGGGTCACTATCAACTCGCGAATTTCTACTGCTATTTCTTTACCACGTGCCATTTTATGTTAAGCATATACACAATTAACACCAGAACCTAATCCATTCACGCCAAAATTCAACTGCGAACTTAGTTTTGCTTGAAAAACACACTTACAGTGCTCCAACATAGCGAAATTTATAACGACACTTGTAACAAATTGAAATTCAGGGCATTGTATACTAACTTTTGACTGCATTTTGAGGAGTTATTTTTATTGTGTAGCAAAAAACTAAGTGAATATGACTAATTTTTTCGACCACATCTTATGTTAGAAAACATAAGACTATAAAGTTTAATTTTAGAGAAAATAATCTGTGTGTCTTACGTATTATGGAAAATATATAGCTTCAAAGATTCAAGTATGATCTGTATACAAACTTTTGACTCTGACTGTATATATATGTAGATTGATGGATGATTGAAAACTCAATTCTACAATACAAAAAGTTTATTAAAATAAATGTTTAACAAGTTATCGAATTCGGATGCTGTGGATGCGACTGCACGCTGTGGTGGTCGGACGAAGAAGAAGAACGAGAGAGCGTTGCTACTTTCGAGTAAGGCTTGATGTTAACTCTTCACGCTGACGCCAGCGCTAAAGTCACGATGGTGGCGAACACATGCAACAGATTGAACCGCTGCACATGTATCGCTACATGGCTCCCCTCTGAGTGCTGCTGTCGCTGTCACGATGGCGTTTCGGTGGATATGTCCTGATGATTTTAGCTGGACGTGGAATGATAGGAGTCCATGCTGTTGGTTTGTGCGATGGTAGTGAACTTGCAGATTTTGTGAATGTTGTAGCGTTTTCATGTGTTTCTTTCGCAGGTGCCCAATGAACATGTTTCGAAGCTGCTGGCGGCATAGTGAATATCGGCGGCGTGTTAATGTTCGATGGTGAAGCTGCTGGCTGATTAGTGCTGATTCGATTCCTAGTTTGTTCAGATAAATCGTTGATCAAGTACGCAGGCTTCAGTCGCTCGGTTGAGATATTTAGCTCCTTTCCGTTTACTTCGACTGCAAACAATACGTCACTGATTCGGTTGATTACTTTGTGAGGTCCGGTGTAGGGTTGCGACAGTGACTTCCGAACACAGTCCTGCCGGACGAAAACATGAGTGCATTCCTGAAGGTCCTTATGGAAAAAGACTGTCCGATGATTACGATGAACGATTGGACTTGATTTCAACTTCCGCATATGCTCGCGAAATTTGTCGGCAAAAACCTGTAGATTACTTGGATTTTTGTTAGCAATGAAAAACTCACCGGGAAGTCTCAAGGTTGTGCCAAAACCAAGTTCAGCACAAGATGCTTTCAGGTCTTCTTTGTAGGCGTTGCGAGGTCCCAGCAGCACCGTTGGTAAGATGCTTGCCCAGTTATTGTTGTCTTCGTGGCACATTAACGCTGCCTTTAATGTTCGGTGCCAGCGTTCAACTAAGCGATTGCATGCTGGGTGATAGGCTGAAGTTCGTGCACGCTTGCATCCTATCAGCGAAGTTAGAGCGTTGAACAAGGCTGACTCAAACTGCCTGCCTTGATCGGTGGTGATAAATTGTGGTGCTCCATAACGCGCTACCCACTGAGCATAGAATGCATCGGCGACGGTTTCGGCTGTCTGATCACAAAGTGGAATGGCCTCTGGCCACCTCGAAAAGCGATCGACCATGGTTAAAATATAGCGAAAACCATACGAAGGAGGAAGTGGTCCAACGATGTCTAGGTGAACATGTTGAAAACGTTGATCCGGTGTTGAAAATGAATGGAACGCGTTTTTTGTATGTCTATTCACTTTCGATCTTTGACATGGTAGACACGCGCGAGACCATGTATGTATGTCCTTGTTTATTCTCGCCCAAATAAACTAGCTTTTAACTGCTCGAAGTGTTGCACGCGCACTCGGATGGGAACACTTGTGGAAAGTTTCAAACACTCGCTTTCGTAAAGATGCCGGCACAAAAGGGCGAATTAGTTCATTCGATGTATCGCAATGTAGGATACCAATATTGTCGACTGGATATGGCTGCAATTTTAACGACGTTTTGTTTGATATAAGCAAGTCCTGAAGCTCTGAATCATTGCGTTGCTCATTAATCAACTCTTACACTCGAGGCGTCTGTGACTAGAGCTAGTGGTTGGCCTGGTTGATAATGCGACAAAAGTGTTGCATCCGCAATACTGTTTCTGCAGTTTTCGAACGCTTGAATTGATTCTTCTGTCCACTTTATAAGCATTTTACCACCTTTCGTCGTGTCGCGAAGGTATTCATTAAGTGGCGCTTGCAAGTTAGCTGAATTTTTAATGAAACGTCTATAGAAATTAAGTGTACCTAGAAATCTACGTAGTTGCTTGACTGTTTCGGGGCGTTTGAAATTTCTAATGGCCTCGACACGTGATGTCGATGGCATGATCCCTTTATCGTTGATTTTGTGTCCCTGGTATTCAATTTCGGGAACTCCAAAAGTACACTTTGATGGGTTGATTACAACTCCATATGAACTTAAACGCTCAAACACTGCACGTAGGTGTTCGAGGTGTTTGGTTTCTGAACTAGACGCAATGAGAAGATAATCTATGTAGCAATAGCAAAAGTCTAAATCCCTTAGCACTTCGTCCATGAAACGCTGAAACGTTTGGGCAGCGTTTCGCAATGCAAATGTCATGACAACAAACTCAAACAGTCCAAACGGTGTTATGACTGCAGTTTTCGGTATGTCTGACTCTGCAACCGGGATTTGATGGAATGCTCTTAGGAGATCTATTTTCGAAAAGACGTTTTTGTTTTTCAAACCCGCAACTATATCCTGTATGTGCCTCATAGGATATCTGTCTGGCCGAGTTACGGCATTCAGACGGCAGTTATCGCCACATGGTCGCCATGTTCCTTCTTTCTTGGGAACTAAATGTAGTGGGCTTGCCCATGGACTCGACGATGGTCGACAGTAGCCTTTTTGTAGCATATATTGAAATTCTTGCCGGGCTATTTCAAGTTTGTCTGGGGCTAATCGGCGAGGGCGATCCGCGACTGGTGGGCCATCAGTAACAATGTGATGGTAAACACCATGTCCCTTTTGATATGTATGCAATGAGGGGTTTGTCAAGCCCGGAAACTCTTTTAGGAGGCAATGAAAAGAAGAAAAATTCGAAACCGTGCATAAGGTATCGGTTTTGATTGAACGGACCCAGCCAAATGACGATAATTTGGTATTTGGGTCTGTCAGACATTTGTTTTTCATGTCGACTAGTAAACCGTGATGGTGTAAAAAATCTGCTCCCAAAATGGGATGTGACACTTGAGCAACACAAAATTTCCAATCGAATGAGCGTCGGAGACCGAAATTTAAACGCAAAAGTTTATTGCCGAAGGTTTTTATTTTTGTGCCATTGGCTGCATACAGCACAAAGTCAGACGGTTGAACGTTTTTTTCGACACGCGAACGGGGAATAATTGAAATGTCCGCACCCGTATCAACCAAAAACTTTAAATTTGTAGTTTTGTCTGACAATAATAGGCGGTGTTTACGATGTTCGCTATCAACCGCCATGTTTGATAGCGACACATTTAGTTTTCCGGAGTGTTTTGCGCGGAAAAAGAGCACGGTTTTTGGCATTTACGCGCTGCCACACTAAATTTATAATGAAACCAACAAAAGTTTTTCCGGGGTATAGAGTTTGAACGACGCGAATTAAATGGTGAACGGTGACGCGATCGACTAACGCGGCGGCGGTTATGACGATGCCCGATTTGCATGTCATTAAGTCTAGCGTTTATATTGGAAATTTGTTGGCTTAGGTCAGATTCACTGTTCACTAGGGTAGTCACTTGAGCAACGCGAGACACATCATTTATTTCCAAAATTTTATCTGCCATATCGGCTAATTTATCAAAAGGGGACGTACCTGCTATGCTGAGCATTGCTTGCACATTTGTCGGCAGCCTCTGAAGCCATAGCGACTTCAGGAACGTGTCTGCAATTTTGTTTCCCGCTGTGCGCTTCATCGCACGCCACAGCTGTGATGGCTTCTGGTCTCCCAACTCTAAACCAGTTAGGAGTTGCCGAATTTCCGCTTCCTCGGAGATTTTGTATACGCTGAGTATGCGTTCCTTTAGCGTCTCGTATTTGTTGTCTGCCGGGGGTGATTCGACCAAATCCGCTATTTGCACCAATATTTGATTGTCGAGTTCGCTCACGACCTTATCAAATTGCTGGTGGTCACGGCAAACTTTGTATATCCGGAACTGCGCTTCCACTCGAGAAAACCATAGCGCGGGCCTTGTAGTCCAAAATGGCAGTAGCTTGAAAGCGGCGACAATATTAACACGTGCTTGTTCGGCTTGTCCTTCGTCATCGTCGGGGATTGAGCTACCCGATACGGCTGCCATGTCCTGTTGCGGGGTCACCATTTGTAGATTGATGGATGATTGAAAACTCAATTCTACAATACAAAAAGTTTATTAAAATAAATGTTTAACAAGTTATCGAATTCGGATGCTGTGGATGCGACTGCACGCTGTGGTGGTCGGACGAAGAAGAAGAACGAGAGAGCGTTGTTACTTTCGAGTAAGGCTTGATGTTAACTCTTCACGCTGACGCCAGCGCTAAAGTCACGATGGTGGCGAACACATGCAACAGATTGAACCGCTGCACATGTATCGCTACATATACATTGTTCATTCAGAAAATGTTTCATATTAAATCCTTAAAATACATGTCTCACAGTAAATGAAAATATTTTTTTAGTAATTTTTCAACACAAAATAGCGGCGATGCGAGCGAATGAAGAAAAAACACATCAAAAACTGCCTCGTACAACTTAACGCCTTTTCCGGGGAACTTGCAACATTCAGAGAAAAAAAAATATGCTAATGAAATATGTAATTCATAGGTGAACCAATAAAATTTTTGAAAATATTTTAAATTTTTACATTAATTTTAGATTAAACATAAAAATCCATTATTTTTCAAACAAACACACTCGAAACATTAATGAACAAATAATTTTTCTGAAATAACAATAACATTTAGATTCTACGAGGAGATAATACTCTTTTGTAGATGTGGTATAAATTTGAGCTGGATCGATTCAATATTTTTTGAGATATCTTGTACGGCAGTTGAAAAAGTACTACTTTGAGAAAAACGCGTTTGAAGTTTTGAAGCTCCACGGACCTGGGGAACGCCGCGCCGCCTTTAACTGACTATAACTCGAGATCTAATACGAATATCGCTTCAAAACTTTTTTTGGTATATTTTAAGAGCATTTCAAACATTTTAATGTATTAAAAAAAATTGATTTTTTTTTAGCAGTTACATGTATTTTCCCCCTTAACAAGCTCATACTTAAATCAACTTATCCTTTGAATTTCGTCCTCATCGGAGGATTTCGTCCAAAGTTTTAGCGGTTAAACGTTGTTTGAGGCTGCCATCCAAAAAATGTTCAAAACTTGGGAAATTTACAAATTGGTTTCTTATTTTTATTGCAAATGTTTTGCATACGAGTATGTTATTTGAAGCATCTGTTGATGCAATAATTACGAAAATGGCTAAAGCTGGTTACCCTGTGCCAGGCAAAGCAAAATATATACCATACAATATGCTTCACGTTAAACTAAACCCAACCAGTAAATTTCGTTTCGATTGAATCACTGCGCTAGAAGTTATACGGGTGAAAAAAATTTTAGGGTTACCATACGCAAAACTTTTCAATTTTTTGAAGCGTTAATATTTGTTGTTAATTTTCATTGCAGGATCGTTCCCATTTGGAAATCTAGTGACATAATCGCTCAGTAAAGAAATTCCGAAAAATTACAAAAATTGGTCAAAGCTGGCAGCCCTCTCATAATTTTTGTCCGAAATTTCTACGACATTTGGTTTACATTGAAGTCTACTTACTGCATAAACTTTATTTTGAGATCATGACTGCACCGGAAGTTAAAGGAAAAAAAGCTTTATTTTGCTGAGCAAATTTGCAAGATTCAGGAGACAAAAATCACCATAGCTGGCAACTCTATTCTAATTTACAGTCAAATTTATGTATATATATATATATATATATATATATATATATATATATATATATATATATATATATATATATATATATATACATATATATACATATATTTATATATGTATATATAATATATATGTATATATATATATATATATATATATATATATATATATATATATATATATATATATATATATATATATATATTTACATATATGTATATATATGTATATATACATATATATATATATATATATATATATATATATATATATATATATATATATATATATATATATATATATATATATATATATATATATATATATATATATATATATTTACCAAACAAGGCAACATAACAACAAGAAAAACATAATATACATCTTAAATACAATTAATCATAAATATATAATACAAATTGTCCGTAAAAAAGATACAATACATCACAAATTTTGAACCAGTTATTCAACATTATTTTAATTACATTTAGGCTAGTAACGATGGAAGTTAAGCAGGTTCGGATGTGGAAAGGGCTTTGGACAAGTTATTTTTGAAGTTTGATTTAGTAATCCCCAAAGAGTAGTGGCTGCTTATAGAATTGAATATCCTACAGCACCTATTAATGGGCTCATTATATGCATAGGTAGTGTGATGACTGAATTCATTGAGCAGATTTGCATATCTGGTGCGTCTTGGTCGGTTATTGAAAGTAATTTTACTAGAGAGATCTTCAATGATTACTGCACCAATAATAATATCAAATGTAAGGCAAGCGCCTGAGCAGAGTTCTTCTAGAAGAAAGATACATTAAATTTAGAAGACTCAGTCTGAATTTGTAAGATGGCAGATGTTGAAAATCTTGTGGGTCATAGAGATTTCTCAAAGCGAATAGTACAAATTGTTTCTGAACAGACTCAACTCTATCGCTATGTAGCTCGAAAGCAGGGTTCCATATAATGCAAGCATATTCTAATAAAGGACTCACTAGGGTGGTATATAATGATTTGGTAGCCCATATATTTTTAAACTCTTTAGCGCGTCTCTTTATGAATCCAAGGTGTTTATTAGCTCTGGCAAGGATTTTGTCATAGTGCAAATTGAAGCGCATCTTGTTATCCAATACTACGCCAAGGTCTATAATATGAACGACCCTATTCAATTTGAAGTCGTTAGGGTAGTAGGAATACATCGTGGTTGCATGCCTACGAGAAAAACTTATCACATGGCACTTATTGATGTTTAGATTGAGATTATTCACATCGCACCACTGTTCGAGGGATTGAAGCTTGGATTGTAGAAAGGTTGCATCAGACTGCGAGTTTATGATGTGATAGATTTTAAAGTCGTCTGCATAGAAGAGATGCGGTATACCAAGCAGCATCTCAGACACATCAGAAATGAAGATGTTAAAAGCAGGGGCCTAAATGACTGCCTTGTGGTACTCCAGAAGATGCCAAAACTTTTTTGGATAAGTGGTCTTGAAATTTTACGAATTGGGTTCGATCGCAGAGGTAAGACTGGAGCCAGTTAAGAAGACAACCGGAAATACCAAAGTTGCGAAGTTTTTGAACCAGAGTTTGATGGTCAACTCGGTCGAAAGCCTTACTAAAGTCCGTATAGACCGCGTCAATTTGGTTCCTTTTTTCATTTCAAAGAGCACAGTAGAAACTAGTATCATGAGGTTGGTGGAAGTCGACCTACCCCTACGAAATCCATGTTGTTCCTCATTAAGAAGGGGGTCGATAATGCGAGTAAGATTATCACAAACTAACTTCTCGAAGAGTTTGGGGATAACAGATAAGATAGCAATTCCTCGATAGTCATCAACTGAACGTTTATCACCACTTATGAAAATAGGTGTGAGGTATGAGGATTTCCAGAAAGACGGGAAGACACCAAGAGACAGGGATTTATTGAAAACCATGTCCAAAGGG
>OX376372.1:141371720-141429720 GCA_947369275.1 Nemotelus nigrinus
GCACCATAAACAGCTCTTTTAGGTCGTATAAATCCATGCGTCGGTGTATTCAGCGTCAAGGCGTGATTGAAAATCTCATCAACTGGAAAATGAGAATATGCATCCACAATGTCCAAATGACAGAATAACCGAGCTTTCTTCATTCCGTTGCATATATGTTCTACTTTCGGAATAGGGTGCTCGTCGATAACTATTTGCGGACTTAATTTTGGCTTGTAGTTGCCAGTTATGCGAATACTTCCATTCTTCTTTACATCTAATACATCTAATTCCATCTGGATAGGCTTGTTATCAATTCTGACTGATAATAACTGCCTGTCAGTATACTTATTTGACGTGAGGGGATTGATTCCGTTGAGCGCGTAAGCACTGTCAAATTGATCCGTGCTTTCGGATTTTTAGATTTTGCACGACACACTGTAGCAAGATGACCTCTTTTTTTGACTTCATGACACGTTACGTCTTTATAGGGACATTCCCTGCGAGCATGCATGACGTTACGAAACTAGATTAAGTGTGTTAATTTGTTCCGCAGATAAACTTGGCTTTGAAGTTTTCAACGAATCAATTCTACCAATGAACATTTCTTTGAAACTAATGTCTGACACGAGGGGCGAGATCCATTTGCGACCATTTAACGATTTGAAATTGCCTCTCACTACATATGCATCCAATTTCCTCGTGTTTTGACCGACTGTTACATTAACCGGAGTGCGACCAATACACTGTACGTAATGTCCCGAATAACTTTTAAATTATCAAAATGCAGTTTAAAGGAACGTAGCGTATCGAGACTAACAATCCCACAAGAAGCACCGGTATCTAATTCCATCTGGATAGGCTTGTTATCAATTCTGACTGATAATAACTGCCTGTCAGTTGACTTATTTGACGTGAAGGGATTGATTCCGTTGAGCGCGTAGGCACTGTCGAATTGATCCGTGCTTTCGGATTTTTAAATTTTGCACGACACACTTTAGCCAGATGACCTCTGTTTTTGCACTCATGACATGTTACATGTTTATAGGGACATTCTCTGCGACCATGCATGACGTGACGAAACTAGGTTAAGTGTGTTAATTTGTTCCGCAGATAAACTTGGCAGTGAAGTTTTCAGCGAAC
The DNA here is from genome assembly GCA_947369275.1 of Nemotelus nigrinus. Taxonomy (NCBI): domain Eukaryota; kingdom Metazoa; phylum Arthropoda; class Insecta; order Diptera; family Stratiomyidae; genus Nemotelus; species Nemotelus nigrinus. The sequence continues at coordinate 141,372,843 of OX376372.1, forward strand.
CAATGCTACCAACGAATATTTCTTTGACACTAATGTCTGACACGAAGGGCGAGATCCATTCGCGACCAAATAACGATTTGAAATTGCCTCTCACTACATATGCATCCAATTTCTTCGTGTTTTGACCGACTGTTACATTAACCGGAGTGCGACCAATACACTGTACGTAATGTCCCGAATAACTTTTAAATTGTCAAAATGCAGTTTAAAGGAACGTAGCGTATCGAGACTAACAATACCGCAAGAAGCACCGGTATCTAATTCCATCTGGATAGGCTTGTTATCAATTCTGACTCATAATAACTGCCTGTCAGTTGACTTATTTGACGTGAGGGGATTGATTCCGTTGAGCACGTAAGCACTGTCGAATTGATCCGTGCTTTCAGATTTTCAGATTTTGCACGACACACTGTAGCAAGATGACCTCTTTTTTTGACTTCATGACACGTTGCGTCTTTATAGGGACATTCCCTGCGAGCATGCTTTCCTCCACATCCATGACAGCAGAGATTATTGCCAGCGCCACACTTAAATGACTTTTGACGTTGACTGCGCATATTTGGCGATGATATGCTGTTTGTACGATGGCTGGTCCGTGTGAACTGAAGCGAAGCATATCCCAATTAATTTGTTGGCTCTGGTAATGATTTATCAGGGATTTTCACTCGGGCTGCCGTGTTCCTTGTGGCTTCCAGGGTATTCGCGATTTCAAACGCTTCCTGGAAATGTTTCGGAGACTTGGCGCTGATCTCATCACATATGCTTCTCGACTCGAGTCCGTTTAATAATTGTTCGATCAACATGCGATCAAGGAATTCGCCGTACTCACAATATGCAGCGCCTTGCTTGAGTCTCAGGGCAAATTTTGAGATAGGCTCACCGGATGATTGACGGATGGTTCGGAATCTAATACTTTCGGCGTACTTATTCCGTTGAGAATCAAAATGATCGGTCAATGTTTTCCTGATTATCTCGTAAGTGACGTCTTCTGGGAACTGGGAAGATAATATGAATTTTAGAGCCTTATTGAGTAAAGACCCCATGTGAACACGTGCGTAGCTTGCGTGTGAGTTTTCAGGGATCTTGGAAAGCTGCAGAGCCCAGTCGAATCGTTTGAAGTAATCGCTGATGGTTGTGTCATCTGAAGATTTATACTTTTGCATGGCAAAAGGTGTTGGCTTTAAATTCGCTCCAGAGCTGTCACCTGACCTTTGAAATGCAGCGGTGAGAGCTGCTGTAAGGTTTTTTAAAAACTTTTCCGGTAAGTCTGCCATCCTACTTCTGACACCAAAAATTGCTATGGATTCACACGTATTTAAAGACTGGTGGTTTAATAACGAAACGATTTAATGCAGTATAAAACTTAACAAAGGATATGATAGCTTTTGTAGATATGACGATCGGAAGATGACTGACGTTTTATGATCAAGATGAGTCCAGTTCAAGTTGAAGTTTGTCAAGCTCCGATGTTTGACTGCAGGTGGTGCTTTGCGCAGTTAGTGATGCATACATAACAGTTTGCTGTAGTTTGGATATACCAGCAAGACGTCCTGCCAAGTTAGCGAGTCTTTAATTTTTCGAAACGCTTCCGTAGCTCCTTCATCTAGATTAATTCAAATTTTGTTGGGCATATTTTTGGAGACTCTGTCTTCTTCGCCTCTCAGTATGCTAGTTAGTGGATTCACAATTTCTGAGTAGCCCCGCACGAGTCGACGATAATACCCCGCCAGACCCAAGAATTATCTCAGTTTTTCTAGAGTGGCAGAAAGTGGATGTCATCCAGTGCTCGTTGGAAGATAGCTGGCCCGTTCTTCAACCCAAATGGCAATCGAGTGAACTCATACTTGCCATTATTTATCGCAAATGCTGTTTTTTCGATGTCGCTTGCTCTTAAGGGAATTTGGTGGAATCCGCTTTTAAGATCCACCACCGAAAAGTATCTGCTCTTGCCGAGATTTACCAGTATTTCGTCGATTTCTGGGATCGGGTATCGGTCTGAAATTGTCAATGAGTTTTTTTTTCTGTAGTCAATGACCAACCGGTACTTCTTTTTCCCGGACGCATCCACCTTTTTGGGCACAAACCAAACGGGTGCGCTGTAAGGAGATCGAGATGGTCTTATAATCCCGTCTTTCACTAACTTGGGGATCTCTTGCTCGCCAACAGGCCTCAGGGCCATTGGTTTTTGGTATGATTAAGAATATGTGGGGCTGTCATCCTTTGTGCGGATCTCTCCTTTCACACGCGTAGTGTATGTTATTCGTTCATAAGGATTGGCAAAAAGCTTAGTATAATTTTGAAGAAGTGTATGTAGCTTGCAGTGGCGAAAGCGTCCATATAACCCTATTCCTTCCGGCTTCCCTTTTGAAAACATCCCAACATGTATGCATCTTACCACGCACATAACATTTCAATTGACTAAATATCATACTATCTCCTCTATGACATAAAAATTCCCATTCATAAGCCGAAATTTTTTGGCTTGCAAATTCTTATTCGTGAGTCACTAGAGGTTTTGGCCAAATGTGTATTGTCTTGTGTTTGTCTCTTTTCGTTTCTGGCTGAAATGCTAGCATAGGTGAAAACTAAGCCATGGGGGATCGGCTTATGAATGGTTCGAGAATGGAAGAAAGTTTAGATCGGTTCAGTCAGTATTTCCGTTGTGCTAATTTCATGTGAGGATAACTTTTGATAAAGAGTTGTATTGCTCTCAGGATAAGCAGCAGGCAAAGATAATTAATTTGAGATATGAGTAAGAAGATAAAATTTTCTCGGTATTTAAAAACTAAAATTTGTCTTATGTAAGTTTTGAGAAATGAATTCCTCCTATGTGATAAACTCTTTTCTGATAGATGTTATGCTTAACATTATTTTGTGTCTTTCTAATTAGATACTTTTAAATAAAAAATAAAAAAATAAAGTAAAAATTTGTACATGAAGCTTTTTGCCGCGGGAAATCTGAAACTTGATACTTTTAATATGTTTGCTTAAAGTATGTATATACGTTAACACTTAAAACATTGTAAATATAAATTGTAAATGTCGATGAATATACCTTTATATGCACCTAAATGTTGAGAATTGTCTATACATTCTCGTCTTAAGGGTTGACCAACAGTTTTATTTCCAAAATATTTTTAAAATTTAATGGAAGAAAAATAGCTGTTTGTTTTTTTTCCATTTAGCGTTCTGCGGTCTCAGAATGGCCGTTTTTTAAGGTCATTTGGATACTCCCAGTGGTGATTGCGAAATTTCGCAGGAAAATTTGCAGTTTTCGCACACTGAGAACATGATTTTGCTATTTGCTTGATGTCAGCGTCAATAACTGGCCAATAAACAAATGATCTGTAAGGTTTTTAGGACAACTATCCGCTGCTCAAGTACCAAGCAGCTTCCTGCCAGGGTGTAGTTGACTTCGGGTGCTTTGTGTCCGCATCTCCTTAGGTCTTGCCCAGATTCAAGTTGTTGAACAATTTGTTCTAAACACGCGCCTTGTCTAGTTTCTTAAGGAATCCTTTCGGCACGAACTGGTAGCTGACTACGGTGGTGTAACATGAAATTGTCGAAGTCATCATTATTACTTCCCTCCTTGTTACAGTTCCGAGTACTATTGACGGACTCAGAAGTAACAAGCGCACGACAGCAGTAGTCAGCTTTAGCATTTTCCTTTGTAGGTCTAAATATTACTTCAAAGTCGAAGTGCGAGAGGTGATCGTCATAGTTATAGGCCCTAACCAAAGATGAGTTTGCGAACATAATCGTTTGTCAAAACCGACCGGTTTAAGAGCAAAAATGGCATTTTTGGACATACGCAAACAGGAGTGAACATAAGTGCCCATACAGGGCATAAGCGAACGTATGTCAAGTCGTATCTCATCATCACTTGACGTACGGACAGCTCATAACAATGAGCATGCCACTTTACTGGCTGTTCGGAAAGTTATGTTTGGGTGCAACATATGCTTTGTGTGGTTTACCTCGGCGCATATGCGCACGTACGGACACAGACTCATCACTGGTTGGACCTATAAACTTATGAACAAAACAGGAAAGGATTTGGTTGGATGTAAGATCTGCTAAGAGCAACAATGCTAAAGCTGGATCATACGGCATTAGAACTTGTGGTGAAATATTAATGTTTTTCATGTTTTTATACGCTTGTTCAGCAGAGGAACTCTAAGAGAATTTTACCGTTCGTAGCATGCCACGAAGCGGTCGAGCTATGGATGAAAAGTTAGGCATAAACGAACTGTAATAAACTGCTTTTCCCAAAAATAGTTGCAGTTCATCGAAATCAGATGGTTTTGTGGCATCCTGGATTGCTCTGATATGGGTGTCCGATTTATGGATTCCGTTAGAGTCAATACGATGACCTAGACATTTTTGGATGGTGATATTAGTGTGCATTTGGTACGATTGAGTTGAGGACCATGCATCTCCAATCGACAAAGAACTTCTTCTAAAACGACTAAAATGTCCTCGACATCTTCACCAAAAGCAACGATATCATCAAAAAATACGCGTACCTTCTTTAAATCTCGGACGACTTCTTCAATACGTCGCTGTCACACTGCAGGTATATTGGCTGCACCATAAACAGCTCTTTTAGGTCGTATCAATCCATGCGTTGTTGTATTTAGCGTCAAAGCGTGACTAAAAATCTCATCAACTGGCAAATGAGAATATGCATCCACAATGTCCAAAAGACAGAATAACCGAGCTTTCTTCATTCCGTTGCATATATGTTCTACTTTCGGAATAGGGTGCTCGTCGAAAACTATTTGCGGATTTAATGTTGGCCTGTTGTTGCCAGTTATGCGAATACTTCCATTCTTCTTTACAACTACGTGCGTCGTGGAAGCCCACTCGAAATGATCCACTTTTTCATATCATCCTGACACAAGTTAAGCCTCAATTTCTTGCGCATACTTGTTCCGTAGTGCATATGGTATTTCACGAGCCCACGCGAATACTAGTTTCACCCCATTCTTAAAATGAACACGAAAGCCTGAATTACATTGCCATGTAGTGCAGTGCAGTGCACTGAAATTAAGAACTCATGTAATTGCATGTGGCAATGCACATTAACTGCAGTGCAGTGCAGCGGACTGCACTGCATCGTCTAGGCTAATGTCTAAAAACGCTGCAGACTGCATCAGCTGACATTCGTTTGAGAGTAGTTGACCCGGCACAAACCATTTAAATTGAGGCGGAAATTCTGTTCAAGGCATTAAATTGTAAATGGATGAAAAGCAGATGCAGAAAATTTAAATATCAAACCTCCACAAATTAATTTGACTTTCATTGTCAGAACACGGTACTGCTTTCAATGTGCTTTGCAATGCGTGCACTGCTTCGACACCGCGCTGGACTGCAGTTTACTGCACTGCACTGCATGGCAATGTAATTCAGACTTAACAGGTGGTCCTGTGAGTTTACCGGATTTGTCACTAAACACTTTGTCATGACGTGACGAAACTAGGTTAAGTGTGTTAATTTGTTCCGCAGATAAACTTGGCTTTGAAGTTTTCAACGAACAAATGCTACCAATGAATATTTCTTTGAAAATAATGTCTGAAACGAAGGGCGAGATCTATTTGCGACCATTTAAAGATTTGAAATTGCCTCTCACTACATATGCATCCAATTTCTTCGTGTTTTGACCGACTGTTACATTAACCGGAGTGCGACCAATACACTGTACGTAATGTCCCTAATAACTTTTAAACTGTCAAAATGCAGTTTAAAGGAACGTAGCGTATCGAGACTAACAATCCCACAAGAAGCACCGGTATCTAATTCCATCTGGATAGGCTTGTTATCAATTCTGACTCATAATAACTGCCTGTCAGTTGACTTATTTCCGTTGAGCGCGTAAGCACTGTTGAATTGATCCGTACTTTGGGATTTTTAGGTTTTGCACGACACACTTTAGCAAGATGACCTCTTTTTTTGCACTCATGACACGTTACGTCTTTATAGGGACATTCCCTGCGAACATGCTTTTCTCCACATCCATTAAAACAGAAGGCTTGTTATTTTGCTCCGATACAGAACAGAATATAACTATGCCACGATAACAACGATCTAGTATAAGACAGCAGTGCATTCGCTAAGACTGACATAGATTGCTGTATTTGCTGTGGTAGCACACAACAGCTGAAAATAAAGGGAGATAATAACGAATATATACTACCGCAATCCATAGAAAATAGAAAAAGAACTTACAGAAAATTACTTCTTTTGAGAGTTGGGAGAACGAAGAATTTTAGTTTCGAGACATCTTCGCCGAATAGGTTATGAACATTTGACATTCCCCTCATCAGGATTTATGAAAAATGGCTTTTCATTCAGAATAAAATTACGGATCTATTTGGGTTGAACATAGTTCTTGTTCAAGCCTGTATCTAGAAGAAAACGTAATAGGTCTGTTTCCGTACTATATTCAATATATTCAAATAGATTCGCAGCAAGTCGTTTCCGTACTTTTGCTGCAAGCTAAATGCAAGCCAAATTGAAGCCAGCTGCAAAAAGAAGCCAGCTGCCAAATTCTGTTACTGCTGCAGTTTGCTGAAGTACGGAAACAGACCTACTATCTTACCACTCCACGTCCTGTGCTCAAAGTATGGGAGGGATGAGTCACTTAGTCTAAAAAAGGTACATCGACACAATCTTACTGCTGTCTTCCGTCATTAAAGTATGGAGTATGGTAGTAATACGAAGTCAACTGGTTAGTCTCCTTTTCAGTCTCCACGGGACCGCCGTCAGTAGGCGTGTCCTTATCTACCGAGTCCTGATTACACATCGAGCTCTCTGATTGGTCAGCTGCGTCTTATGATAGCGTGTGATGCGTGATATGATAGTTCTGCTGTTTTTTGTTCGGAACGTGGGCTTGAATTGAAATTGGAAGCCTCTTCGGGAGTTGTGGACGCTGAAACTTATTCTGATAGTTGACCATATGTGATCGGATAGGTTGATTGACCTCCACTGGTTCTGGTCTGAGGAGAGGCTTCGGAAGTAGTCTATATGGGAAATGTTGCTCAAGTTGAAATGGAGTGTAGCTTGGAGGTGGACGCGAGAAGTTCGCGGGTCTAGGCGCATTATGGGATCTTGGAGGAGGCTGAGAAAATTGTGCTAACTCAGGGAATAGAATATCCGTCTCGGTAAAGGAACAGGTGAAGGTGCTTGATTACCTGGTTTGCTTCTTAGAGGTGGTATCGGTGTAAGGAGAGAATTTTCTGTCTGCTTGAGGGTACTATAAATGTGATTGGCGAACTGTGTGTTGTAGTTGATGTTTTCAAACTTTAGACATAGGTAAAGTGCCTGTGGTAAATTGGCAGACTCTCTCATTGATAAGTGTTTCAGGAGATCACCTTTTAGACCTCGTATGAAAGTATCTAGAGCTTTTTCGCGGTACGTTTTGACTAGCACACTCATTGCCTCATCGCCAATGTCCATGCACGAGATCTTATTCAAGACCAGAGACAAATGCTGGTAGAACTCTTGTATGTACTCATTCCCCTGTACCAGGCAGGTCATCTGGTACTCCAAAGTACCCAGATCACTCTTGTCCGCGCAGTGCATGGTCAAACATTTAGCGATGCGTTCTCAATCAAGTAGTGTATTGTATGACTCCAGTGCGGTGTCAGCGTGCCCAACGATTTTATTACGTATAACGTTGAGGATGCCATAATACTGAGGAGTTCCTTTCAGATGTTCGTAGGGACGCAAAACTCGCTCTACACTTTTCTCCCAGGAGCTGACTTTCCCTGTAGTCCCTGAAAATTCACGTAGCCTTTTAACTACGTCTGGGATGCGCTCGAGATCAGCAAGATTTCCGAGTAAACTTTCATCTATTCTCTGATCTCCACCGACACTAAAATCTTAGCTCGGATTAAGAGTTGCGTTAATTATTCGCGGACACTCTTGCAGCAGCACACTGCGAATAATATTTCCGAGTTGTTCTGGTGTGATTAGTTGTGGCATGTTACCAAGGAAAGGATTTGGTTGACCTGCTCCAGGAGCGGATGCCTGAGCCTGTGCAGCCACCTCTGCTGCAACGCTAACACTTTCAATTTCCAGACGCGGAGGTCTAAGCAAATTTTCATTTTGCGACATTTTTTAATGACACTTAAGCTGCCTTAAGTTTATGGAAAACGGAAATTGAGTTAAGTGTGATAACGAGTATCAAATTTACGCGAGTATCGAACAAAGTCACTGATTTAAACTTTCGCCAAAAATATCACACACTATGTTTTAAGAATTTTCCCGAAAATAACCGAGCAATAAATTGACACTTTTTTAATTCCCTTTTCGAAACACTTTAAACTATTTTGAAAATCTTTTGAGCTGAGATTTCTAAAATAAATGCATGTATTTTAAAGTATGTATTTTAAAGGCTATGTATTTTAAAGGTTCAAAATGTGTTCAATGAGTAAAATTTTCTGAATATAAAAAAATTTTCCTTTTGAATGTATTCAATATTTTTTTGTTCCTTTCTTTACGTTAATGAACTGTTCAGATTGTAAATTTACTTATGATATAGTATTCGAGTCTTTTTACGCTAAAATTTGCATCCTGGAGTGGCTGCTAGACAGATGCTGACTCCTGTTTGCTGCTGCGCGGCTACTGACAGGCCTCTTTCCTCCAGACGTGTATGGCTCTTTATAATCCTTAGCGATGTTCTTTTGCTCACAACAAGGTTGTAGGTTTGTGTTGATTCGGGACACGTAAATATCGCGTAATATTTTCCTAGTCTGATACGGCGTTGCACGATATTTTTTTTCAGGTCCCTGCTCGGGCGCCAGTTAATGAGCCAACACACGTTTATGACAAAACAATAAATACTCAAAACAATTAATACGATGAATATATTTTTATTTATCAACTGCTTAGTTCGAACGATAAATACAGACTGAAAACTATGATAAGCCATTTAGACAATGAATTTCAAAGTTTATTTTTTGTCGTCGCTACTTGCAATCTGATGCGCTCAGATAAGTGCATCGTATCCGCAAAGCAATCCGTGATCTTGCATTTTTTTCTTGCAGTTGAACGGCCGATGGCACGTCTGTTGCAACGTGATCGCTTAAATTTCGCCGACGATGATGAGAAAATTAAATATTTGTTTTTTGCAATTGTCCAACGTAACTTGTGTATACATCGAACAGCAAGCATTACACTATTTATGGTCGTAAACACTTTACAATGAATCTTCTCAAATAGCAGCGCAGACGCTGCTTAGCTCACCGCGTCATCTTGGCTAGCGATAATCAAAAAACCCCTTGCTTACCCCCCGCTAAATGGTCCATAAATATTTGTGAATGTACGTTGCACGATTTGCAGCTGTTTCGCTACAGAACTTGCAGCTAATTTGCTTTGGGCGACTGAGTTTAGGATGTTATTTGTATGTATGAACACTGTAATGAATTCATTGTTTATAGTCCGGGAGCCAGCGACATTTTTTGGCGACTCATTTTATCGTCGATCAAAGTATGTAATTATCGTCAATAATGTCTAGTTAATAACGAAAATCGACCACTTACAACCAGTTAGCGGGACAACCTTTACTGGGATCATCAACAATATGTAATAAATAGACATCGGATTATATGGACGAACAAAATGCTGAAATGTGCATGCAAATATGCACAAAAAACATTAAAATTTGTACAGAATATGCTTAATAAAAAAGAAACATATTTATTTGGAATACATAAATATTTTATTCAGCATCAAATAAAACTGCATTTTGTCATTCAAAATTATAATTTAGGTATTTGGGAGCCCAAAAAATTAAAAATTTTCACATCAAGAACAGATTTTTCTTTGCAAATAAATAGCTACGTAGTACAATTTTTATAACAGTAGACAATAATGTATTTTCCAAATTTTCTATTTGAAATTTGTGCCGTTTGTCGTTGTGTTTCAGCAAATGAGCATTCAACGTGAACTAATGTCGAACGACAAAATTTAAAATTTCGTGCCATGCTATTGATAAAAGAATTTATTACTTTGATGGCTTCAAGGCCCAAATTGTTCGAAAAAATAATTCCAAGTTTGTTTCGAAGGTCTGTAGACAATGATTCTGGAAACGCATTTGACAACGCTGTTGCTTTTTCTAATAAATGAATCTATTTGCATAAAAGAAGATTTCTGTTCTCTAGCGTTTCGATAATAAACTGTAATTGGTTGAAGTATGTTTTAATTATAGCTAGGGTCTTTTTGATCATGGGGCCTGCAAATGCTTCTTGGTTGAGTTTAATCGGCAGTGCATTGGACCAATTGAACTGGCTGACCACTTCCTTCGTAGCTTCGAAGTTTTCCGTATAGAATAAAGCTGCCTTCAACCAGGTACCCCACCTGGTTACAATTGGATCTGGAGGTAACGGTATATTCACGAGAATTTGATTGTTAGTTAGCACTCAAGAAGGAGCCTTTAAAAATACATTTTCGGTTTACATTTTCAAATTATTTTCTGATATCTCCTGAAAATCGATGCAGTGCATGCGCTACAATTTTGACTTTGTATAAAATATTTGAAAATTTGTATAAAATATTTGAAAATTTGTATAAAATATTTAAAGCGTTTTTCCGGCTTTTATCATTTTATCCAATATGAATGCACAAACTTTTTCATCGATGGAAGAATCAAGAAACAATGCTTTTATTGAATCATTGACAAATCGAGCAATTATCGAATGATTTGTTTTTTCAAGGACCTTACATGCAACTTAGTGTGGAGTATATGGTTCTATTGTCAATTTTCCAATTATCAAATTTGCTATAGAACGTCCACAAGAATCAACTGTTTCATCAGCTGATATCCATACTAAATTATTCGAAATGTCTTTTCGAATCTCGTTTAAAACATCCTCATACAACGTGACCAAGTATTTTCTTGCGAATCGTTGATTCTTCAGAAATGATTTGGTTTGTGCAGTACTTTTTCTTAAATATGTCGTTATTGACCTGATTGAATGGTATATTTCAGCTTATCAATAACTGACATAAATCTTTGCAAAATTCTGCTTTTTGTGGAGAACAGGTAGAAATGGAAGGTGTCATTTGAGTCAATAGTTGATGACGGCTATTGGCGCACTTACTATTTTCAGCTAAATGCGATAAAGTTTTTACATGCTGATCAATTTGAAATATTTTCAACGAGGGCATATGTTTTTCACAAACTTCATCAGTCGTTAAATCACCAAAATAACTTTTAATCCAATTTTCCATTGAATTTCGTGTTTTATATTCAACGGGTGGCATTTTCGCGGAAAAATTAATAGAATTAGTTGCACAATGTCAATATAAAGTGCGTATTTATCAACGCAAGAACAAACTATCCAATGAAACAAAACGCTCGAATTGTCGTGACAATGCCATCTAGAACACCAGGCCGGCATAATACAAACTTTCTTGACTGTGGTGTGATTGTAGGCAGTAGGTCTGTTTCCGCACTACGATTAATTGCAATTAATTGCAATGAAGCGTATTAAAACGGAGTACAAAAACTCTAGCGCACCTGAACCGCTAGAAAACTATTTTTCGAAGAAATTGTCTTTGAGTGACAATGTGGAAAGACATAATACACTTTTTTGTAGAATTATATCAACCATTCCTCGTTCAAAGCAACAGAAATAAACTATAACACAAATGATGAAAATGTTCAGTGCTGGCAACATTTTCCCAACGAAGCAGCAATAAGTTAACCTTCACAAGCTCATATTTAAATCAACTTATCCTTTGAATTTCGTTCTCATCGGAGGATTTCGTCGAAAGCTTTACCGGTTAACGTTGTTTGAAGCTGCTATCCAAAAAATGTTCAAAACTCGGAAAATTTAAAAATTGGTTTCTTAGTTTTATTGCAAATGTTTTGCATATGTGTATGTGATTTGAAGCACCTGTTGATGCAATAGTTACGAAAATGGCTAATACTCGTTACCCTGTGTCAGCAGCAAAGCAAAATATACACCAAATCTGCTTCACGTTAAACTAAACCCAACCAATAAATTTTGTTTCGATTGAATCACTGCGCTAGAAGTTATACGGGTGAAAAAAATTTTAATGTTACCACCCTCAAAACTTTTCAAATTTTTAAAGCGTTAATATTTGTTGTTAATTTTCATTGCAGGATCGTTTCCATTTGCAAATCTAATGACATAATCGCGCAGAAAAGAAATTCCACAAAATTACAAAAATGGTCATAGCTGGCTGTCCTTTCACGATTTTTGTACGAAACTCCTATGACATTTGGCTCACATTAAAATGTATTTACTGCATAAACTTCATTTTGATATCATGACTGCACCGGAAGTAATAGGGAAAAAAGCTTTATTTTGCTGAGCAAATTTGCAAGATTTCGGAGACAAAAATCACCATAGCTGGTAACCCTTTTTAAATTTTCAGCTAAATTTTCACCAAATGTTACCTTAAGTAAGATCTAAATATTGTGTGAATTTCGTTTAAATCTGATGGCTGAATCGGAAGTTATAGGCCAAAAACGTTTTTTTTTCTCAGTGATTTTTCAAGATGGCACCACTGCCACAGGATTGCCCGCATTTCAAAATTGTTTCTATCAGACCTGGTCCTAGTTGATATCAACATATTCTGTGAATTTCATTTTGATCGGATAATCCGGTCGTCAGTTCTCGTGAACAGAACTTTCGAGTGCTGAAAATAGAGGTAATTTAGTGATGGGTTGCCGTTCTTGTGCAAATCGGAATTTAAAAAATTTCAAATTGACATGATTGATAAACGTTAAAATTTATCCATGATTTGAATTTTTTGTCAAAAATCAAAAAGTTTTCAGAAGGTACAATGATTTGAAGGATTTTTTTTCAAGAGCCTGCCGCAGCTACAGGGTTACCCGCACTACCTTGAAAATCCATGCGTATTAAACTTTAATTAACATCAATACGCTCTGCAAATTTCACGATGATCCAATGTTTCACGATGATCCAATGTTTCACTAGCAAATTTCACGATGATCCAATGTTTCCAAAATTAGAAGTAATGACAAATCAAAATTTGAAAAAAAATCCTTGCCTACTTTTAGGCACGCTGCACCCACACACGCCTCAAAATTTCCAATTTTTTACCATAGGCAAGCTTAAAACATAATAAGTTTTCATTCCCAATACTTTTTTTGAACAAAAACTCACGCTGCTTTTAAATATAGGAGTACCCCAAAATTCACTAAAACGCTCGCCACCGCCAAAAGGTTTAAAATATTTGAATTTTAGCAAATTGTGGACCTACCTACTAAATACATCTACGTTCTCCGAAAGTTTCATATCAATCGGATCGGCCACTCCAGAGATTATCTCCCTTAATCATTTTGATGATATATATATATATATACATATATATATATATATATATATATATATATATATATATATATATATATATATATATATATATATACATATATATATATATATATATATATATATATATATATATATATATATATATATATACATATATATATATATATATATATATATGTATATATATATATATATATATATATATATATATATATATATATATATATATATATATATATATATATATATATATATATATATATATATATATATATATATATATATATATATATATATATATATATATATATATATATATATATATAAAGAATTAGGAATTTTCGGCGAAACGAGTTTAATACTACTTTTCTTCGAAAATTAGTAAAAACGGCTTCATTGCAATTAATCGCAATTGATTGTAGTACGGGAACAGACCTAGTATTGTATTATAGTGTCTGCAGTATATGTTACATACCTACAGTAAAGCCTGAATTACATTACCATGCAGTGCAGTGCAGTAAACTGCAGTCCAGCGCGGTGTCGAGGCAGTGCACGCATTGCAAAGCACATTGAAAGCTGTGCAGTGTTCTGACAATGAAAGTCAAATTAATTTGTGGAGGTTTGATATTTAGATTTTCTGCATCTGTTTTTCATCCGTTTACAATATCATGCCTTGAACGGAGTTTCCGCCCCAATTTAAATGGTTTGTGCCGGGTCAACTACTCTCAAACGAATGTCAGCTGATGCAGTCTGCAGCGTTTTTAGAAATTAGCCTAAACGATGCAGTGTAGTCCGCTGCACTGCACTGCAGTTAATATGACTTGCCACATGCAATTACATGAGTTCTTAATTTCAGTGCACTGCACTGCATGCCAATGTAATTCAGGCTTAATGTTGAATTTTTGTTTTTTGTTTTTTGGTTTTTGTATGCCTACCTACCGATTCATCAATGCTTAAGTACTATGGCCCAGTGTTCTAGTTGGCGCTGGTCATGTTCAACTGAAATAATCTGTTATACGTATTCCACCGTAGTGAAGAAAGCGAAAGCGTACTTATTACCATTTAAAACTTAGTTAGAGTAGGTTTGCAATAGAAAGTTAACAGTAAAATCTACAGAAAATTAGATTTGTTTAACTTAAAGTTTTACTTTCGATTAAAAGTTTCCTTGTCGAAACACTTTTACATTACCTCGTGAAAATGAAAAAAATCATGACGGAATTGGATGCTGCTATCAATTTTTCACGATCAGTATTACAAGATTGTGTATGCCGTAGTTTCTGTGGTCTATGTAGTATGTAAGATTTGTAATAGCTTTGAATTTAATACATCAAAAAGCGTAGTTAAAATTGTATGGTGCTTAGTTGAAGAACTAAATTAAAATTTGCATATTTTAAACAGTTTAATGGAAAATATGCACTGCATAAGAAAAACAAATATATTAATGCAAAATATTGCAAAATATTAATTATACGCATTCTGCATATGCATATATGAAATTGCATTTAATCCGATGTCTACACGGTTAGAAATTTTCGGATAAATTTGATAAATTTTGGAATGTATATAGGTCCAAACGAAAGTTAGTATCAATCCAATAAGTTTGTTTAAGACTAAACAATTTAATCTGATAAGATAAATTTAATCTGATAAGGTACCAATTATTCATATAAATTGAATAAGACGCTCTTATAAACGGTATCCGAATCGCATATAAATGAATACACCACATTCTTATTAAATGTACACCATTTAGAATAAGAAATATATTATTCTAATTTCGAGGTCACACGATAAATTTAACCCATTTTCAAAAACCCAAAATCTTATTCTGGTTTTTTCCCTCCTTTTTATTATGAATATATATATTGGGAACAATTATCCACTATGATGAAAAAAGAATGAAAACAATTGAATATTTATGCATTCAAAGATAAAAGTAGGTGTTGTGAAAACACTTGACATAGTACACCAAGTAAAACTTTCGAGCATTAAATTCAATTATGTACTGTGAGATGGATAACGATTATTTGTTTTATTATTTGAAAAAAAACTCCATAGATTTTATTCATATATACTTTATTCACCAAAATCAAAGTTTTACAATATTCCTGGAGTGATTAAAGTTGTTCCTTATGGCTACCAAATAATTTTCACAAATAACTTTAATAAACACTTTAATAAACACTTCCCATTAACTTCACTTAAAAACTCGAAATGCTAATTGCACGACTTGCGACGCAAAAGGAATTCTAAACAATCCGTTTCACGAAAACACTCCCGAGTAAATTTTTGCGTCCAATGCAGTTCACTTACAAACTTTAAATACGAACTTTACGGCTTGCGACGCAAAAGTAATTCTAAATAATTCGTTTTTTTTATGAATTTTTAATATGAATTTATGATAAATATTATCCGATCTTGGTATAAACCACCCGTTTATACGAAACTCGTACAGAAGTGATTCCAAAATAGGATAGAACAATTTTATCCAAAGCCAACATATGTAATCTATACGAATATTAGGATACATAATAGTACACCATTGTGAAGATCAATTTTATCCGAATATTTTTCACCGTGTAGTAATAAACAATAGAAAAAAACCTCATATAATCGGTGATCATATTTTGAGGAGTTGTAAACTGGCATCAAACGTTGTCGAAAAATGACCACTTACATTTGTTTGGCGGGACAATCAACCACTTACAAGTGCGAGTTAACGCCTTGAGATATCTCTTATCGAAAAACTACAAATAAACACTCTCGACCGCACCCAACGAATGAATGACTGTACCGAGCTCAGATAAGTATCATGAGTAATATAAATGTTTCAAACGATACGGCCGACTGTACTTTGTAAACTAGAGATAAGCATCATGAGTAATATAAATGTTTCAAACGATACGGTCGACTGTACTCTGTAAACTAGAAATAAGCACACATTGTAAGACGATGAACACATATGGCATCGACCACGTACGCCTATTGACTATAGATAATGGAAAAGTATAAATAACATTGTGAACCAAATGAAAACACTCTTACTTTACTGATCGTCTGATCAAGTAGACGTTTTAAAGTCTTTGTAAACCTAATCTTAAGATATTCGATTTAATAAACTGTAAATTAAAACTTTTATGTTTATTGTTTTTTAAAACTTTTTGAAAACTTTTTTCACTCGACCAGCAGCAGATTGATACTGGGTGTTACCATTAGTGATGGGCGTTTCTGTTGTTTTCAGAAAACGAAAACTATTTGAAAAAAAAAAACTGTTTGAAAAAAACTGTTTTTTTCAAACTGTTTTTTTTCAAACTGTTTTTGTTGAAAAACACTTCTGTTGAAAAACACTTTTTGTTTTCGTTTGCTGAAAACAACAGAAACGCCAATAACTAATTCTAACCCAAGCGAAATAAACCTAAACACTTTTAAAAGTTTACAAAATTTTTCGGGTAACTACAAGGAATATTGTCCTTGGCGAAAAGGACTAAAATTAAGTTATATACATAATAAGCTGAAACACTTTGAACACCAGCGTGAAAACCCATTGGAAGACATTAATAATCGGCCATCTATATACGAACATTCGCTTCTCCATGAGCTTTCAATGGCCGATATTAACAGCAACATGCCGAACGTGACTACAAAAGACATGGCTTCGTCTCCTATCAAAGAACTCACTTCTACTGCAGGATCATCAAGTAACCAATGCGAATCTTTTATTTCTTCTTGTAATCCAATTTATAAATTTGGTACATATTGGTTGAAAAATGAATGGGACAGTCGCATTAAAAAAAAAAAAAATAATGAAAATTGTCAAGACGAACGATCACGCTTCCAGATACCAGTTGATTCCGGCAAAGTAGCGTTGTTCGTCAAAGGAATACCTCCCGCTGCCGATCAAGGGTGACTGAATAGATTTCTCGAAGCCGGTTTCTACATCACAGATTATTTTATTTCAAAACTACCACAACGGAAACACAACTCGCAGAAGCGATATAAGGTTTTGATTCCTTCAAAATATGCCTGGATTTTCATGAGTTTAGACGGAGGTAGCAGCATTTTCGACTGTAATGGTGTTAAATTTTCACCCTGGAAGAATCGAGTCACCAACAATAGCCGTAAGAAAGAAACTAAATCTAATTCTGTAAGAAAAAATTGTATTTCACATAATGTTTCCAATATCCGGAAATCTCCATCCACTCAAAATCCTCAAATTCTATCTAACTTAATGACAATCCCTTCTAAAAATTCCACCTACTCTACGGTAGTAAAAAACAATTTATCGTTGGATGGTCCTTTTAACATTGCTTTTACTCGTAGGAACTCATCAATACCACGTCCTACTGATGCTTCCGTTTCCTCCCAACAAAATGTAAACAATGTTAGCTCTTTTTTATCCTCTAGCCACCTGAGTGCTTATGTCACCTCTACCGAGGTAACTACGAATACTTCCACTCTTGACAATTTAATGACAACTGCTTCTCGTCGAAAAGCAGTCAACTCTGTTAGGCATTTGTCCTAACATAACCTCTTCTTTAAATGGACTTAGACTCTTTTATCACAATTTTAGTAGTATGAGAGGCAAATTAAGTAAATTATATCTTGACGCAAAATCCTGCCACTTTAATTACCTCGCCTTCACAGAAACTTGGCTAAATGATTCCCATAAGAATGAAGAGATCCTTGATAGCAGTTGGACAATTTACAGAAATGATCGCGACTATTGTTCCACAGGTCAATCGCGAGGCGGTGGGGTTTTGCTGGCGGTTAGCAACACTATTCCAAGTGAGATGATCGACATCACCCCAACACATTGTTGTTCGTGTTTCAACACATTGTTATTCCTGTTTCTTTGAATAACAATTTCCTTTACATTAGTTTGGCCTATATCCCACCCAGATCGGACGAATCAGTTCACAACCATTTCTGTGAGTTAATATCTTCCATTACAACGTCTCTGAAGGAAAAATACAAAATAATATTCCTAGGGGATTTCAATCGACCCAACTTATGTTTTATCCCTGATGAAAACGACACATTTCTTCTCCCTGTTAATCTCTCAGATTCCAATGACTTCAACCTTGCGAGTACTTTTTATGGCAACGAGTTGTAGCAAGTCTCCCCAACTCCCAACCGAAACGGTCATTGGTTGGATCTTGTATTTACAAACGACTATGACGAAGTAGTGGTAAGTCCAACTGATGACGCAGAGCATCTTTTTACAAATAGTTTACACCACACTGCACTATCAGTTGAACTTCCCACTTCTGATTCTATTTACTTAAGAACGTACAATAATTCAATTGTACATGACTTTCTGAATGCTGATTATGAAAGCACTCACCATCACTTTGATTCTATAGATTGGACGAATACTCTTTCAACGTTAGATCTTGAGGAAGCCATTTCCCTTTTTTATAACAAAATATTTGACGCCGTTGAAAGATAAGTACCCAAGATAAGAAAAAAGAAAAAGATATCTGGTCCATGGCTTGATAGGGACCTTAGGCATTTGCGAAATCGTAGGAACAAACTTTATAAGCGGATTAAGAACAATATCGACGTTAGTTCTGCTATTCAGGATGAATATAATGAAGCCGCTAAGCAGCTTTTGGCAAAGTCTCACGAGGATTATGACAATTACATTAAGACAACAGGTGAAAATATAATCCGCGACCCTAAAAAATTTTATGGTTTTGTAAATGTGAAGCGAAAAACCACGGGTTATCGATCGTCGATGTTCTTTAATGATATCAGTTCTTCCTCTCCCAATGAGATCTGTAATTTATTCGCAGATCGTTTCCAGAATATTTTTATTGCACCTGACTCATCAAATGCACATCTCCCTTTCTCTCTTTCTGCTCCTACAGCGTTTGTCAGCCACATAGAAATTGCACGTGACGAAATACGTAAAGCTATTTCGGAACTCGACTGCAACAAAGGTCCAGGGCAAGATTTTCTTCCTCCAAATTTCCTGCGCAAATGTGTAGAGCAGCTTATAACTCTCTTTCATATTTTTTTCAACAGATCACTTTCGTCTGGAATTTTCTCATCCTGTTGAAAGCTTTCATATGTCACACCCATCTTCAAAAATGGTGATAGACGCAGTATCGAAAATTATAGAGGTATTGCCATCTTATTTTCTATTCCGAAACTTTTTGAAAAGATTGTGTACGATAAACTTTCTTCACTTGTTGACTCTCGTCTGAACGAGCAGCATTATGGCTTTAGGAAAGGTCGAGAAAGAGGAGAAAAAATGGAGAAAGAATTCCAAATTGACGCAGTCTATACAGACTTTAGTAAAGCTTTTGACAGAGCTGACCACCCTACCTTAATTCTAAATCTACTGAAATTTGGACTTGGTGGACCTTTGCTTAACTGGCTGACATCTTACCTTCGAAATCGAACTCAGTTGGTAAAATTTCAAGGACTTTTATCGAAAAATCTTTCTGCTACCCCTGGTGTACCACAAGGTAGCTGTCTTGGTCCAATTCTTTTTCATATATTTATTTCTGACCTATCTCACGTCCTATCAAATATACCTCATCTACTTTATGCCGACGATCTCAAAGTCTATCATATCATTAAATCTAAGTCCGATGCACTCTTTCTCCAATCCAAACTTGATTCACTTGATCATTGGTGCAATGAAAACAAGCTCTCTCTCAACATTAATAAGCGCCAAGTTATAAGTTTCTCCCGAAAATGCACCGTCTCACATAACACGTACTTCTTCGGGAATAATTTGTTAGCTCGAGTCGAAAACGTTGTTGACCTTGGTGTTATCTTGGATGAGCGTCTCCGTTCGATGTCATTAGAGGCGTCATCAAGTTCGACGTCATTAGAGGCGTCATGAAGTTTGTATTCCTGAATAAAAAAATGGTGTTGAATAACCCTGTAAGGAACACCAGGTCCTATCATTTACTTAAGGAATATCCACACTCCACTACTTACACGGTTAATGAGCCTATAAATAGATGCTGCAGGATATTCAATAGCATAAGTAATCTGTATTCTCCAACAGTCTCTAAATTATCCTTCAAATCCTCCCTTTTCCAGGTCATCCGCAACCCCTTACCCTAAGCTATATGTCGAAGTTTTATTTATTTGTTATTTATTATATTATTATTTATTTATTTTGTTATTGTTATAATTTTTTGTTTTATTTTTACGTACTCATTGTAATTTCCTATTTTGCTTTTTTTTACTGTTTACATAACTTGTACCTTGCTTGGTTAATAAATAAAATAAAATGGCGACACTATTGTACAAAACAATAGAATCATTCAAGGGAAATAAATCCTACAGTGAAACTCTCATCCTTTTCAGATCAAAGGTCACGAGATCAGCAGCTGAAGTGCTTATAAATAATAATATTAAGCACAACTTTCAAATTGGAATTGTTTTTGCGGGATGATTAAAATTGAACAACTTTTTATTAACATTAAAAATTTTAATCTACATTGAAAATTCTATTTTGACAAAGTGGTTTCGAAAGTATGCACTGCTTCTCATCAGACACCAGCACACAGTGTATACTTGACTGGCGTGACCACTTGCAGATGGAAATCATTACATTTTTTTTATTTATGCTAGTTGTGACAAATTTTAACATCTCCGACTTATATCCATGGATATAATTTTACTTAGTAAAGGTAATTGAATTTGATCACGGTTCCCTTCTTGTCTCTAAATCAGCATAGACAACGTATATCATTTCTACAGCTTATCGAAGCCGAGCATATTGAAACGGGAAACTCGATCGTTTTGCGGAATCAGCCTCCGAAAGCAGAATCAAATTGGAATTGTTTTTGCGGGATGATTAAAATTGAAAGAAGACGGGAATCCTATGGACCCAAAATACCCTTATCTCTACAGTCTACAAAGAGGTTGAAGATCTCCTGAACAAAGATATCATACAACCTAGCAAAAGGCCATGCAACTCACCTGTATGGGTAGTTCCAAAAAAAGGCACTGACGAAAAAGTTAAACCCAAACGGAGACTGGTGATAGATTTCCAAAAGCTTAACGCTCAAACAATCACGGATAGATATCCTATTCCTGACGTTAATCTGACAATTCATACAAATTTGTATACATCGATGACGTGTTGATATTTTCTTCCTCCGACGAAGAACATATTGAAGACCTGAGGATAATAACAAATGCATTAAAGAAAGCCAACATGAAACTCTCGCTAGAAAAATCTCACTTCTTTAAAACAGAACTCGAATATCTAGGTCATATAATTAAACATAATAAAATAACAGTGGACACAATAAAAATAAAAACTATAAAAGAATATAATATTCCAGAGAATATGAAGGAATTAAGATCATTCCTTGGTTTAACCTCGTACTATCGAAAATTCATACGAAATTTCGCTAGTATAACCAAACCTCTAACAGTATACCTAAAAATAGAAGAAGGAAAATATGGGAAAAACAAAAGTAAAGCTCACAAAATAAAATTAGATGAGAAAGCCCTAGAAGCAATAAACATACTAAAAGGAAAACTTAAGGAAAAGGTAGAATTATTCCAACCTGATTATAGCAAACCTTTTGATTTAACCACGGACGCTAGTAGTACGGCCATAGGCGCAGTACTTAGCCAATCCAAAAATCCAATGATGTTTATATCCAGAACATTAACTACTACCGAGCGAAACTACTCGACAAATGATAAAGAACTATTAGCTATAATATGGAGCTTATAAAAATTAAGAAACTATTTATATGGTATAGCAGAGCTAACAATTTACACCGTCCACCAGAGTTTAGTCTTTTCTATATCAGAAAGGAACCCCAATGCGTAGCTAAAACGTTGGAAAAACCTCATAGAGGAATACGGAGCTAAGCTAGTATATAAACCAGGTCACCAGAACGCAGTTGCAGATGCATTATCAAGGCATCACCAGGTAAATAATACTACAGATCACTCTATCCGTTCTGAGGAAAGTTCAAGTAACGAACCATTTAAAACAACGAATAAACCGCTGAACTCATTTAAAAACCAGATACTAATTAAGGAAACTGCAGCTAACAAAATAAAAGTATGAAACATATTCGATTGAACTAGGTATGAAATACGATCAACGGACTTAAGGTACATAGTATCCCAATCAAATCAATAATGAATCCAAAGAATATAAACGTATTCCATTGTCCTTTAAAATTATGGCACAAACTAGTCATCGAAATAGAAATACACTACAAGGAAACCTGAATATAGATCATTTTTGCACACCTACACAACATTCTACAACAAACGGACAAGTAGAAAGAGCACACTCCACAATTTTGGAAATAGTTAGAACTATATCAATCCAAAACAGAACTAAACCTGCGGAAGAACTAATAAAAGCAGTTTTTGAATATAATAATACCATACACTCGGTAACAAAAGAAAAACCCATTGATATACATTTTACTAGAGAAAAGTATCCTAACATAAAAATTAACCGAGGAATAACTCAAGAGAAAACTATGATACTCCAAAATAATAAGCGTACAAATAAAACATTTCAGGTGAAAGAACAAGTCTTCGTTAAGGAAAATAGAAGGAATAAGACAAAACCTAGATATAGGAAACATATTGTGAAAGAGAATCGTGAGGACACAATTCTAACGACCACGGGGAAGATTATACATAAGGATGACGTTCGGAAGAAAACTATTCCTAACCCTACTACCGCTGATAATGCGAATAATTGCAACCACGAGAAACAATTATAACATAACAAACTTAGAAGGAAAGAAATTTGTATTAGCCAAAACCGCTGATGCTTATGTGTTCGAAAAAACGGAATTTTTATACCATATACCTAATGTAACGCACTAGAAACAAATTTTCGAAACAATAAAAACAAGGAACCTGCCAGACCAAACAGATGTCCATACAGTAGAAAAAATTGAGAATCTTTTGATACAGCTGGAAGAACACTCGATGCGTAAAAGATCCATAAATGTTCTCGGAACTATGATAAAATTCATAACAGGTAATACAGATCATGAGGACATGATAGAAATAAAAACCGCGATTAACACGCTAATATCAAACAACGAAAAACAGAAAGTAATAAGTAACCATTTTGGCAAAAAGATAAGATCCATTCAAAGTTTAGAACTGCATTACAGTTTTCTATTAAACGAAATCTACATAGATCTGAAAAACATGATTGAAGCTATCAGTCTAGCGAAAACAAACAACTTCCTATCCACGATCTTAGACTTTAAAGAAACTAAAGAAATCTTACACAACAAGAAACTTAAAATTCCTGTAGTAAATATATTAGAATATGCCACTATAAAAATATAACGAATATAACAAAATATAACGAAGCAATAATTTTTATATACAAATACCCTGTAATCACAAAAACAATGATATGTTACAAAATAGTACCATTAGCTTTTAAACATGGTAAATTCGTGTTAAACCCAAACATAGGATTAGAAGAAAGGGAATTTATAAACTTAAAAGATTGTAAAGAATATTTATGTAAAAACTTATGTAAACAGGAACAACCTGATAACTGTAGGGGAAGGTGGGGACCCTTCGTACGGTTTCCACATTTTATTTAATTTTTTTTTTTTTCATGAATACATCACCTGACAGCTTAAATTTAAAGTCTAACTTTCTGAGATTCATATAAAAAAATGACAGATGATTTCATCTGATGTTTCAACCATAATTATGATTTAAACTAAATCTGGAATATGTACGAATCTGCCCCAACAACGGGGCACCTATATACAGTGTTGGAGGTACCTTCGTACGCTGTGGGGTAGTTCCGTACGTGCGATTAAAACGACACATATAAATCAAAATTCTTTTATTAGCAATGAAATTAAACACAAAAATAAAGATTTAACTTCTATTAAACAAAATAAAATACTTTTCTCATAGTCAATAAAAATTACATAGCTTTTCTTATGTAAAACAAAACTTAAATGACTTTTCTTAAAATTAACGAAAGTTAATTTACTTTCCTCTAACAATATAACATAAAATTGCTTCATTTTCTACGTTAATTAGTTATCTTAAATTTAGAATTACATTTTTTAATGTTTGGTGCGGATTAGCACTGCAAAAAGTTGTTAATTAACAAGATAATAGAAACTACTGAACTGTAAAATTAGAAAAATTTACTGAAAAAGTGAAAAGTTTTGATGTTCTAGAAGTAAAAACTGTTAGAGGCTTAGGTTCAGGAAGAATCATTTCAACATCAGTTATATAAACAGTATGAATATCTTCAACATTAAGGAAAACAAATGTCCACGAAAAGTCTGGCTTCTTTCTTAGATAAGATACTTTAAATTCAGTCTGACTATAGTGACCGACAACTTTTCATACATAGTAAATAATACTTTTTTTCTTAAGGAACCTCACTAAAATAAACGAACCGTCTTTAATATTTTCTGGTATTACATCAACTGTCAATTGGCTTCCGTTCATTTCAAAATTTTCATGCTTGGTTTCATCTTCATCTGTGATAGAAGTTGAACTCTCTTGAAAGCTTATATTCGATCCATCACAATCAGATTCATCACTTTCTGTGTTTTTAGCTTTCTTGTTCTTCGTTTTTAAATTAAAATCAGCTAAACTACGTTTCATTTGTCTTGCCCTTGCCCTTCTTTCCTGTTCTAGCTTTTTCAATTGCTTTTCATTGTGTTTCTTTTCAATTAGCTTTTTTTCGGGTGTGTCAGTATAAATACGTGATTTTCCTGGCCGTCGTCCTTTGTTTGTTTTATTACTTCTTACAGCAGTCGGATAGGGTCGAATTGCCTCTGGTGTCAAAACTGTCTTCAAAGGAGCTACTGTTTGATGGATTGGTGAATTATTCAATGCATCTGGTTCGCAAGCATCTAAATTAAACCTTTGTGGCTCATCATCAAAAGTTATCAATGGTGAGTTAATAGTTTGTTCTGTAGATTCTCGCGGAACCTCCAAGAAATCCTGTGTTCTAGAAGTAGAGGGTTGGCAGATATCAGAGACAGGTGCTGACAAATCTTCAACGACGTTTTGAGTAGGAGGCACATGTTCTAAGTTACCGGATGTATACACCTCAGTTGGAGCAAAATCTTCGTCACTAAAGGCTAATTCATTAAGAGGCCATATTCCAGGTTTGTTAAACCCGCTTGTGATATTTTTTGCCGTGAATGATTCGAAAAATGCAATTTTTACAAGCTTTGGAATATTGTAAATTGTCAATGCTTTGCCTGGGTTCATTATATGCCAATTATTGAAAGCAATTTTCAACTTTGATTTAAATGGTCCAAAGACTCCCACATCAAGTGGTTGTAGGCGGTGAGATGTATGTGGTGGAAAAGATAGGTAAATTATGCCATTTTCTTTGGCGTAGTTGATGGCTTGGAGAGAAACATGGCTTTCATGATTGTCACACAACAATAATATGCAACAATAATATGCAGAGTGTGTGCTTCTGGATATGTTTTAAAACAGAGACGAATATATCGCTATTTGTCCAGCCACTTTTATTTGCAGCGCCGAGACATCCTTCGGGTGCTCCTTCGAGAAAATTATGTTTATAGTGAACGCGTGGAAACATGAAAAGTGGAGGAATGGTGTTTCCACTGGCAGATATAATGCCACCAAAAGTTACGAGCTCGCCTCTTTCAGCTGATACAATTTGTCCGACTTGTTTTTGACATCTTGGAGACAAGACTTTGGGGGTAGCTAGAACGGTAGATACACCTGATTCGTCGAAATTAAAGATTCTGTCAGCAGTTAATGGATGTCTCTCCAACACTGTCTTCAAGTTGGTATAAAACTCGGTAACCGAAGTTTTGTTAAACGCAAAAGATCTGGCAGCGCTTGTGTTTTCGGGTTTGCGTAAACTGAGTTCCGGGTTTCTTCTGCGAAAACCATACATCCATTCTTTCCCAGCCATCTTATGTTCTTCCCACTTTGCTGGATATTTTAAACTCAAAGATTTGGCATACTCATATGCTAGCTTTCTTGCTTGAATCGTCGTAAGTCCATAATGCATCTTACAACATTTGATAAGATAATAATTTAGCAGTTTTTCTTCTTCCATAGAAAAGACTTGGAAACTTGTATATTTAGAGTAAAATGTACGGTTGCTTGACCCTTCAGCATCATTACTATTCTTGTATTTTTTTACTCGGCTTTCTAATGTTGACAGTTTCAAATTGTACTTGTCCGCAGCTTTTCTATACGACAATACTCCTTGCATAACATCCTGTAATGCTGACTGCATGGATTATTCATCCACAGCTTGTCTACTTGTCTTTTTTGGTTTATAAGTCCGCACCATGTTTCTGCAAAAAAATAATAAGAAATAGTTATTAAAATATATATACGTACAGTCTGTCAAGAATGAGTTTACACATAGGAAAAAAATTCAATTTTTCATCTTTCTAATTATAAAATACTACTTTTTATTTATGTAAATGAATGTTTTTTTCTTAATTATAGTTATTTACATTATTTCCAACCGATATATACAAAAAAAAGTACAACTTTAATGCAAAACAAGAACGAAAAGACCAACGAAAACAATTATTGCAATTCTTGAAGTGTCAAGAAACTCTTTACACAAATTATTATTGTATTTAATATTTACATATTTACAGGATATTTAATATTATTTGGTATATTTAACATTTGGTATGGCCACCTTTGGCATCCACCACACATCGCAACCGATTTTTCATTGAATGAATCAACTTTTGCAGGTCATACGTGGTTGGTATTTTTTGCCATTCTTCGAGAATCGTAATTTTTAAGGCAGTTCGGTTTTTGGGTTGCCTTTTAGCGACTTGTTGTTTTAAGTAAGCCCATAAATTCTCGATGGGATTTAAGTCCGGACTCTTGGCTGGCGTATCCATCACTTTTCCGCAGTTGTATAAGGGCCACATTCGCACCATGTTCGCCTTATGTTTGGGATCGTTGTCCTGGTAAAGCTTAAAATTTGGTTTGCTGTTATGCATAAACCCGAATTTCTGCGCACTGCTTGCCAAATATGTTTTAAGGATATGCAAATATGGTTGGGCGTCCATGGTTGACTCGATGAATGCCAAGTCTCCTACTCCTCTGCTTGAGAAGCACCCCAAATCATAACGGACAACTTACCAAATTTTACAGCCGGAATGATATTTCGATTTTCCAACGATGTTAAAGGCTTGCGCCACACTCTAGCCGGTCCATCATTATAGTACAACATCATTTTCGTCTCATCGCAGAATATGACGTCGTCCCAGAAGTCAACGGATTGAAAAAGGTGCATCATAGCGAAAGAAAAACGCTTTTCGATGCTTAGTGCAGAAAACAGTGGTTTCTTTCGTGCAGCTCTTGATGAGAACTTATTTCGTAGGATGGCCTGTCGTACTGTTTCATGGGAAACAGCAGCATCACACTCTTCCTTGAGTTCCCTAGCAAGTGCTCTGGTCGAAATCCAGGGGTTTTTATCAAGCTTCCTTATCATAATACGCTCTATACGTTTAGATATTTTTGGTTTTGAGCCACCTCCACACTTTGGCTCCAATCTATTCTCATTTTCAGCACGATTTATAACGTTATAGACTGCCATTCGTGCTACACAAAACATTTCCGACAGTTCCTGTGCACTTTTACCTAATTGGTGATTATAGTATATCATCTGAACTAACTCAAAGGATAATCTTTTGCCTGGCATTTTAAAACACAATATCTCACTTATTTATGCGTATTAGCCAAAAATTAATCACACACTAATGATCAAATTTATAGAGCTTTACAATGCAGACCAAAAATTATGGTAAATTTACCGTATCGTTGCAGTAATGCAAAAAATAAACTTTTGTGTAAAGAGTTTCTTGACACTTCAAGAATTGTAATAATTGTTTTCGTTGTTCTTTTCGTTCTTTTTTTGCATTGAAGTTGTACTTTTTTGTATATATCGGTTGGAAATAATGCAAATAACGATAATTAAGAAAAAAAAATTATTTACATAAACAAAAAGTAGTATTTTATAATAAGAAAGTTGAAAAATTGAATGTTTTCCTTATGTGTAAACTCATTCTTGACAGACTGTATATCGACGATAGCAAAACACAGGATAACGTTAATGTAAAAATTAGCAACTAGCACACTAAATCGTACCTACCGACCAGTTGGGGCACATTCGTACGCGTTCAAACGTGCCCCATCTAGTTCTGTCCGAAAGTACCCCACTAACTAAATAACAACAAAATATAACCTCTTTTAATATTAATAGGAAAACGTCATGAATTAAGAATTGAAAACGTATCTTAAGTATATTTTGCTACTTACTGATAGAATACTCTACACGAATACTTATTTTATCTACGGTAACAATAGAGAAAAACATTGATCAAAAAATTACTTACCGTACGCGAAAACACGTTCGGGCCTGTCACTTCACTCTCACCGGTGCGAATGGCGCGATACTACGTTGACGTAAAGTTGATACCTTGACTCAAGCACACATACAAAAGCACGACCGTACGTTGTTTCGTTCAAGTTTTATTTTGACTGTATGTATGTGCTCCGCGTACGAAGGGTAACGATCTTCCCCTACCCTACCACTTGTTAAAGAAAAAAAACGCATATTGTAATGTAAGGTATGAAAACAATAAATCCTTCCAAAGAATTCAACCTGGTACCATAATAATAGATGTTACAATATATAGTGAACAATAAAACATTTACTGATACTTATATTATAAAATTTGAAGAAACAATAGAAATAAATACTGAAAAATATATAAATTACGAGAAAAAAAACGAGTGTATACTACATGACTTTGAAATCAACCATGAAAAAATAATAGACATTTTCGAGTCAGAAGAAAAAGAAAAATTTTCAAACATACAGTCTTTAGCAAAATTTACGATAACTTTTGATGAACATCCAATCAGAAGCACATTAATCACAATAACTGCTATTAACATAACAATTGTAGTAATATATTTCATGATGAAATTAATGAAAAGAATAAACGAAGTCAGACAGATAAAAATGAGAGAAATACAAAATAACGCATACTTGAAAACCTTGCATGAATATCAGAATCTAAATTAAATCTAACTTACAGAAAATTGACGACAATTTTTATTAGGTAAGAGAGGAGTTAACGCCTTGAGATATCTCTTATCGAAAAACTACAAATAAACAATCTCGACTGCACCCAAGACTGTACCAAGTTCAGATAAGCATCATGAGTAATATAAATGATTCAAACGATACGGCCGACTGTACTTTGTAAACTAGAGATAAGCATCATGAGTAATATAAATGTTTCAAACGATACGGTCGACTGTACTTTGCAAACTAGAGACAAGCACACATTGTAAGACGATGAACACATATGGCATTGATCACATACGCCTATTGACTATAGATAATGGAAAAGTATAAATAACATTGTGAACCAAATGAAAACACTCTTACTTT
Source organism: Nemotelus nigrinus (assembly GCA_947369275.1). Taxonomy (NCBI): domain Eukaryota; kingdom Metazoa; phylum Arthropoda; class Insecta; order Diptera; family Stratiomyidae; genus Nemotelus; species Nemotelus nigrinus. The sequence continues at coordinate 141,402,618 of OX376372.1, forward strand.
ACTGATCGTCTGATCAAGTAGACGTTTCAAAGTCTTTGTAAACATAATCTTAAGATATTCGATTTAATATAATATTAGTCATAGAAAAAATAGCTTGTTGTTTTTTCATGAAGTTAGACGTCCAGCTAACTTTAATTCGTACAAACGTGCAGAAAAATTTCAATAATTGACTTATTTCATCGTTGCTCAAATTGGACATGATTACAGAGGACCATATTGCACATGTAAAAATACTGTGCTGACAATCGATTCGCGGGACAAACCTACTTTAAGTGATCATCAAGGTCACCGCTGCAAGAGTCACTCACTGCAAGAGTCACTCATACAAGAGTCACTCGCAGTTTGAACGTTCAAATGCGCGCACGTACTGTGAAATATTTTTGGATGTAAAACTTGCAGAATGTCCAAGTTTAAATGCGTTGTTTTAAAAAAAGCATCTGTTCAAACTCATTACTTCAAGTAAAAGTTTTCACATAAGCATGTTGTTTTTTTTTGTTCATTCACGTTCATGTAATTTAGATCATACAGAACTGAGCACGTATGTACATCAGCAACTTTTACTCTTTCTACTTTCATGAAAGCACTTTTGCTGACAATAGTATTGCGTGCTTTCATTTATTGACCCATATGCACGCGAAAATATTTTGTATTATCAGTAAAAGTAAACAAATATTCTCCGGTGTACATGACGAAATCTAAAAATGCAGCTTGTAAATTTATTCTCTCTAGTAACTTTAAGATATGTTCAAATAAAAGTAGTCTACAACAAACTTTCGAGTGTTTTCTTTTCCGTAAGTGTAAGTCGTCAAATCAGTGTAGCGGTTCAAGTGCCGTGTATACCTGTTATATTGTAGTACAGACAAAGTGTAATTCGTCGAAGCAGTGTAGCGGTTCAAGTGCCGTATACACTTGTTATATTGTAGTACAACCAAAGTCAATTCGTCGAACAGCGCAACGGTTCAAGTGCCGCATGCGCTTAGTGACTCAGTGTTGATAAATTAAATCAAACCGTAGAACAGGTGAACGGTTCAAGTGCCGTATAAACTTAGAACAGTGCAGTTAAATTAATCTGCTCTTTAACATTTTGTGACCGTGGCAGGACACCACTCCAGCACAAGACAACAGTCCAACAAAGAACAACAGTTTCTACGCAAGTGGCAATAGTCCAATTAGGTTGCCGTAATGATGGAGCATTTAACTGAGCAGCAAGAGGTAACCGAAACGAAGATCCAGTAGAAAGTATCCAATTTTGATAAAGCTCCTAAAGAGCGAAAGGTGCTGGGATACTATCGCGAGCGGCTCCAACGTTAAGAGTCGAACTGGGATGAATTTGAGTCGACAGACTCTCGCATACGAGAGTTACTTGGGGTCTCTGCAACCCATAAATACTTTGCAAGCAATTACTACGACTCAATTGCAAGTATTAACCAGAAGTACAGAGAGATTTTCCGCACCAAAATGGATAATATTGCTGCAATTGTGGACCCAAAACCCATGCTGACAACAGTAGAGAAGTCAAGCAGAGCATAATTGGGGAAATTTAGAGCTACTCAGTCACAGCTCAATTATTTATTAACTGGAATCAAACATAAACCCAGTTGTCCATCGCAGTCTTACTGCACAATAAATATTAAAGCCATTAACGAGTATTAGCAACGAATTCAAGACTTAAGTAAGGAAATTTATGGAAGCGTAGAAAATCCTGAGGCATCAGGCTACGATACTACAGAATTGCTTGATTTGCAAGACCGAGTACTGTAAGCAACAATCATGCTTTCAGAACATCAGACAATCTAAACTAGACAATCAAACGATCACTTTAGACGAACAATCATTAGATAGCCCACGGAGCCTTCAGACGTTCAAAGAATTTCTAGCGCTCTTGAAGCTCGATTTCAGTCGCTTGAAGCAATCGGATCCAAAACACGTGGATACGAAAACAAAAGAGCCTGTTCAGTTAAAGCACTCGCACCAACAGTTATAGGGAATGATTACTGCATTAGTTGTAATGAGGTGCATCCTTTGTACGCATGCAAAACATTTAACAAGCTATCACTCGTAGACCGGTTGAAATTAATTCAGAAGCACAATGATTGTGTCAATTGTATGCAGCCAGGGCATACTTCAAAACAGTGCACCAAAGGCAGCTGCAAACAATGCTCAACAAAGCATAACACCCTATTCCATTTGGCGTCATCGAAAGAAATCGTGGTAGGTGATCAAGCCAAATCTTCATGCAGCAAGTCTACGAAGCCATCCAAACCGATGTTTACAAGTGAGCTTAAGCCTACAGTGTTATCAGCGCAAGCAAGCCAACGCAAAACAAGATACATGTTGCTAGGTACAGTCGTCATCACAATTCAAGGCAATAACGGATCGCCAGTAAAGTATAGGGCAGTTTTGGATTCCGGCTCACAGATAAATATTTTATCAGAGAGAATGTGTAAGAAGCTGAAACTCTCTCAGGATTCGAAAACTATCTAAATCGGGGGAATCGGAATCAACGGTCAGTTAGCCAAAGAACGAGTCAACGTTCAGCTATTTTCAAGAGTCACCGCGTTTTATTGACAACTTGAAGCATTTGTGTTGCCAAAGAAAATCTCTGAACAACCATCAAGAGAAATTGATATAGGCGAATGGAATATTCCACGTAACACACAACTGGCTAATCCAGGGTTCTATAAGCCCAATCAAATTGACCTTCTGCTGGAAGTGGAATTCTATCACCAGTTATTATCCATTGGACAAATCCGGTTTGGAGATGGACTTCCGATTTTACAAAATACCTTGTTAGGTTGGTTAGTAGCTGGCAAAATTAGCAATGGAGACAGCGAATACTTGTTGTGCGGAATAAGTAATGCAGAAGAATTGCTAGAGAAATAAGTTGAGCAATTTTGGGAATTAGGTAAGTCACCAAATAACAAGCAGCACTTGTCACCAGCCGAAAAGCAGTGCGAAGCGCTTTTCAGCAATAATACTGAAAGAAGCCCAAACGGGCGATTTATTGTTTGATTACCGTTCAGCTCAAATTCAAGGAATCTTAAGCATTCACGGGAAATAGCCATTAAGAGGTTCCAAACATTAGAACAGAGGTTCAAACAGCAGCCGGAAATACACAGTGAGTATGTCAGATTCATGCCTGAATATTTGGTATTGGGACACATGGAAGAAGTGAGCAATATTGTGACGCCACATTACCACCAGCCCCATCACTGTATACTGAAGCCTGCGAGTAGCAGGACCAAGCTCACAGTAGTATCTGACGCATCAGCCAAGACTTCGACCAATACTTCACTAAACGATGTGCTAATGAAAGGACTAATAGCTCAGAAGGGCTTTTCTCCATTCTTCTGCGATTTAGGATGTCTAAATTTGTGTTAACAGCTGACATTGAAAAAATGTATCGGCAAGTCGAACTTAACAAGGATGACCGAAATTCTCAGCTGATAATTTGGTGAAGTCATGCAAGTGATTGAAAACGTATCGACTGAATACGAACATATGGTACTAGAGCAGCGCCATACCTTGCTACAAAGTGTCTTCAATCGTTAGCAAAGAAAAACCAGGTAAAGTACCCTCGAGGGTCCTCAACAATATAACGTGACTGCTATGTGGACGATATTATGCCAGGAAGTAATAGTATAACGGAGCTGTTGGCTTCACAAGCCCAACTTAAATCGCTTCTCGCTGAAGCAGGGTTCAAACTTAGTAAATGGTGTGCAAATCATGCAAAGCTGCTTGAACAAACTCCTAACCAGGACTTACAAATAAGCCTGGAGCTAAATGACAACTAGGGACAGTCTATAAAAACCCTAGAAATGGAATGGTTACCCAGGTCAGATTCATTCAGAATCAATGCTCAGCCAACAGAGGCAACAAGGATTGCGAAACGCACAATAAGTTCGGAAACATTTCGAATATTTGACCCGTTGGGAATCGTGGCTCCCATCGTAGTGACAGCAAAAATTATTCTTCAACAGGTGTGGAGACTCAAACTTGACTGGGATGCTGCATCGTCAGCAGAGATCCATACAACTTGGGTCAAGTTGCGAACTGAATTATCAACAATGGGAGACATGGTCTTAACAAGACATGTCTTTGCCCAAGGCATTGCAAATTCAAAGCAAGTTCACGTGTTTGCTGATGCTTCTACAGAGGCTTATGACGATCAAACAAATCACTTTGTCAAGATTGGAATTGTGTGCTGCAAAGTTGGCTGCTGAATTGGCAGACTACGTGAAGAATGCACTGAACATGGCTGACACTCCAACATATTTCTGAACAGACTCAGAAATAGTTCTGGCATGGATCAATTCTGAGTCTTCAGCGTTTCATTCCTTTATTGCAAACCGCATTAGTGCTATTCAGGAGTTATCGCAGCCCAATCAGTGGCAACATGTGGATACCAAAAGTAATCCAGCTGATTTACTCACAAGACCTATATGACCTTGCAAGCTGAAAGCAGATGGAAACCTATGGTTCTATGGACCCATGTTTCTGCACGCATCGACACAATCATGGCCACCAGAATACAAAGGGAGTACACTTGACGCAGACTCTGAACATAAGCTGGCATCAGTATCAGTATCTAGTGATGGACCCTTTTTGTATCAAATTCGACATGGAAATTCGTTTGATAAACTGATTCGTATAGTGGGTTATGTGTGCCAGTTTATCAACCAATGTCGAAATCCGAATCGCAGAATAGCTGTTGGATTATCGCACATGGATAAAACAAAACACATTATGAGACAGGGTTGTCAAACTGAATTTCGTCACGACCCACTACAAACCGTAATAAAAACTATTCAGCATGATTAGTTTCACGAAGTAAAAACTGAACATCATCACCGCAAACAACTTCGTTCTTCAAACCCTCTAAGCCATCTGACACCATTTTTAGATGAAGTTGGTATTATCAGAGTTGGAGGAAGATTTGAGTCAACGAATCTCATATTTGACGCCAAATATCAGATGCTGTTGCCATATCAAGATCTTATTACAAAAATGATAATGGAGGATTTGCACAAAAAGCATGCTCATGTGGGATCACAAGCTCTTGTATCCATAACGAGGCAACGATTCTGGCGATTAAAGAGCAAAATCATCGCCAGATCCATCGTTCATAATTGTGTACGATGCACTCGAGCCAAGCCAAGAATGTTGTCGCAACTCATGAGTAATTTGCCTGCTGTACGAGTGAGCCGGCAAGGCCATTCATCAACACATGTGTCGATTTTTGTGGCCCGATGTACGTTCATTACCAAATCAGAGGTAAACATCCACAGAAGGCATATGTTGCAGTCTTTTGCTGCTTAGCTACAAAGGCTGTTCATCTAGAATTAGTGTCAAATCTATCCACGAACGCGTTTTGTGGGGGCTCTTAAACGATTCATAGACTGGCGTGGACATTGTAAAAATATATTTTGTGACAGCGCAACGAATTTCGTTGGAGCGAAAAACCGGCTTGAAGAATTGAAGGAAACGCTGTATTCGGAACAGGCTCCAAACTCAATCATATCATCATGTAGCAAAAAGGGAACTAAATTTAATTTCATCCCACGTAGAGCCCCATATTTTGGGGGACAATGGGAAGCCGCTGTTAAAAGCGCGAAGACGTTACTATTGAAATTTTTGAGACCAGCAGCACTTACACAAGAAATGCTACAAACCGCTTTGGTGGAAATGGAAGCCATTCTGAATTTCAGACCATTAGCCCCCAAATCATCAGAACCAAATGACGAAACTGGTTTAACACCAGGCCATTTTCTCATTGGAGAACCGTTAACTGTTCAAGTTGACTTAACAGCTCAGTCAAGCGGAACGGGACTATTAGACGATTGGAGACAGATTCAAAAAATCAAAACTGAATTTTGGCAAAGATGGTCTAAAGAATACTTGCACTTGGTACAGCATCGTTATGGGTGGAAGACAGCATCCCCAAATGTCAAAATAGGCACCATTGTTATTATTAAGGGCGACAATTTACCAGTGATGAAATGGCCATTAGGTCGAATCGTCCAAGTGCACAAAGGGAATGATGGTTTGGTGCGTGTAGTAGACTTTAAAACAAAAGACGCTGTACTTACCAGGTCAATACACAGACTTTTTTTTTTTTTTTTTTTTTTTTTTGGGAGCGGATGTCAAAAACCTTTAATAGGTATCTTGCGAACTAAACAAGATTATGTGAGATTCTTACTCACTAAAAAACGTCACCCGCCAACCACGTAGGTCCGAGCCGGAACCGCTTTCGCATTACTTCAACTCGGCCGTGCTACTTCCACCCATCAGGTGTCCCATTGGCTTACTTCCGTTCTGTCAAGCTTTCAGGAGTCTATGAGACATCCTTCCTCTTTTTTTAAGCGCAATACCAGCTCCACATATGCTGACACAGCTGACCAGGCGTCTTCTGACTGTAGCATCATCTCCACGATTGACTCCGGCGTCACAGGGCCAATTGTAGAGAAAAGCATGTGTCGCTCTCTTCTGAAGCGGGCGCAATGGAAGAAGGTATGCAAAGCGTCATCACTTTCCTTAGCACAGTATTTACAGAACTCCGTCCTGACTTTCCCCATTCTGTGAAGGTATTTCCTGAAGTAGCCGTGGCCCGATAGGAACTGGCACAGGTAGAAGTTTATTTCACCGTGGTCGCGATTAAGCCAAGGTTTTAAGGCGCGAATTAGCCTAATCGTCCATACTCCCTTCGAGCTCGTAGCCCAACGCTCCTCCCAAAGCTCAAGCGTTCGCGCTCGTGCTTGAGCAACCAAGATTTCTCTTCCCACTTCTGCTCTGTTCAGGAACACTTCCCTGCGTTCGTTCGCCAATAGATCAATTGGGATTACTCCCGCTATCACTAACACGGCGTTTCCTGAAACTGTTCTATAGCTGCTTGCAATTCGCAGCGCTCCCCTACGCTGGACGCTCACCATCCTAGCTCGATACTTTTCAAACCTTAACGCAGTGGCCCATATCTCCGCGCCATACAGCAGCATTGAATGAGCCACTGTCATAAGGAGCTTACGTTTACTCGGACTAGGACCGCGAACGTTTGCCATGAGTCTCCCAAGCGAGATAACAGACAGTAGCGCCCTATCGCATACTTTTCGGATGTGCTCCCCATAAGCCAGCTTCGAGTCCAATATCACTCCAAGATACTTAGCCGATTTCCTGGTCTCAAGTACTTCAGAGCCAACCGTCATGGGTATAATGGTTGGTATTCTTCTTTTGGTCAGCATGACAATCTCAGTTTTCGCGATCGCCAGCTGGAGACCATGGCTTTCAATCCAGGCTTCGACCCTTCTCATTACTTGATTGAGCTTGAGTTGGGCGAGATGAGGATTTCTCGACGTGATGACAGCGGCTACATCATCAGCATAGCCCACCAAGAGCACGTCTTCCGGCATTTCGAGGCGTAAGAGACCATCATACGCAACATTCCATAGGTCTGGCCCGAGAATGGATCCTTGTGCTGCCCCAGCTGTAATGGTTTTGCGTACAGTTCCCTGATTCGTTTCATAGATCAAATGGCGATCTTTCAGGTAATCCCGTACCATTGCCAGCAAGTATTCCTCTATTTGAAAATGTCGCTGAAGAGAATCCAGTATGTCTGTCCATCTCGCCGAGTTAAAGGCGTTACGAACGTCCAGCGTTACCAAAAACACAATGGGTCTAGCTCGATGACAAGCGGCCTCTGCGCGATCTACTGCGCTAATTATTTCGCAGATGGCACTTATTGTTGAGTGGCCACTGCGAAATCCATGTTGGTTTTTCGAGAGGTCACCTGCTCTTCGTATAGCTGCCTTAAGTCGAGGTTTCAGCAGCCCTTCCAAAAGTTTCCCCGCAGTGTCCAGCATGCAGAGAGGTCTGTACGCTGATGGTGTGTTAAAATCTCCCTTTCCCTTTGAAATTAGGGCAAGTCCCGCCACTTTCCAGGGTGACGGAAAGACACCCGCTAGTAAACATTCATTGTACATGCGTAGCAATGTTGACGGGTGTCGTTCCACCACTACCTTAAGGACTTCTACTGGAATATTGTCCGGACCTGGGGCTTTTCGGTTCTTCATTTTGGCACTCGCGCTTCGTAGTTCTTCTTCAGTGAACAAAGGGATATCTTCCTGGCGGACTGTGTGGTTGTTCTCTGCTCTTACATCGTGCGCTGGGAACAGTGAATCTACAATATTCCTCAGGACATCCGCCTCCATGGGTGGGTCGGGACACATGCGGCCCAGCCTACCCGATACTATTTTGTAACCCTGGCCCCACGGGTCCCGGTCCACTTCTTCGCATAAAGTTTGCCACATTTGCCTTTTCCTCCGTTTTATAGCTATTCCCAGTTCTTTTTTTGCCTTTTTGTGGGTGGCGACAAGTAGCAACGCTTCCGGTCGTCCAATAGACCGCTGTGCCCTACGCCTGCATGCTAGAGCTCTTCGTCTTAGCTCCGCTATCTCCTCAGTCCACCAATAAGCGCTCTGTTTGCCCGGTAGTGACTTTCGAAGTGGCATCGACGCATTGCACGCTCGCCGAATTTCGCCCAGGGTCGAATTTACAACCGTAACTATTTCCCCAGAGCCCATTGCTACCCCTGCTTGTCCTGCGCTGACTTCGTCAGTAAAGCTGTTACCTAGTGACTCCAAAAGCTTCCCCCTATCCAACTTTGAAATATTCCACCCGAGTATCTTCCGTCTTAAGTTCTGAGGGGCCGGGCTTTCCTCCGACAGCCAGAAAGTAATATAGTTGTGGTCACTTCCAGTGTACTCCTCCATCACCCTCCAATCCTTTGTCATCATGGACAACGTCTCCGAGACAAGAGTTATATCGGGAATGGACTCACCGAAGCCTGGCCTGCGGTAAGTTTGTGTTGAGCCCCTGTTCACCACGACCATACTCAGCCTGGACACCATTTCCATAATTAATCTCCCTCTTGTGTTTTGAGTCGGCATCCCCCATTCCAAGGCTCTCGCATTGAAGTCACCAGCTACTACCAGTTTGCCAGGAAGGTCTCGAAGAGCGTCTTCTAATGCTTCTATCTTTCTGCGAAATTCCATTATTGGGTCGTTCGGTGAAAAATAGCAGCTGACAAAACTGATGCCGCAACCCGGACTTTCCGAGTGTCTGCAACCCATAAAGCTGCATAGCCCGAAGTGTCTGAATACCATGTCTCTGGATTTCTCCTTCGGTATGGTTCGCTGATCATTGCGATTTGAGCTCTGGATTCTTGCATAAGCTGCGTGAGTAAATCATCCGCAGTGCGGCATCTTTGCAGGTTCCCCTGTAGAACCCTCATCTACGCAGCAACTTCTTCTGCGCATCGAGCGCTTCTCGGAAAGCTTTGCATGCTCCTGATCCCAGAACATGCTTCACATCTCCTGTCTTACCTTTGTCGTTGCACAGCAGGCAGAATGGCTCCGCCGAGCATACCTTTGCAACGTGTCCCACTTGTCCGCACTTCCAGCAGTTAGTGCTACGGTCTGGTCCTTTGCAACCTTTTTTGGTATGGTTGTATCCTATGCACTTGAAACAGCGCACAACTTCAGGTCGCTTCCTTACCCTAGCGTTAACCCAGCCAATTCTATTTCGTCCAGTATCAACTAGCTTCAAAGCTTTTGCTTCGTCCAGTTCGACGACGGCTTTCCTCTGTTCCCTTGTATTCGGGGGAAATAAGGTAACTTTTACGTTCTGAATCCCCTCTTCTCGAATCGCTGCTATCACTTCCTCTTCTGTCGTAAGACTGTTGAGGTCGAGTATCTCGATTTTGACTTTGGAGACGAGCCTTTTAACCTCTCCAAAACCCCCCACAGCTGCCTGGATTGCATCACCGAATTTCGAGATGTCTTCACACTTTGCCAGTGTCACAAGTACCCCACCGTCTGCCGTTTTTCTGATTTGGCGAACGTGTGCCCCAACTTTGCTTGGGCTTACCCCTGCCCGAATATGCTGAAGGACTTCTGCATAACTCTTCCCTTGGGTAGGCTTTATTACCACGGCTTCCTTTCTTGTCCTAGGCGATTTCGTTTTTTCCGCCTCGGTTTTTCAGGTTAAGCTCTGAATTTGACGCCAAGCTCTTGGTTGATCCAGAATTTGCCGCTTTATCTTGCCGGCCGTTACTTTTACGTGACTTTTTCAACACGGTCACCCATGTGTGCTGTTCGGTGGTGCCTACTTCAGTTCGTGCTCGAACGATATTTTCTTTCTTAGGACTACCTTCAGGCGTTCTTGCCCGTTTTTGTGCTTTGGCTTGCACAGTGCATAGAGTTTCGGTAGTATCCTTTACTCCGTGCTCTCTAGGCTGGGCTCCCTCAATTTGCCTCAGCTCTAGCTCAGCCTTCTTCCAATTTTCTCTGCAAGCTTCTACAACTTCCAGAGCCTCTTCGAGTTCAAGAAGACCGTCTTTCACCTGCCGCGATATATTTTTCTGCACTTGGGATGCAGCTGCTATTTTTTTAACTATTTCCCGGCACTTTCGCAGCATCTTTTCTTCTTGTGCCCTTTCTTCAGCAATATAGCTTCCCTTTGAAGAAGATCGTGCCGTCGTCGCCGGAGAGGTACCCACTACAACGCAGTGCCTGCGTATGTTTCTTTGGACCAAACACCGTTCCGCACGCGGAGTTTCTTCACCCACTTTATTTGTGGTGGCCGCGCTAACTACCACAGCAGAATTCAGGGCGCTAGATGTTTCAGACTGCCCCTGTTCTGTTCTTGCGGAGTTTTTTCCCACAGGTGGTGTTCTTTGCACCTTTGGTCTACCAATAAAAGGATTTACTTCCTTCGTCACTGGTGTGTTTCCGTCTGCTTCGTTCAGACGATCGTGAACGAAGCAATACACAGACTAGCGCCTTTGCCAATTGAAGCGCAAAAAGAACCAGGAGATCAGATAACTACCAACGAACCCAAAGGTTTCACCAGAGGTATCAAAACGGCAAGAAAAGTGGCAAATGATTCAGAAGTAGACGAAACACCCCGTAAAAAGGAAAAATATCTCGGGTGTCATTCTTAACTACATTATTCATAGCATGTCTCAGTCTGTTAATAAACCCCGTTAAATCGCTCACGGAGGTCTTCAACCAACCGTTTCGTAACCAGCACGGAATATATTTCGAAAACATAGTTAGAAAACATAGTTAGAAAATAATAGTTTCCTATGATCTATCACCTTACCAGCAAGAACTAGAATCATTGCGAAATGGAACAAGAGTTCTACAGGAAATTAGCAAGGCCACACACTTCACCACATGTCAACATTTAGCTCTGCATTTTCAATAAGATGAACAGAAACTGCAAATAGATAACAGTCTCTTCACAAGAAAACGCATAAAACGAGGAGCATTTAACATTGAGGGAAATTTTGTTAACTCACTATTTGGCGTACTGGGCAATGCTTATGCCAAGGAAATGTCATTTATAATTGATGCCATCAAGACTAACGACACTTTCCTACACAAATAAATAAAAAACCAAACATCACTAGTAGACTCCACTATCAATATTTTTAAGATTGATCAACTGGAAGTCGAAAAAAGATTGAACCGGCTTGCGTACAAATGCGTACAAAATTATGAACACTGGCGCTAGAATTAATGGCAGCTAGTCATAATTTACACAATGTTCAGTCAGCAATCATAAACTTACTAACGGACACTCATCATTAGTCCACTATTGCTATTCCCAGAGCAGCTACGCAATAAAATCCATAACATCGGAAGCAAACTTACAGAATTCACTCAACTCTCCGTCAACTGTAAAGATGTCCTACACTTATATCGAATAATGGAAGCTGAAGGGAGACTCACGGATCCCTACCTGACGTTCACAGTGCGAATACCATTGATCGATCAAACAAGGTTTGATTTATTCAAGCGTACACCTATAGCTGCTGTCATAAACAACACACTCATAAGTACACAATTGTGTATCACTTTCTTAGCTGTTAATGCTCACCGAGACACATATCTCGTCATGACACCGGAGGACCAAACCTTGTGCAGCACAAGCGAACCTCGAACATTATTATGCGAAAAAACAGGATCCACATACCACAAAGGTGCCCAAATCGCTTCCTGTGAGCTCAGTGCCTTTGTGAACAAAACATCTCTCAAGTGTCAGACAACAGTTTTACCAACAGACTATTGTAATGATATAACATCACGTGCATGAAATAAATCAAAGCAAAACAAACAAGTCAAAACAAAACACCATGTAGTTCATTCATATCGTCTACGTAATAGCAGACCACACAATGTTATACAACTGACCATATCATCATGACCATATCAGGTTTCCGAGTAGCGACCGTGAATATCCATGCCATATGGTATATTCAAATGTAGTACAGGGTCATATTGCGAACGATAATAAATTATGTGTCACCAAGGCACGCGACCCAAATATGTTATGGTTACAGTGTGAATAAGCGCACAGAGCAATAAATCCTATATGTGTTGATAGAATGGCGCTAGAAATGTTGGTCAAGTGTAGCGTGTGAAAGTTGAACACATGTGATTCATGTAGATTATTGTGTCATGGGAAATATACATGTTATTGATTTATTTCAGGGCATGCTGAGTTTAGTTAATAAAATAGGTTAAGTTATGTTCATAATGTGTTGTAAAAATCATATATAAGGAGTAGTAAGAATATTGAGAAAATAGATTCATTTGAGTAAGCGTGGAATACACAGTTTTATTTCTGTTGAATCTCTGCTAGCGAGGTTATTCTTGCGGAGCATTATCTAAGCACGGCAAATGTCCAAGGTTAGCTTTGACATGGTGCCAGCACTAACTGCGGCCTCGCCGCTTTGGTAGGTTGGATAGTGGTACAATCCACTCTCTGCTTTTGGGTTAGTCTAAACTCTATTCCTCTATAGCAAGGACTCTGCGTCGAAACAAAACAGAGGGAGAAATATCTCAGGACCCAACAACAAACTTATCCCGTGACGACCCCATCATATTTCAAGGCAACCCTTGCATATTTCATGACGATCCTTGCATATTTCATGGCGATCCTGATGTACGGAACTCTGGAATCTACTATAAAGATTCAGGCAGCTACATAGAAGAAGAAGGGCAGTTAGAACAGGAAGAATACGTCCCTGAGCCAGTATCGACTACACCATCTTACTACAAGCCCACAGCAATAAATACACTTGGACCCAGACCTAGGAGAATTGAAGAATTCAAGAAAAGGAAAGCTGAGAAAGATATTTTGGACACCATCCCCAAACCAAGACGACCACGTGGAGGCAGGAAAACAAAGTTAAAGCGTGAACGAGCGGAACTACACAGATTGGTACGGATTTCTTTTGGACAACAGAAAGAATACTTCCGGAAGAGACTACGGGAACTTAAAGAAGATGGGAAATAATTGCTCGACGGAGGAGGTAACAGTGATACAGGAGTATCAACAATCAATAACAACGGCAGCAGTTTTCTGTATTATATTAGGAATATTCTATGTTTACAATAAAAAAAATAAGGAGTATGTAACTAAGAGGTTAAATAGGAGTATAGATGTATAGCAATAATTAAAACAATACATATGTCTTGATACATAAATTTTAAAAAAAAAAAAAAACTTTTATTTATGAATGTACGGTTCTTTCTTATAAAAATCCCAGTCTTACAATAATTATGTATGGACACTTTAGAAGGTTTAATCTTGGAAAACGAACAGGTTTTAAGAAATTTGAGAAAAAGTTCGAAGAATTTATATAGGTTTGAAACTTTAAAAGAGAAATTGAACGATTTACAGGCACGTAAAGAAAAATTTAAGAAAACAATCAGCAATTTTAATGACGAAAGCTCTGAGGTTTTAGATATAAAACTAAAGTTCAAAGCGGTATCAGCGATATTAGAAGGAGAAATCTGGCTACAGCTTGGTAAACAAGGATATTCTGCGGAAGACGTCCAACAAGAGTGCGACATCACCGAAGAATTAGAGACTAGTTTACAAGTACTAGAAGACAAAGCCAAGATGTCTGAGTTTAGTCTAGAGACTGCCATAAAAATAATTCCTACTTTCGAGGGAAAGTATAAGGAATTAGAATCCTTTTTGAAGATAGTAGAATTACTAAATTCCACATTAACCGCTTCAGGAAAAACTCAACTCATAGATTTCGTCACTAAAGTTAAGCTTACCGCGAATGTGAGATTATCTTTGATTAACACCTCAATCAGCACTTTTGAATCTTTAAAAGATGAATTATCTAACAGGTTTAGAAATAATAAAACAGTACCACAAATTCATTCTATGCTCAGTAACATGTGTCAGAACAGATCATCTGTTACTACATATAAAGATAAGATTTTATCTTTGGTTGATGAGCTCAATCAATTACAGGTACAAGGGTTAGGTAATCAGGCTACAGAACCAGAAAAGAAAGTTATCGCGCAAATGAACGATACTTATGCACTCACTATCTTTAAAAGTGGACTTAATGACCAGCTGAAAGGCACAATATTTTCAGCTAGACCCAAAACTTTTGCTGAGGCAGTATCATTAGCGCAAGAGATTGAGACATTAGAATCTCAAGTTACGAGTAGCGTAATGCATATCGGCAATTTTGCAAATAATAGAAATAACCGTGATCGAAGATACAGAAACAATGGCAATGATAGAAATAGCAATGGTTATAGGGATAGAGACAGTCGAAGAGATTTTAGGAATAAAAGATTCGATAACCATAGAAATTTTAATAGAAAAACAGATAACAGATCAAATCATTATAGGGATAATAATGATAACAGGAATAATCATCGTAGGAATGATAGATATGCCAACAACCATAGTAATCACCGCAATAACAATAATAGAAGTATACACGTAATTTCGGACCAGGGAAACGTCCTAGGTTCCGGAGAGGAAATGAGGAACCTCCCGGAATAAATAACACGAGTAAGGAATGTAAAATTTACAGAATAACTGATGGCTGCACGAATTACGTAAGAATTTATAATGATGCAGCGAATAGACAACTATCGTTCTTAATAGATACGGGTGCAGACGTATCAATTTGTAAAGTAGGTATATTTAAGGCGTTAGAACATAGAGTGAATAGCAAAGATAAAATTAAGTTAACTGGTATTACTAAGGAAGTAACTACGTCTTTAGGTACTTCGAAATTAAACTTATTAATTGGGAACAAAGGGATAACAGAACTATTTCACATTGTAGACGACAATTTTCCGATTAGTACGGACGGTATTATCGGTAGAGATTTATTAGTTAGTTTCATGAGTAAAATTGATTATGAAACATTCACCATTTCTTTTAGTGTGTCAGATGAAGAAATTGTATTACCCATGGATACTAAACGTCAGAACCATTCGGGAATTAATATATCCGCGAGAACTGAAGCAATAGTTCCGATAAATGTAAGCATCGATGAGGATAGCATTGTGCTGAACGCAGAAATTGAGAAGGGTGTTTTCATCGGAAACACTATTATACCAGCCAAAGGCGTTCGACACGTAAAGGTTCTGAACACAACTGATAGAGATGTAGTCATAAACAACTTCAACATAGAGGTTGAACCACTAAAGAACTACAAGGTATATGCAGGAAAACAACAGAGAGGTGATCAGAAACGTTTCGAGAAACTGCTGGGAGTTATAGATACAGATAATTTGGACAAAAGATCTATGGACAGCTTGCTTGAGATAATCAAAGAATATCAAGATGTTTTTCACTTGGAGGAAGAGAAATTGACAACAAACAATTTCTACAGACAAAAGCTGCAGATGGCAGACGATAGTCCGGTCTACATTAAGAATTATAGGCTACCTCAAGCTCAAAACGAAGAAATATTACAACAAGTTAGAGACTTAGAAGACAATGATATTGTCGAACCGTCAGTAAGCCCATACAATTCACCACTTTTGGTTGTGCCGAAGAAGACTTCAGATGGTAAAGCTAAGTGGAGACTTGTAGTGGATTTTCGTAGATTGAACGACAAAATCATCAATGATAAGTTTCCTTTGACTAGATTGGAAGACGTTCTAGATAGGCTCGGTAGAGCGAAGTATTTCTCAACTTTGGACATGACTAGTTCATTCCACCAAATCGAACTTGAGAAAGAATCTAGACCCGTCACCGCGTTTTCGACCAGTGATGGTCACTATCAATTCAAGAGACTACCATTTGGATTAAAGATTTCGTCCAATAGTTTCCAACGAATGTTGACGATAGCTTTGAGTGGTTTAAGTCATGAGGCATTCCTATACGTAGATGACATCATAGTTTTTGGATGCAGTGTCAAACACCACAATGATAATCTTCGCAAAGTGTTACAGCGAATGCGACAGTACAACTTGAAGTTGAACCCTGGGAAGTGTCACTTTTTGAAATCGGAAGTAGTGTATCTAGGGCATTTGATAACCAGTGAGGGTGTTAAAACAGACCCATCTAAGTTTGAGACGATCAGAAACTATCCGGTTCCGAAATGTGCAGATGAAGTACGCAGATTTGTTGCGTTTTGCAACTACTACAGGCGTTTTATTCCGAATTTTGCCGGAATTGCCAAAAGTTTGAACTCGTTATTGAAAAAGAACGTTACTTTTGAATGGACCGACGAATGTCAAAAAGCGTATGAAACACTTAAGAATAAATTAATTGAGCCACCAATTTTGCAGTATCCAAATTTCGAAAAACCATTCATTTTAACAACTGATGCATCTAATTACGCATTAGGCGCTGTATTATCGCAAGGTGAAATTGGACAGGATTTACCAATTTCGTATGCAAGCAAGTCGCTAGCAAAGCACGACATCAACAAACCAATCATAGAAAAAGAACTTTTAGCCATACATTGGGGCATAAACTTTTTCAGACCCTATCTCTACGGAAGAAAGTTCGTAGTTGTCACAGACCATAGACCACTAGTATCTTTATTCACCCATGCAAATCCTTCATCAAAACTCACTAGAATTAGAGTTGACTTATCGGATTATGATTTCACGATTGTGTACAAAAAAGGCAGCATGAACACGAATGCTGATGCTTTGTCAAGAATTGAGTTGGATTCTGACTCTTTAAAAGCATTAATACCTCCAGTTATAGATGAAACAGCGAAACGTAAGCTATTAGCAATTACAAGGGGCATGGCAAAGAAAACAGAGGATAAAAAGCAAGAAACCCGCAGCGAAAGCAACCACGTAAAAGTAGAACCTGATCAATTCTATTGTTGGGATTGCACTAGCTTGTCGGATATCACCGGTGTTATGAAGTTAAAATTTATCCTGCGCAATGATGAAAATAAAAGTATTGATATCGTACGTACGAAAGATATTGTAAAAGTATATTGTAGCGATATATCTAACGTGAAACCAGTTTCCGTTAATGCAAAGCTAACAATAAATAGGGGTACCCGCAGACACAAAAGTAATGAGAATAATAGTGATAATCCACATTCAGAATACGTTTTGATTATGGAGAAACTATTAGATTTTGCTAGACGTAACAAAATCCAAGAACTCTCATTATCGAGTGATGATGTTATATTGAAGTCTATAGACAAGGAAGAATTTAAGAAAGTATTTAACCTGTTGCAACGAAAAGGTAAAGATAATGCGCATATGAAGCTGAAAATAATGATATACAAGCCGCCCGCTAAGATAACGAATAAAGATGAACAGGTGAAATTAATAGAAGAATATCACAATTCACCACACGGAGGACATTTAGGGATTCGCAAAACTTTGTTAAAGCTAAAACAAAGATATTGCTGGAAAAACATGAACGGTATGGTTAAATCCCACATAAAGAATTGCACACCTTGTCAAATAAACAAACAGGTGAGACACACAAAAGAAGAAATGATGAAAACCGACACACCAACTACGAGTTTTGAAACAATACAAATAGATACCGTAGGTCCACTAAGAATATCTAATAACTATAGATACATATTAACCTTACAATGTGAACTGACTAAATTTGTAGTAGCGTTCCCAATAGAGAATAAAGAAGCACAAACCATAGCTGTAGGAATAGTTAATGAATTTATATTAAAGTATGGACATTTCAAAGTACTCAAGTCTGATTTAGGTACTGAATTTACAAATAAGCTTATGAACAACATCTGTGATTTGCTAAAGATAAAACAAATATTTTCAACACCATATCACCACCAAACTTTAGGAGTAGTAGAAAGGAATCATCGAGTACTAAACGAATATATGTATTCGTTTGCTGATGACCAACAATGGGACAAATGGGTTCCATATTACACATTTGCGTATAATACAACCCCAAATGTAGATACAAACTACACTCCATTTGAATTGATTTTCGGTAAACTTCCATATTTACCAAATGACATAGTTGATAATCAAGATGTGATTTACGATTTAGATGATTATGCCAACGAGTTAAAGGCAAGATTGAGGATGTCGATTAATAGAGCACGAAGTTTGATTGAAAAAGTTAAAATCAAAAGAACAATGAACCAAACAAATATACATTCTTTGAATCCTAAAATAGGAGATTTCGTACTTTTGAAAAATGAAAATAGAAAGAAACATCAACCGCCATATAAAGGTCCATATAGAGTATTGGACATGGATCACTGTAATGTCACTTTAGACATAGCAGGAAACCGTAAATTAGTACATAAAAACAGATTAAAACCTTACCACACATGTAACATAAACGACAATGTAGTTAAATAAAAAAAAAATATATATATACGAACCTACATATAAAAATTTTGTAATAGAAACGTTCAGAATGATACAAGCTAAGTAAGCATTATTGTAAATAAAAAAAAAATATTGAACCATAAAAAAATATTAAACCTACAAATAGAGAAATTTTGTTATATTTTAAAGTACATTAAGAATGATAAACTTTGTTGTGACTAAAGATAAGAGAATATTATTATAAAAACCCCTTCTGGGACTATTGAACCTAATGTTTGTGATTAGTCTTCATTTTTTTTTTGTTGCAAATGAACCCTAATCAAAAAAAGGGTAAAAGTGTAATGATATAACATCACGTGCATGAAATAAATCAAAGCAAAACAAACAAGTCAAAACAAAACACCATGTAGTTCATTCATATCGTCTACGTAATAGCAGACCACACAATGTTATACAACTGACCATATCATCATGACCATATCAGGTTTCCGAGTAGCGACCGTGAATATCCATGCCATATGGTATATTCAAATGTAGTACAGGGTCATATTGCGAACGATAATAAATTATGTGTCACCAAGGCACGCGACCCAAATATGTTATGGTTACAGTGTGAATAAGCGCACAGAGCAATAAATCCTATATGTGTTGATAGAATGGCGCTAGAAATGTTGGTCAAGTGTAGCGTGTGAAAGTTGAACACATGTGATTCATGTAGATTATTGTGTCATGGGAAATATACATGTTATTGATTTATTTCAGGGCATGCTGAGTTTAGTTAATAAAATAGGTTAAGTTATGTTCATAATGTGTTGTAAAAATCATATATAAGGAGTAGTAAGAATATTGAGAAAATAGATTCATTTGAGTAAGCGTGGAATACACAGTTTTATTTCTGTTGAATCTCTGCTAGCGAGGTTATTTTCTTGCGGAGCATAATCTAAGCACGGCAAATGTCCAAGGTTAGCTTTGACATGGTGCCAGCACTAACTGCGGCCTCGCCGCTTTGGTAGGTTGGATAGTGGTACAATCCACTCTCTGCTTTTGGGTTAGTCTAAACTCTATTCCTCTATAGCAAGGACTCTGCGTCGAAGCAAACAGAGGGAGAAATATCTCAGGACCCAACAACAAACTTATCCCGTGACGACCCGATCATATTTCAAGGCAACCCTTGCATATTTCAGGAAAACTCACAGCGAAAGTTATCGCTAACTTAACAGTGTACTATGGCTTGGCTATACGTCGAAATTCAACTTCTGTCAATGATATGCGAGATGCGATTTGGGCAGTATTTTACCACCGCATATCAACAAGCAAGAAACCACAACATCAATATTGCCCAGTCGATGCGAACAGTTGGTGCAAGTGGCAGCAGGCAAAAGCTGCCGGGAAACGAGAGCTTCGCGATTTCCAGCACAAAGCACCTCTAAGCGAAGAAGTTTCTAAAGTTATCAAACCAATTTTGTGAAGACCTTTCCAACAATGACTTGTTAGAGCGATGCCTTGGTTCGAACGCACAAAATAACAACGAAAGCCTATACTCAGTTGTCTGGACATTTGCACCAAAACACCTTCACTCAGGCCCAAAAATTATTGACCTCGCAATGAAAATTGCAGTTTGTATTTTCAACAACGGATTCAGACCAGTTTTGTCTATTTTTTCTAAAATGGCCGTTCAAATTTGTTCCACAACTCAGAAATACGCCGATGAACGAGATAGCAATCGACTCAAGAGGTCTGAGCAACGAACGTCAATTGCATCAAAAGAAGCAAGAACCACTCTAAAAAAAGAAGCAGATTGTTTACAAAACTTCTACGAAAAGTCAAAAGGATTATTGTATGGTGCAGGAATCGCAGACTGATGGTAAGTTGAAGTATACAACCCTAATAGCTAGTAAAAACTGAGATAAAACTTTAAACGCGATTTTCTCAAAACCATCTTTTCTCAACTTCTTGGCAAGATTTCTCGAAATCGGTCTTACAGAATTTAATGAGTGATATATGAAACTATTTGCTATGATTTAAGGAAAAAGATGAACTACGATTGTGATGATACAAAACAATTAACTATAATTTTTAATAAAAAAACTAAAAAAATTAAGGAAAAATTTGAAAAAAAATTTGTTATAAGCTGCCATTTTTTAACGAATAATTGGATATTGATAAGCGTAGTTCATCTTATAACGGGTATTCTCTTGAGTAAAATGACACCTCATTTGCTAATTTCAGATAATTCAAACGGACGCAATCCTGCAAAAGATTGATTTTTTTTTAAATCCAAGTTTTTTCTAAATTTTAAATCCTGCAATAAACGCAAGTTTTAAAACCTGCAAGACCACCAAAGATCCTTCACACACCCTTTGACCACCAATGACGCTGCAGTCCGTTCCCGAGCGCATATTCCAGCGCTTGTATATCGATATCATCGACCCCTACCATAGGTCCAATCCTGATGACATCGGAGCTTTCATTGTTCTCAACCACCTTGTGTGGTTTCCATTCACCGAGCCGCTTCAAAAATTCACTGTGAAGGCAGTAGTGGAAATCTTACGGAAAAAGGTATTTCAGCTTGTCAGCGTCCCAAAAACCATCGTTTTTGACAACGGCGTACGGTTTCGGTCCTTACTAATCACATCTTTTCTACAGGAATTCAATATCGAACACACGTTAACCGCCGTGAATTTCCCTCTGGCTAACGCCTTCGAACGTTTTAACAGGTCCATCCTTGCAGCGATCCGGTCTTATGTGGATCCCACGCAAAAGCAAATGGGAAAGAAAACTCTCGGAAATAACTTGCGCATTACGCTCGGCCCCCCAAGCAGCTATAGGAACTTCGCCATACCAAGTGGTTTTCAGACAGCCTATGGGCAAGTCGCACTCACTCGCCAACAGATCCGTCATCTGACCACTCGCGCTCAGTCTCGCAATGTCAAGGCCTATAGTTTTCGTTCCCGGCTGGTCTCATATCAGCCTTGCGAAATGGTTTTCAGGCGTAACTTCCAGCAAAGTGACGCAGCTGCGCACTGCAATGCAAAGCTGGACCGGAAGTTTCCACCTTGTAAGGTTATTAAAAAGATCGGAGGTGCTTACTACCAGCTCGCTTACTACCAGCTTCATGCGAAAGACATCACTCACGATCTGTTACCAAATTTTATTTGGAGATCCTACATTTGCGCCTACTTCTGGTGTCACTCGTGCCCCAATGTAGAAGTTTCGGAAGGATGTTTACAAAGTTCACTATTTCCTCTTCCGAAGATACTTCCACAATCAAATTGGTTCACATTTGTTCACAATATTCTCCTCAACTAATTGTATTCATTTCAATGTTCACCTAGTTCACGTTTTGTTTTTATAAAGGATTGGATAGTAAAAAACATGATCGCCTGTTTGCGTCATTGTCATTTATATACTCTATCCATCCTTCATCTCTTTCCACGCACTTGCCCTTGTGGAAAAAGCTGTGTTGTTGCATTCAGAAATTTTTGTTAAAACTTCTGACCCAAAAATTTCATTGCGCATTGTTCTCGCCCTTGTAATTTCAAATTTAAGGGCAATCTCGCGTCTGGAAAGTCGTTCGATTCGTTCAAAAACATTTTTGGTACCGTAAGATAACTGTTCCCTACGCTCAACAATTTGGAGCGTGGGATTGCAAGCGAGAGTTCCAAGCAGTCTCGGTGAAGTTGTGGCCTCAGACGGAGACCGAAGTCGGCAGCGGTCGTCTTGACAGGGGGTCGTAAAGGAAAAGTCAACTGGTTGGATTGCGTGGTGCCGTCGTTTCAATTGGTTACCCACTGTTCGAGAAAATCCGTAAAAATCTCAAATAATCATGAGTTGTAAAATCGAATCGAAGTAAAAAACGAACATGGATGTGTTGTCCGCAACTCGCTACGGGTTTTTGTTGACGTTTCAATCGGAATCGTTCACCATCTCTCGGGTCATATGGCTGTGATTTGAATATCGTTGCATTTTGGTTTTCATTAGACGAATCTTTTTACCTGTGAGCACGATTCGGTTACGTACTGCGAGATTTTCGCAAAACTACCATTAAACGAATACCGAGTTGAAAATTCAAGACGGTGGCCTGAAAGTATTGAAAGTGGAAATTATCTGGCCAGTGGAAATTATCTCGCTTTGGTTTCGTCGATTTCCTGAAATAATGAAAGTGCAGTTATTCTAAGCCAGTGCCAGCGTTCTATCGAGTTTGTGTACAGTTAATGCGATTATTTTGATTTCGAGCACGATCCGCATTGCTGGGTGACAAGCGTGCAATCAATATTTGTTTTCCTGTTCCCTTCTTGTCCAACGAGTGATCCGGGTGACATTTGCACGTGTTTCAGGATGTAGAATTCCAAGTGTCCATGGAAGCGGTTGTCACTGTTTACTATAAGTAAGATCCTGCCGTTTGTGACATTCTAGTGGGAATGGTGACACACTTAGCAGCTGAGACTGCAGCTAGGGTGCAACTCGATGCCTGTACCGAGTTGAAAATCTGCTCAAACGCTAATCGGAATGTTGCTAAGATTGAACGAGGAGACTGATCTTTCCTTGTAAGACTGTTAATGCCGAGAAGCGGGGCCTGAGCTGTTACCCGATTGGGGAACCGGACTTTGGAGATTCCATTTATGTCCTCCAACGATTTTGTACTCTCATTTCAATCCAACTATAGTACATGCATACATACATGCAGTCTGTGGATCATTTCACGCCCCGCTTTTTTTCAATCAAGCGATTGTTGAAAGGTCATCTCTACCAGTGATAATCATACAGGCCCATAACTTACAGCATCTAGGCATTTATAAACATGTCAGTAACGTTCCATTGGTGAACACATCCTAACACTTATATCGCGCGTAAAATGAGGTTGATTTTGAAAGTTTCAATGGCAGCTATGGTAGAGAAACGAGACTCGGGACCCTGTTGCTGAGAGGTGAAGTTCAGCTTAGAAGATATTATCGAAATCGTAAACAATTTCGAATGGCAAACATTCAGGAAACAAAATGAAAGATTTTAAGCAGTGACAAGATTGCTCAATTATCATAAAACCAAAGAAAAAAAGAAAGTGTCTCTTTGAGTGGCAAAAAAATGTGGCAAGACGTAATACCCTCTTTTGTAGAATCATATCAACCATTCCTTATCCAAATCAAAAACCCTTAACTAGAACACAAATGATGAAAATGTTCAGTCCTGGCAACACTTTTCCAACGAAGCAGCAATCAGTTTACCATAACACGCTCGTACTAAAATCGACTAACCCTTTGAATTTGGTTCTCATCGGAGGATTTTATCGAAAGTTTCAGCAGTTAAACGTTGTTTGAGGCTGCCGTCCAAAAAATGTTTTAAAAACGGAAAATTAAAAAATTGTTTCTTATCTATATTGCAAATGCTTTGCATACGAGTACGTAATTTGAAGCATTTTTTGGTGCAATATTTACGAAAATGTATAATGCTGGTTAATTTGTGTCAGCAGCAAAGCAAAATATATACCAAATCTGGTTCATGTTAAGTTAAACCCAAACAGTAAATTTCGTTTCGATTAAGGTACTAGTACAGTCTAGAATTTTAAAAAAATCGATTTTTTTTTTATTATTGATTTCGATTCTTTAGGCATTCAAAAACATTCTCCCAAAACATTATAGAGAAATTTGAACTATATTTAATTCTATAGTAAATATAATAACGCGCGAGCGCACAGCCAAAAGCTCGCACGGCGTTTATGTCGATCCCCTCTCCAAAATACCAGTTTCTTTTATATACCAATTGAAATTCAAAGTTTCTCACGTGTTTTTCTCTCAGTATCTATTTGGTAGTCGATATATTTTTTTGTATTATGGCTCCAAGCAAATCGTACCGAAAGGCGAGTAAAACCGCTAAACCAAGAAAAAAAAGAGCCACGAGGAAATCTCATGAATTCCTAGGTAACCAATTTACTTCGGAGCAAAATACTACTTTTACTAGTAAATCTGCTGAAAAACTGTCAAGAAATAATGATTTTGAGGTTAAAGTTGATGAAACGTTTAGTTATTGTCTGCTATCGTTCAGTTTCGTCTTTTCGGCTTTGGAAAGCATGGTGAAGTGTAAAACTTGTGATAAAGACATAAAGTTTTCTAAAACCGGAATTCGTGGGTTAGGATTCAAATTAAATATCGAGTGTGAGTGTGGAAATAGAACAGTAAATTCATCTCCGTTTGTAGAGAAGGGATTTGAAATAAATCGGCGTATAGTTTTTGTCATGCGATTACTCGGCGTCGGTCGCAACGGCCTCGACTTGTTTTGCTCTCTCATGGATATAAAATGTAATTTTAGTAAATCAACGTACTATTACTTATTAGAGAATGCTAAAATAGCAGCAAAAAATGTAGCTGATATGTGTATTCGAAAAGCTGGAGTTGAAGAAAAAAAAAGAAATAAAGAACAAGGATTGCCCGAGAACGAGTTATCGGTGTCCGGCGATGGCACTTGGTCTTAACGTGGCTTTAGTTCGCTGCTTGGTGTTACAACTATAATCGGTAAATACACTGGAAAGATTTTGGACTATTTTGTGTCTTCTAAAACCTGTAAAACTTGTGAGGTGATGTTGAAAAAGTTAAAACGCGTAGCTTTTGATATATGGTTTGAAAGTGAGCATAGTGAAAATTGTAGCGCTAATTATGAGGGTAGCTCAGGAGAAATGGAGGTCCAAGGTGTCATAAAGATGTTTCAAAATTCTGAGGAGCTGCACGATGCGAAATATGCTTACTACATAGGTGATGGTGATTCAAAAACTTTTTCGAATTTAATCGAAGCCAAACCTTATGGTGATTTTGTCGTACAAAAGCTCGAGTGCGTTTTACACGTTGGCAAACGGATGTTTCGGCATTTAAAAGAAGTAAAAAAATCCCTTACTGAGCTGCGAAAAATCAAAAAAGCCGAAGAAAAAAAAAGAGAAGACGGAAAAAAAAATGAGCCAAAGGTTTGTCAGCCGCAAAAAAAAAGAAAAGTTGACAAGACCGCGCCACCACCTCCAAAAACTGTAGATTTGACCGGGAAAATCATGAAAAAATTGTCTATTTATTACTCTTTAGCCATTCAACGGCATCCCGATTCTCTTGAACAAATGAAAAAAGAGATATGGGCCGGATTTTATCATTATATTTCCACAGACGATGCACCGCAACACGAGCGCTGCAATCCTGAATGGTGCATGTATCTCAAAGCGCAAGCGGATAATGCTTCTTACAAACACAAACCAGCTTTGAGTCAAGAGGTGCAACAATATGTGAAACCTGTGTATGAAAAATTGACCAACGATGAGTTATTGACGCGCTGCTTGGGAAAAAACACCCAAAATAACAACGAGTGCTACAATAAAACTCTTTGGGCGATCGTTCCCAAACACACGTTTGTTGGTAAAGAAGTCCTCGAATTGGCCGTCCACATTTCACTGTGTATATTTAATGAAGGACGAATGACTTTATTAAAAATGATGGAAGTGATGGGATGCACCATTGGGTCGAGCGCATACATGTACGCTCAGTCCAAGGACGAGGAGCGCATTATTTTAGCTGAAAAAGCGAGTAAAGAAGCGACGAAGGAAGGTCGTTTATCAAAGAAAGAAGTCCATCAGCAAGAAGAGGAAGCTAATCTTGATGACGATTCTTTATTGTACGGCCCAGGGATAGCAGATTAATCAATTATAATAGGTAAAATCCGATTTCTTATTGTTTATAACCGAAAGATTGAAAAAAAAAACTTTGAACGCATTTTTCTCGAAACGACGTTTTTTCAAATGGCAGACAGTTAATCTTCGGAACTACAAAACTTAGAGTAATAAATCTTGAAGCATTTTCTTTGTCCCTTCATGGGACATGACAATTTACCACATTTTGTAAAAAAAAAAAAAAAAAAAATTATGTATGGATGATGATCGGAAAATAGGGTCGAAATATCAACTTTTTTTTTGAAAGACTGCCATTTTTTTTTTTCAACAAATTTTTACTTTCGGTGGTGAATTGTCACACAAAATAACACTTTTTATAACATACTTTTTGAATTTTTTGTTTCAGACTTACCAATTCTGAGAATAACTGTCTGCCATTTAGGACGGATTTTTTAAGGACGAAACTTTGGCGCCCTCTACAAAATTTATATCAGGAAGAAAAAAATAAAAAAAAATTTGTTTATACACTTAAAGATATTTACTTTTTTTATGTAAAAGATTGCATTGATGTAATTAATAAAAAGGCTTTAAAAAAAATCTTGAAAATCATGTTTTTTTTGCATTCTAGACTGTACTAGTACCTTAAATCACTGCGCTGGAATTTATATGGGTGAAAAGAATTTTGGGGTAACCACCCTCAAAACCTTTCAGATTTTGAAAGCGTTAATATTTGTTGTTAATTTTTATAGCAGGATCGTTCCCATTGGCAAATTTAATGACATAATCGCTCAAAAAAGAAAATCAATAAAATTACAAAAAGTTTCATAACTGGCAGCCC
>OX376372.1:141429920-141645989 GCA_947369275.1 Nemotelus nigrinus
ATATATATATATATATATATATATATATATATATATATA
This sequence comes from Nemotelus nigrinus, assembly GCA_947369275.1. Classification (NCBI taxonomy): domain Eukaryota; kingdom Metazoa; phylum Arthropoda; class Insecta; order Diptera; family Stratiomyidae; genus Nemotelus; species Nemotelus nigrinus. Next base: position 141,429,960 of record OX376372.1, read on the forward strand.
TATATATATATATATATATATATATATATATATATATATATATATATATATATATATATATATATAAATATATATATATATATATATATATATATATATATATATATATATATATATATATATATATATAAATATATATATATATATATATATATATATATATATATATATATATATATATATATATATATATATATATATATATATATATATGTATATATATATATATATATATATATATATATATATATATATATATATATATATATATATAATATAAAATATATATAATATACCTAAGTACAAATGTTCAAATAAAAATAGTCTCCAACAAACTTCGGAGTGTTCTTTTTTCCGCAAGTGTAAGTCGTCAAATCAGTGTTACGGTTCAAGTGCCGTGTACACCTGTTATATTTTAGTACAGACAAAGTGTAAGTCGTCAAAGCAGTGTAGCGGTTCGAATACACTTGTTATATTGCAGTTCAACCAAAGTCTATTCGTCGAACAGCGCAGCGTTTGTAATGCGCTTAGTGACTCAGTGTTGATAAATTAAATCAAACCGTCGAACAGTGTAACGGTTCATGTGCCGTATATACTTAGAACAGTGCAGGTGAATTAATCTGCTCTTTAACAGCATCAGATAAAGTGCTTATCTTTTCAGTAGAAAATCTCGCTTAGTGTTTGAAATTACTTGAAATTCGCTCGAACAAGTGTTTGAAATTGGGCGACGTCTCTCTGCCCGCGACATTCACTCAACACGACGGAAACCATACACCAGCCCCTGGACACGGACGGTATAACTGTCCACCATTAGCCCCTTCAATCCTCTCGCGCACAAAGCATGTTAAAGCTGCCTTTACGCCATTTCGCTCTCATTGTCAAATTGGAGGGGTGCTACTTGGATTTGACCCATCCCCTTCAATGTACATCTCATGGGCATGTCCACTCCATTTCTACTACCTCACTGCCATGCACAGAGTTTTAGTTGTTTTCAAGCTTCGCCGAAAAGGTACTTTACGCGATTTCCGAAATTTGATTCATCAAACACTGAGCCATTGACTGGGTCACCGAAATCTCGCGACTCAAGGTACGTCAGAAATAGTGTATTCGTTTTGTTAAAGAGCAGATTAATTTATCTGCATTGTTCTTAGTGTACAGTTTGATTTAATTTATCAACACTGAGTCACAAAGCGCATACGGCACTTGAACCGTTGCGCTATTCGACGAATTGACTTTGGTTGTTCTACAATACAACAAGTTTATACGGCACTTGAGCCACAATACTGCTTCGATGATTTACATTTTGTCTGCACTACAATAGGTCTGTTTCCGTACTTCAGCAAACTGCAGCAGTAACAGAATTTGGCAGCTGGCTTCTTTTTGCTGCAAAATTTGGCTTGCATTTGGCTTGCAGCAAAAGTACGAAAATGACTTGCTGCGAATCTATTTTAATATATTATAATAGATTCAAGTACGGGAACATATCTAATAGCTGCGTTTTATTTTCATCCAGAGTGTAGTAGGTATCCTGCATGCATAATAAAACGATCCAGAGTAGCACGCGAGTTTTTTTCTATCAAACAGTTGTCATTTCAAAATTTGAACTGTCAAATAACCAGCGCCGTTTTCAAATGTATGACTATTTATCCTGGTTGCCAGGTTGACATGAAAATTTTGGAAAATTTCAACTATTCCAGTTAACATGACTTTTCGAAATACGTTCCACAGAGAGTACGAGTACGAACTCCACTGAATTCACAAGTGTTCGTACTCTGGATGTAGTTGTTGTTTCGTGTGCAAATCGATATCCTGCACAATTCTGGATGTAAAATAAAACGCACCTAATATAACAGGTGTACACGGCACTTGAATCGCTACACTGATTTGACGACTTATACTTGCGGAAAAGAAAACACTCCAAAGTTTATTGTAGACTACCTTTGGTGGAACATTTGTACTTAATTTATATTATCTTAAAGTTAATAGAAAGAATAAATTTACAAACTGCATTTTTAGATTTCGTCACATGTACAGGAGAATATTTGTTTACTTTTACTAATGTTGCAAAATATTGTCGCGTGCATATGGGTCAATAAATGAAAGCACGCTATACCATTGTCAGCAAAAGTGCTTTCATGAAAGTAGAATGAGTAAAAGTTGCTGATGTACATACGTCCTGAGTCCTGTATGATCTAAATTACATGAACGTGAATGAGAAAAAAAAACATGCTTATGTGAAAACTGTTTACTTGAAGTAATGAGTTTGAACACGTTTCAAATTATTTTTTACACTAATATGATAAATATTTAAAATGTATGTCAAAGTACTTTTATAATATACATACATATTAATAGTTTAACGTGTTTAAACTTTGACATTTATAGGCGTGTATTCGTGATAAGTCCATATTTTCACTGCGTATGTACAAAATAGTAAAAAATATTCATTGGTGTAAATATGAACATATGTTTTTATGAATGTTCTTGTTTATATATTTTTATTTGTATATATTGATGAATGACATTTGCAATATATTTTTATAATATGTATGATATCAGAAACATTTTATAATCTAAAAAATAACGGATTCGTTTACAATTTTTTTAATTTATTTAAAGCGAGGTCGTTTTACGAGCAGAAATCAAAGAGAAGGCTAGTGGGCAGTGAAAATACTTGAATTTGTCAAAGTAACGCAAGTTCTTGTCATCAAAGATACAACCGAGGGTTCTAAGATGTGTCGGAGAACGAGACTGTCGAAACCGGGGGGAAGAAATGCGAAATTTTGGGAGTAACGTCATCCAGCGACAGCGGTCCTTTAAAAAATGCCTGTGTTTTTTGTAAAAGCGAGAGAAGAAAGAGTTAAGTTCGTTGGCAAAACATAAGCACGTGCAACAAAAAAGAGGTAATCAATTCTTTGAAAACGAGCGCGCTGGAGTCTAGCGACGTTGACCTCATTACCCGTTTAACTGTCGTAGAATCCCTTTGTCATTGCGTCTATTATCATCACTTTTGTAAAAAGCCTTCGAGAAAATCGCCTGTTTTGTGAATGACTACGTAGTCAAAAAATCTCAGATGCATTCGTTGAAGTTTCTGAGAAAAATGCATGTCCAGCTTTTAAGGGAAATTTCGCAAGGCCAAGACAATTTGCTGTAAGAAGCTCCCCCGCGTCATTTTGAAGAAAAACTTCTCGCCAAATTCAAGAAGAAAATTGTGCTAATCACCAAAAATGCAGGAAAATTTGTTAAACCTTACTCGGGTGTCGCGATGCACGATAGCAATTTTCATAACATTGATAGGCGCGAGATTTTAGCTCAAGCTGCAATTTATCTCAGAGAAGGCATTCTATCGATGAAAACCGAAAGATTACCGAACCATTTGACCAGCACCGATTTGATTAAAAAAGATTGTTGTATCCCAGATGAAGTCGAGTACTTCAATCGCATGCTCATGAGCAGAGAATCGGTTCGCCGGCAAAAAGTGGTGATTGCCAGAGAATTGTCCGTTCACTATCCCAAAGTTTGATTTTCAGTGTTTCAAATGGTATGATTAAAACGTCCAAGCATGTATCGCTTGGATTAGCTGTGAAGGGCTTAACGAAAAGCAAAAAGATCGTCAGTATTCTTAATCGATACGGACACTGTTTTAGTTACACGGTTTTGAAGGTTTAGAGACAGCTTTTTCACTGTCAGCCAAACCGATGTTTGCCCCGAAGATATTCTTCGAAGCTCAAATATCTGCACAAGTGTAGCTTTTGATAATTTCGACAGATATGTTGACACTGGCAACGGAAAAAATACATTGCATAACACTGTGGGCATAATTTTTCAAAATTGTTCCCTCAGCACTACCAAATGCAACATCAGTATCTGTTCCGAAGATTCGCGAGTCGAAAATGTTGACAGCGAGAGCAATGAGAGCCAATACGATACTCCGCTTCCCTCAAGAAAACGTAAACGAACGTTTGACGCAGTTTCTTTAGATATTCTTCCGTATTTCAAGAAGCCGAAAGTGACAAAAAATTTGCTCCCTCTCGATTTTTTATTTCCCCCAAGTGTTTCCAGCCATACATTCAAGTATCATACGATTTAGCGATAGCTAAGATTGGCTTTCAATTGAAAATCACAGAACAGCCACGATTTGACAAGGTGTTCATTTATTTGGGGATATTTCACGTTATGATGGCGTACTTTAAATCGATTGGGAAATTCATCGACAAATGTGATCTCACAAATATTATGGTTGATTCCGGACTTGTCGCGGAGGGCTCTGTGAACAGTTTTTTGACCAGAAAACATATCAATTGATGCAAAAGACTTCATCCATTAATTTGTTTGGCACTTGAAATTTTGCACTTCCAGAGTTTTCTGCTGGAGAAATCACGGAAAAGCGGCCCAATATTTAGCGATTTACATCAAGCTCGTACATTATTACCTCATTTTGAACCGCAGCGTAAGAACTGCTGACTTCGAACTTTTGAAATTCGTGCTACCCAAAATCACGAATCTCTTTTTTTTCTACAATCAGCAGAATTACTTTCGATACTCCGTTATTTATCACGATAACTTCTTAAAAGCTGATTCCACTCACCCTGGTTTGAAAGAAAAATAGTTTTTAGGCTATTTCGGCATTAAATGCACCGCAAAACCTTTCTCGAGTCAACCTATCGACCTAACTCTTGAACAGACGATTAACGCGGATGCAGCAAACAAATTAACTGGTATCGTTAATTCAACAAACTCTCTTTTGGCATGTCAACGTTGATGTATAAATCATAGCAAGAGAGCCAAGATAATAAGTTACGTTGTAGAAGATTGTGGGATGAAAAGTCGGCAAGAAGTTACTGGTGATTTGAAGAACCGAGTCAAGAAAAGTGCTTCGCACCTCGCGAAATTTCTCTCCGACATCAGCAGAAACATCAATCCTTTTCAAGCTGATTTAAGAAAAAGCCTAGCGCATCAGAACCACTAGAAAATTTTGAAGAAATTGTCTTTGAGTGACCAACAAATTTGGAAAGACGTTATACACTTTTTTGTAGTAAAATATCAAACATTCCTTATCCAAAGCAACAAAACCCAACTATAACATAGATGATAGAGTCGTTGATTTGAAGGATTTTTTTTCAGGAGCCTGCCGTTTTGAAAATCATAAGTCTCAGTAAATTTTAAAAATCAGTTGGATACCATCAGCGAAACCATAAACAGTGTTCAGTAGTATCGAAACCATAAGCAGTGCGAATTTAGCGAAATTGATATTGATAGTATTCTGTTAATGCAAATTCGGTTGTGACATTTATATTTTCAACGACGAGCGTGTTAATTGAAAGGATTTCCATCAACAGGCTCCGTTTTGTATTTTCGACGACGACAGTGTAGAGTGAACGGTTTTTCATCAACGGGCTCCGTTGGATTGCTTTCAAGCTCATAAACTCAGTTCAGGTTTTTGTTTCCGTTGTTGAGTCTATTGAACTCCAGGCTGTTAAAGGTGACTGTTCATACCGTATTCATAGCACAGCAAAAGTTCTTATGCTACGGCTTCACGGTTAAGAACCATAAATATGACGAAAGCTTAATACGACGAAACTATTTGGGATCATCCATAGGGATCATCATCACAACAAAGGCAGGAAACTTTAAATCTGAGTTCAACTAGCAGATACTCAAACCAATTTTGGAAACGACGCACGCTTTTGGGATCATCATAACAACAAAGACAGCAAACTTTAAATCTTGGTTCAAATAGCTGATATATAAACCAAATTTTTTGATACAAAATGGTCACTTGTGGATTGTGTAGCGAAGCTACCCAGCGAGGTGTTAGAGACTCTATTACATGTTCAAATTGCAATTTTCTAATCCACTTCAAATGTGCGGGCCTTACGTCATCAGATGTTTCGTTTCTGAAGGATAACAATAAGGCTAATCAGTGGAAATGTCGAAAATGTTCCACGAAACATCGTAACTTATCGCGCTCTGATGATACGCCAGTTAAAAGTAGCGGAGCTTCGCTTTCGAACGAACGGTCTTCCGAACACCAAGACCTCCTGCGTAAAATTGACAAACTCATTGAAAGCAACAACTTCGTGACTAGGCAACAAGATGATGCAGTGAAGCAACTTCTGTTTATAGCAGAGGAAATCAAACAGCTACATAGTAAGATCAAAGCACTGGAGCTATCAAACGCTTTGAAAGACCAGCAAATAAATAAACTGGACATGCAAATTGGCAGACTGGAGCAAGAAGCAAATATGGATATGGTCGAATTGTCTGGATTGCGGATCGAGCACCAAAAGGACACTCTTGACACGGCCCAAAAATTCTGCAAAAAAACATTTTAGCATATGTGAAGATACTATCATAAATGCGTACATACGACGCTCTAAAGCGGACAATATTCCTCCGTTAGTTATTCAATTTGGAACGTCACTCGCTGCAGCTCAATTTTTGACGAAGCACAAAGATAGAAACGCCCTTGAGGACAAAATTTTCTACATTAATCCGCATTTAACTTCAGTATTGAGAAAGTTATTGTAGATGACTGAGTCTAAGGATAAGGAAGTGAACTACAAATACGTATGGTTCCGAGATGGAATAATTCGATGCCGAAAAATTGATGGAGACCGCATTATAGCTATTAAATCAGGAGCCGATCTGGATATTTTAGTTTAAGCTCATTATAAGTACCGCTGTTATGCAAAAAGGTTTCATTTTTTCTTCCAAAACTAAACTATAATTCTCTCACAGCTAAGTACAATTTCTTTTTCATATATTCTCACTTTTTCTCATACTCTATTTTTATTTCTATTATTTTTATTCATGTTTTCATAAATACACACACATCTCTCCATTGCACAATGCACATTCTAAATCAAAGCAAAACCAAAGAAAAACCTAGCTTAACTTTATTCTGTCTAGATCTTTCACGTGCCACCTTCTTTTCTCTCTTTAAGGGCATAGCTCAGATAATCCACTGCATTAAATATTCTTGCGATATATGTAAATGGCTAATGATCTACTGAACTATATAGATGAATGTTCAACATTCACGGAATAGACATGCGGTGGTTTAAATGATTTCGTAAAACAAGCAGGTCTAGATAGTACAGGGCATTTAAGTATATTTCACACTAACATTAGGAGCATTAACAAAAACTTCAATGAGCTTATTTTGACACTTTCCGACATTGAAAACAGATTCGATGTATTAGTTTTGAGTGAATGCTGGAATGTAGCGAATCTTCAATGCTTCCAAATAAATGGTTACACGGGCTTCAAGTTTGAAAAAATATTAAATCAAAACAGCGGCGTTGTGATTTATGTTAAAAACCTACATAGCGTGAATAACTTTGAGGAACTAAATTTTTCTGGGGCAACAGCATTATCGGTGGAAATCACATTATTAAATAAAATTCCCATAAAGATATTAGCCATATAAAGATCACCAAGCCACTGTGAAAACATTTTCCGTTTTGATCTTGTTGACTTGCTACACAAAGTCAAACATGAAAACGTTGTTTTGCTAGGCGATATTAATATCAATTTGCTAAATCTTTCTCTAAGTGAGTACATAAACTCGCTAAATGAATTAGGGTTTCGTTCATATGTGAATCAAAGTACTAGAGGGGATAATTGTTAAGATCACATATTTTCGAACATAAGACCTGTGATTTTTGGTTCCATTGAGTCAGCAGTGGTTGACACGGGAATCACTGATCATAAGAGTACAGTTCTACTTTTGAAATACAAGTCAAGGGAAAAAGCTCCAACAGTTGAGGAGCCAATGATCACCAGGAAAATCAGTTTTCCTCTATTGATAGACCTTTTAGCCAAGGAAACTTGGACCACAGTTTTGTTTGCTGGTAACGTAGACGAATCTGCTCAAGCTTTTCACAACACCCTCTGCACCGCTATAAATTTTTTTTCCCTAGTGTAGATGGCAAAATAAAATCTGCATACCAGATCCCCGGGTAACCTATCACCACGGGGTATGTGAGGTTTGAATCACTAAAAAAAAGGACCATCTACATGCCCACGAAGTTCCGAGTCGGGACCCGCCTAAGCACTGCTTCGACCCGGTCGTGCTGACTCACCCATTGGTAACCACGGACTTCAAGAACTACCACAGCTTATGGGTCGTTAAGGCAACCCTCCTCCCGCTTTATACGCAGCACTTTCTCAACGTTCGTTGAGACTGCGCGCCAGTTCTCCTCGTTTCGCAGCATTGCATCCACGATCGTCTCAGGCGCTACCAAGCCGATCGTGGACTCAATGGTGCGCCTCAAACTTACGAAGCGACTGCACATAAAGAATCTGTGCTGAGCATCATCGAGCTCAGTCACACAGTACCGGCAGTACGGTTTGACCATCTTACCCATTCTGTTCAGGTATTTCCTGAAGTAACCGTGCCCTGTCAAAAATTGACAAAGGTAAAAGTTTACCTCTCCGTGGCTCCGGCTAAGCCAAGGCTCAATAAGACCAATTAGCTTAGCCGTCCAGCGTCCTTTATCACTTTCACTCCAGCGTTGTTGCCAAAGTTGGAGGGTCAGTATACGCGCGTGCGTCAAAGCCTCAGTTCTGTCCAGCTCTGAGCGAAAGAGGTACCCTTCCTTGCGTTCTCGCGCTAGCAAATCGATCGGGATTACTCCCGATACAACCATCACAGCCTCTTCTGGGACCGTGCGGTAGCTACACGCGATTTGCAGGGCACCCCTGCGCTGGACACTGGCAATGCGCTTCCGGAACTTTCTAGTTCGAAGCGCATCTCCCCAAATTTCGGCGCCATATAGCAAGATGGAATTGGTCGTCACCATCAGCAGTCTCCGTCTCGTCTCACTGGGTCCGCCAACGTTGGCCATTAGCCTACTCAGCGAAGTGACGACTACCAGAGCCCTGTCACATGCCCTGCGGATATGATCCCAATACGTCAGCTTGGTGTCCAGTGTCACTCTCAGATACCTGACCGACTTGCTGGTCTGGAACCCGACGGAGCCAACCGTCATGGGTATGACAGTTGGTATCCTCCGCTTCGTCAGCATGACAATCTCTGTCTTTGAGACTGCCAGCTGTAGGCCGTGCTCAGTCATCCACCGATCCACCCTTCTCATAACTTGGTTAAGTCTAAGTTGAGCGAAATCGGCAGATCTAGAAGTGATTGCAGCTGCGACGTCATCAGCGTAACCTACCAGGAACACATCCGCAGGCATTTCCAGGCGCAGCAGATCATCATACATGATGTTCCAGAGGTCAGGTCCTAAGATTGACCCCTGTGCCGCACCTGAGGTGACAGACCTCCTTCTGACTCCGTCTTCAGTGTCATAGAGCAACCATCGGTCCCTGAGGTAGTCCCGCATCATGGCCAGCAAGTACCCAGGAATACGGAATCTCCCTTCAAAGGCCCGAAGGATGTCCGTCCACCTCGCCGAGTTGAAGGTGCTTTGCACGTCAAGCGTTACCAGCAGGACGACCGGTCTGGCCCGGTAACATGCCTCTTTCGCTCTTGCTACAGCCCCAACAACCTCTGAGATGGCATCGATTGTTGAATGACCCTTCCGGAAGCCGTGCTGCCTGCAAGAAAGATCACTGAACAGCGAACCAACGATATGCTCCATGGATATCGCGTCCATGAGAGTGCTAGATTACATACAGTCAAGTCTGCGAGTGACCAATTTCTAGCCATCTCCCCACGGGTCTGAATTGACCTCCTCACAAAGAGCCTGCCATTTGGCACGTTTACTCCTTGTGATGGCCTTGGTCAGCTCCCTCTTTGCCGCAATGTGAGCAGCAGATAGCTCTGCCACTCCCGGGCTATTTCTGGCACGCTGTGCCCTGCGCCTGCACGCCAAAGCGATGCGTCGCAGTTCGGCGATTTCATCGTTCCACCAGTACGCATGTTGCCTCCTACGAAAGGGTTTCCGTTTGGGCATTGAAGCCTCATACGCCCTGCGAATCCACCCCATGGTTCTGTCAGCAGCGGCCTCTGCTGCTGCACGAGTCACTGGGGACCCAGATGTTAGAGGCTCCCATCCCAAACTCGAAACGAGCGATGCGACCATCTCGTCCCTGTCAAGTTTAGCGGCATTCCAGCCTAGCCACTTACAGGAAGAGCCTTGGCTTCTTTGCCTGCTCTCAGCAATTTGGAAGGTGATGTAGATATGATCACTTGCAGTGTAATCTTCCATCACCCTCTCCTCGCTGACGAGTGCCGCAAGTCTCTCCGATGCCATGGTGACATCGGGAATGGATTCGCCAAAACCGGGCCTTCGGAATGTTGGCGTCGAACCCGTATTCAACACCAACAAACCCAACCTCGATGCCATCTCGACTATGCGCCGTCCGCGAGTGTTTTCGGTGGGCATACCCCACTCCAATGCCCTTGCATTAAAGCCACCCCCTAAGATGACATTGCCAGCGATACCGCGGAGAGAGTCTTCTAGTGAGCTAAGTTTGACTCCGAATTCCTGTATTGAGTCATTCGGAGACAGGTAGCAGCTCACAAAGGTGATCTCTCCGTATGTCACCCACACGTGACCGTTGCCTGAGCCGCGGGCGCCGATGCGAGCCCTCTGTCCGTCAGCGATCCAGATCGCCGCGTACCCCGTAGCATCTGCTAGCCAAGCGGACGAGTTTCTCCCCCTATAAGGCTCGCTGATCAATATGATCTGAGCCTTTTGTTCGCGGACTAGTTGCGTGAGGAGGTCGTCCGCAGCTCTGCAGCCCTGCAGGTTGCCTTGAAGGACTCTCATGTCCTACCCTGCTTTTTCTTGGCATCGAGTGCGTCTCTGAAAACTCGACACGTACTCGATCCCATCAGATGCTTGGCGTCATTCACGCCATGTTTCTCAGTGCATAATATGCACTGAGCCTGCGCAGAGCAGTCTGCAGCCCGGTGCCCAACCTGTCCACACTTCCAGCAGCTGGTGCTCCGGTCCGGACCCTTGCAGCTACGCCTTGTGTGGTCGTAGCCTAGGCACCGGTAGCAGCGTGTCACCTCAGCCCACCTTCGCACTCGGGCACTTATCATTCCTACCCGGACTCGAAAAGACTTGAGGATTTTGGATGCTGGTGCCTCATCCAGCTCCACCACGGCTCTCCTCTGCTCCCTTGTGTTAGGAGGGAAGAGTGTGGTTTTCACCTCGCTGGCTCCTTCCTCTCCAGCCTCGCGTTTGATGGAGGATGTCACCTCTTCGCTGACTGTGAGGCAATCGAGGTCGAGAAGCTCGATCTTGACTCTAGGAGTCACAAGCTTTACGTCCCCCTGGCCATCTACGGCGGCCCGGATCGAATCCTGCAATTTCGCGCGGTCATCACAGCGCGCGATCTCCAAAAGGACCCCTCCTTCTGCTGCCTTTCTGATACGCTTTACTAGCGTACCAGTTTCATCCGGGGAAACACCTTGGCGGATGGCCCCTAGGACCTCCGCGTAGGTCCTTCCCGGAGCAGGTTTTACTATGACAGCGTCTATTTTTTTCCCTCGCTGTCTTTGCCTGCCATTCTTCTTTTTTTTCTTCACCACTACTTTCTTATTGCCCTGTGTTTTATACTCTTTTTGGGCCTTATCCGTCCCAGCGGGAGTCACTGGTGTTTTTGCGACGCTTCCTTTTTTCTTCTTGTGGGTAACCGTCACCCACTTCCTGAGGTCCGAAACTGGCACCTCCTTCCTCACCCGGACTTCCTGAATATTTTCAGGGCTAGATTCAGCCACGCGCTTATTCTGCCGTGGCCGATCTACCCCCGGGACCCCTGCAACAGTGGTTGACTCGGCGATCTTCTCCTCCAAGACCCGCTGGTAATCTACCTCTGCCTTCTGCCAGTTCGTTCGGCAGGTGAAAATGACCTCAAAGGCCTCCTCCAGCTCCAACATACCGTCCTTGACGTGCTTTGAAATATTTCTCTGCACGTTGGTGGCTTGGAGCATTTTTTGTAGGATACGTTGACACTTCTTCAACATATCCTCCTCAGCTACTCGCTCACGTTTTATGTACTCCCTCCTAGGGGACACACGCGCAAGTGGCATATTTTCTTCTGGAGCTCTTGTTTCAGTGCTCTCCCGTTGATGACTTTTTGGGGTCTCCAGATCACTGCGAGCGGATTCAGCAGTTTGAGGTTCCTGCACCTCTACTGAGCATCCGGAACCAATCAATCCCTCTATTTGCGTTGTATTGTGCGTCGGAGGGAGGGTCCTCTGGACCTTTGGCCTCCTCGCAAACGCAAAACGGTCGATGGCGGCGCCTTCTTCGCCCTGCGTCGCCGCTGTCGTTCCCATGTTCTGTTGTCCGTCTGTCTTGTCTTTTGTGTTATTTTGTTTATGTAACATGTTCAGTTTTGTTGGGTCCCAACTCGGAGCCACTATCTCCACCCGGATGTGCAGTCGCCTTAATGACCTCGTGGTAATCTATGCAAAGCAGGGAGGCCGACGCGAGGGTTGATCACCAGCCTTCATGGGGCTGGATCTCAGAGCCGGGTCAGCGCTAATCGGGAACAATAACAACCGAACCTGCACCACCAACTCAACGGTGCGGGCTTCGAACGTACTCTGAGACTTGCCAGGTTTTAACGGGACGGAGATGGCATGACATTAGCCTGGAGCCGTTCACGCTCGGATTTCACTCCGCCGGTACCGCGCATAAATCGACTAGGTCCAGAATGCCATAACCTCCAGCCCACATACATTTTTCACTAATCATCGGTCGTGCCTTGAACCATTAAGCTAAGCCAGGTCATGCTACAAAAAATCCTTACTGCCATTGCCAGAAATTCCAATCATCAATCAAATCATAAAGCCATGAGAAAAGCCGAGTCGTACCGGTTGTTGTTGGGCCATTTGGTGTTACCCGGGGTGCACCGCGAGGAGGCGACCCAACATTACACCCTTATAATAACCGCTATACTAACCGCTATAATAACCGCTAACACCGCTATAATTTCGACAGATATGCTGACACTGACCATGGAAAAAATACATTGCATGACACTGTGTGCATAATTTTTCAAAATTGTTCCCTCAGCACTACCAAATGCAACATCAGTATATGTTCCGAAGATTCGCGAGTCGAAAATGTTGACAGCGAGAGCAATGAGAGCCAATACGATACTCCACTTCCCTCAAGAAAACGTAAACGAACGTTTGACGCAGTTTCTTTAGATATTCTTCCGTATTTCAAGAAGCCGAAAGTGACAAAAAATTTGCTCCCTCTCGATTTTTTATTTCCCCCAAGTGTTTCCAGATATACATTCAAGTATCATACGATTTAGCGATAGCTAAGATTGGCTTTCAATTGAAAATCACAGAACAGCCACGATTTGACAAGGTGTTCATTCATTTGGGGATATTTCACGTTATGATGGCGTACTTTAAATCGATTGGGAAATTCATCGACAAATGTGATCTCACAAATATTATGGTTGATTCCGGACTTGTCACGGAGGGCTCTGTGAACAGTTTTTTGACCAGAAAACATATCAATTGATGCAAAAGACTTCATCCATTAATTTGTTTGGCACTTGAAACTTTGCACTTCCAGAGTTTTCTGCTGGAGAAATCACGGAAAAGCGGCCCAATATTTAGCGATTTACATCAAGCTCGTACATTATTACCTCATTTTGAACCGCAGCGTAAGAACTGCTGACTTCGAACTTTTGAAATTCGTGCTACCCAAAATCACGAATCTCTTTTTTTTTCTACAATCAGCAGAATTACTTTCGATACTCCGTTATTTATCACGATAACTTCTTAAAAGCTGATTCCACTCACCCTGGTTTGAAAGAAAAATAGTTGGTAGGCTATTTCGGCATTAAATGCACCGCAAAACCTTTCTCGAGTCAACCTATCGACCTAACTCTTGAACAGACGATTAACGCGAATGCAGCAAACAAATTAACTGGTATCGTTAATTCAACAAACTCTCTTTTGGCATGTCAACGTTGATGTATAAATCATAGCAAGAGAGCCAAGATAATAAGTTACGTTGTAGAAGATTGCGGGATGAAAAGTCGGCAAGAAGTTACTGGTGATTTGAAGAACCGAATCAAGAAAAGTGCTTCGCACCTCGCGAAATTTCTCTCCGACATCAGCAGAAACATCAATCCTTTTCAAGCTGATTTAAGAAAAAGTCTAGCGCATCAGAACCACTAGAAAATTTTGAGGAAATTGTCTTTGAGTGACCAACAAATTTGGAAAGACGTTATACACTTTTTTGGAGTAATATATCAAACATTCCTTATCCAAAGCGACAAAACCCAACTATAACATAGATGATGAAAATATTCAGTGCTGGCAACACTTTTCTAACGAAGCAGCAAAAAGTTTACCATACCAAGCTCATACTTAAATTAACTTATCCTTTGAATTTTGTTCTGATCGCAGGATTTCATTGAAAGTTTCAGCGGTTAAACGTTGTTTAGGGTTGTCATCCTAAAAATTTCCAAAACCCGGAAAATTTGGAAATTGATTCCTTATTTTTATTCTAAATGCTTTACATTTGAGTTTGTAACTTGAAGCATCTGTTGGTGCAATATTTACGAAAATATCCGATGGTGGTTACCCTGTGCTAGCATCAAAGCAAAATACTCGTCTATACCAAATTTGCTTCACGTTAAGTTAAACCCACGCTGTGAATTTAGTTTCGACTGAAGCACTGCGCTGGAAGTTATACGGGTGAATAGAATTTAAGGGTTACCGCCCTCAACACTCTTCAAATTTTCAAAACGTTAATATTTGTTGTTAATTTTCATTCCAGGATCATTCCCATTTTAAATCTAATGGCATAATCGCTCAGTAAAGAAATTCCAAAAAATTAGAAAAATGGTCATAGCTGGCAGCCATTTCATGATTTTCTTATGAAATTCGTAAGAACTTCGTTTTGATTTCTTGACTGGACCGGAAGTTATAGGGAAAAGAGCTTTATTTTTCTGAGCAAATTTGCAAGATTAAGGGGACTATTCTAAGTTTTCAACCAAATTTTCACCATATGTTGTCTAAAGTAAGGTCCAAATATTGTGTGAATTTTGTTGAAATCTGATGGCTGAATCGGAAGTTATAAGCCAAAAAGTCGTTTTTTTGTCAGTGATTTTCAAGATGGTACCACTGCCACAGTGTTGCCTGCATTTCAAAATCACTTCTGTCAGACTTGGTCTCAACTAATACGAATATGTCTTGTGAATTTCATAATGATTGGATAAGCCGATCGTCAGTTCTCTTGGACAGAACTTTCGAGAGCTGAAAATAGAGGTAATTTGGTGATGGGTTACCGTTCTTGTGCAAACCGGAATTTTGAAAATTTCAATTTGATATGATGGACAAAGGTTAAAATGTATCAATGATTTGAGATTTTTGTCAAAAAGTAAAAATTTTTCAGGAGAGTCGTTGATTTGAAGGATTTTTTTTCAGGAGCCTGCCGTTTTGAAAATCAACATGTGTTAAGTCTTAGTAAATTTTAAAAATCAGTTGGATACCATCAGCGAAACCATAAACAGTGTTCAGTAGTAGCGAAACCATAAGCAGTGCGAATTTAGCGAAATTAATATTGATAGTATTCTGTTAATGCAAATTCGGTTGTGACATTTATATTTTCAACGATGTTGCGGACAGCTGTTTGCCGCCACTCATCGTAAAAGAAAAAATGCATAACCGTATGCAGAGGTGACGACCGGTCGTTGCTGTTCGAGCATCGCAAATCATTTCAGAAAAAAAACAACAACAATGAAGCAGTGCAGTTCAAATGCAACCGCTTTGATTGTGTGTCATCGACACCTGAATGCATTTGAACTGCATTGATCGATGACCGGGCGATGACCGGTCGTTGCGCGATGTATGTATTATTACGGGAGATGGCGGCAACGGAATAATATGCGGGAGCTAGATCAGCCGGCTGGGAAAGATAAAGCAAAAAAACGGATCAGCTGGGATTGGATTTTTAACGCTGGACCGAGAAGGTTGATTTTTGGAGAGTGTCGAGCGACGGGGTTGGATCGTGAAAAAATTGAGTTTTGGCGCTGGATCGGGAAGATTGATTTTGAAGTTTCGGGAAAGGAAGTTTGAGTTAGACTCCTGAGGAGTGTGCAAGAAAATTTGAAAGGGAGGCGAATTGGTGAATTAGGGCGAAACAGCGGTGGTGTCGTTGTAGTGAAGGCGTTCGGCAATTGGACGGAAAAAAAATCTGCATGCGTGCGTGCGAAACTCTGCGGCAATCATTGATTAGAAAGACGATTAACTTGTTGGAGTTGAGGGAATTTGAGGGAATTTTGGCTGTTGAGTGAAGGGAACGCGAACTTGAGCTGATGAGTGGAAAATTGAGCTGTCATTCAAGTGCCACCAATTGTTTTTTGAGCGTGTTCTGAGAAGAAAAAAAACTATTAGCATGCTGGAGTTGTGGGCAATTTGAAGGAGGGAATTTCACAGTGTTCGAACGTGGTAGCAGAACCTCGAAGTGCTAAAGCGGCTTTTCGCTGTATTGAGATTGGAAAGCGTGATGATGAAGCTGATAGTGTGAGCCTTGGACAGTACGCAGTTTGTTTTCAAAACATTGGAACAATCGAATCCAAGATTTAAATTTCTATTCGAAATTGCTGATATCATTGACTGATGAGGAGTATGAATTATTGTAAATGATAGATGTAGCAAGTGTTTCGACTGCGGAATTCGAGTGTAAAATGATGGAAAAGTGCGAAGGACAGTGTGTAAAATATATTTACTGTAATAGTTTAGCGGACAATCCAAATTAATCTTTAATTTCATCTAAACTAAAAAAAAAAAAAAAAAGTGAATTAAATTTTTAATCAAATATCTAGTTTGAAAGGCTTTACAAGATCCCAGCAACGGTACCGTCATCCGGATCCACGTAAGTTATTTGCATGCATTTTTATTATTATTATTTATGAAAATAATTGCAATTTTATTATTATTATTGAATATTTTTTTTGTTTATTTGAGAATTTTATGTTATTTGTTTTTATTTAGCAATTGCATTTATATGCTTTTTGAATTTTAATACATATAATTTAATTCAGTTTTATTTAGTAAATTATAAATTATTGTTACTAATATGTTTAATTTTGAATTTGAATTATTTTTTTGATTGTTTTTATGATTTAATATATTTGTTTTTATTTTCTTTGTAAATCTTGGTTTTTTAATTTTTTCATCGTTTTTGCCAGCTTCCGTGGTAGAAATGCATAATTTAATCAAACGATATAGGTTCAGTGAAGTCATGGGTGGGCTCCCGTCTTTCTTTTCATTAGTTTTTTTTCTTTTGTCTTGTCTGTTAGTGTTTGTGCGTGACACAGCTAGGGCTTGACCTGCCCCTCACTACACCCACAACCCCGGTGACTAGCCGGCACCCAAAGTCACGCGAGGGTAGCAGGTCAGGCTAAAAATTTCTGTTGTGGTGGCGGCTGTTCACAGCTGTCCCGCAATAAATGGCGCCCAATCAATTGGTTTTTTTTTCGGTTTTAGTTTTTATTCCACTTTTGTTACTATTTCGAGTTTTTTTTAATAACGCTAACATTTGTTTTTAGATTTTTAACTTGCATTTGATTCATTTTTTTCGTTATTTTTCACTTATTTTTGAATTTCATTTTTTTGTTCTAACTTCTCTTGCTCCGAATGGATGACCTGATAGGCTGGGGTGACACTTGTTCCCGGGAGCACTTGGTTGCCTCAGCCAATTTTTTTTTGTTTCTTTGGCCGTAGATGGCATTTTTATCAGATTATTCATTTTGGATTACATTTATTAAAATTTTATTTCCTTTTCGCGTAATTTTCAATTTTTTTTTCTTATTTTTTTTTTGTGAACGGTCGCTATCACAACAGTGGCGCCTATTCAGCTGTTGTGGATTGTCAATTGTTAGACAGGAAGATTGTGCTGTGATTCTGGGCCTGGTGAGCGTGGTGCGTCACTCATATCCTTGTTTGCAAGTCACTTAGCTTGACTAAGTATTTTGAATTGAGTGGCGCCTTTACACTCTCATCAGGTTGGGGTGATTCCGTTGATGCCTTGCGGACCCCACATCCGGCATTAGCTGTCGATGCCTAAATGGCATCTATTTTGAATTGGGTGTACCCTTCCGGCATCTTCTGGGTTGCTCCACCCGGAATCATGGTGCATCTTTCCTCCATCCTTTTGTTTTTATTTTCCTTTTCCAATTTTTATACCTTTCCTCCCATCCCAAACTGCTCACTGACCCGTGGTTTCACTGAACCTATGAAAAAAAAAAATGTCTATTCTAACACGTACATAACGTTTTTATCGTTTTTTAATTATCATAATTTTTACATGATTATTTTATTCGGGAGTCTTGGATTGCTTTACTTGATTTTGATTGATGTCATTTAGTATTGAAGCTGTTTTTTATATTTTATTATTATCTAGTTTTGTTGGACCTGCCTTAGTTTCAATTGTTTTAGGGCTAGGGGTTCTTCTTGGAATGTACAAATTGTAATTTAGTTCAAATTTAAATGAATTTTGTTTTTATTTTAGCTAGAAGTTAGTTTTGCTTTTGAAATTTACTTATTTAATTGGTTTTAGGTTTAGTTAGGATTTGAATTCGTATATTTCCCTTTATTTGTTTTCACTCACTTCGTTTTATAATTTTGAGCAAAAATGCCACGAGCGGCGCGTAAACGTAGGCCAACAAATAATGATTCCGGCTTTGATCGCTTGAGTCGAGCATTGGAACGACTGTCGTTCCAGTCCACCAGCAGAGCAACGTGCAGCCACGATTCCAGGACCATCATCAGCACCGGGGCCCTTTCACTCAACAGGTCATTTGGATGGAGTGGAGGCAGTTCCGGAAATTCCGGCAATACAAAACGAGACAAGTAGACCAGATTTCGCCAGCAGCCTTAATTCCAGCCGGTCTGCTGCTATTATGCCACCGTCAAAGTGGACGATTCGTTTTGATGGCACTTCGGCGGGTCTCAGCGTAACTCGGTTCCTGTTTAGGATAAAGACCATGGCAGCGAGCTATGGGGTTCCGTTGGCCGTACTCGCTCATGACTTGCATTTGTTGCTACAAGGTCCAGCCGAGGAGTGGTACTGGCGTTATATGGAGCTCCATCGCTCGGTGACTTGGTCTGATCTGGAGCAGGAGCTGCGGGAGCGTTTTGAGGACCGTCGAAGTGACGTTGACATCAGGCGCGAAATCGACGCTCGCACTCAAAAACCGGGCGAGTCCATCCAGGTGTTCTTCGATGCGATCGAGGCAATGGCACTGCAGCTCAGCAACCCATTGTCGGATGTTGACTTGCAGTGCATATTGCTACGCAACATGAACCGGCGCCTTCGAGAGCACTTGGCTGGACTCGAATTCCGTAACGCTCGTGAGTTGCTGCGACGGTGTGTTGCGACTGAAGCAGTATGGTATCCGTCAGGTCAACGAGCTGAAGGTACGCAAAGTCGACGAGTGATTCACGAAGTGAAAGAGCTTGAGGATGACGGTTCTGCTTGTTATGTAGACGCAGTCGCCCCACCGTCTCGTACACCGCAATTTCGTCATTCGTTTCAGCAATTACCAGCGGCAAATTCTCGTCCAGCACATTCATCCACAGACCTCCGGGTCTGCTGGAATTGCCAAGACCTGGGGCATTCCTATCAAGATTGTCCTGTGCCTCCGACCAGGTTATTTTGTTATGGCTGTGGGACTCCTGGTATTCTTAAGCCTAAATGTGGACGGTGTAACAATTTGGGAAACGTCCGACGGATCGCAACGAATTCGGGGATTCGGAGCGGTCCATCTTATCCATCTTTCAACCAACAACGGCGTCCCGAGACCACGGATGTGGCCACCAATGTGGACCCAGAGCTGTGGCGTCGTCAATAGGATGGCCAGAATATTCAGAGGCTGCAGTTCAAACATCGAAAACTGCTGACACTGCGACCCAAACATCTTGGTCTGCAAATCAGCCTCTGACCGAGTCCTATAATACCGCCTCTAGTTGGTCGGCGTCCGGAGATGGCCGAACTTCTCGTCGCACACGCTCCTTTACTTGGTCATCGAAATCTACTTTCGGGAGATCATGGAGGTACTTTACCTTGCGGAAACTATTGAAGCAAGCTTGCGCAGATTCAATTCTGACACCGTACGGGGAAAACCGGCCTTTTGCTGAAATCGAAATAAAACGTCGGAAGCTCATGGGGCTCCTTGACAGTGGAGCTAGCGTGAGTATACTTGGAGCGGGATCTTTGGACCTGATTAAGGATCTTGGGCTGCAGATGTCAATGCTGCAGACTGACATCCTTACTGCATCGGGTCAAAAGGCTCCCGTTCTAGGATACGTGCGTGCGCTGGTGCGATTCAGCGGCCGCTTGAAGATGGTACGATTTTTAACTGTTCCATCTTTGACCGGTCGCGTATATCTGGGAATTGATTTCTGGAATACGTTTCGGATTGCGCCAGTGCAAGTCTCCGCTGTTGAGGTTTTGCCCGAAACACCCGCTGTTGGTTTTCACCATTTGCTTCCTGAGGATCAGCAACGTTTAGAGCTTGTCAAACAACAGTTTCCATCGTTCAATGTTTTGGGGCTTGGTAAAACTTCTTTGCTAAGTCACCATATTGATACCGGTTCCGCGAAACCCATCAAGCAGAGACACTATGCTGTCTCTCCAGCGGTCCAGAAACTGTTGTTTGATGAACTGGATCGTATGCTTTCCTTGGGAGTAATTGAGGAAAGTCACAGTGCGTGGAGCTCACCCGTAACGCTAGTACGCAAGACAGGTAAAGTGCGTCTATGTCTCGATGTCCGAAGGTTGAATGAGGTCACCATAAAGGATGCGTATCCGTTGCCCTTGATTGAGGGGCTGCTTTCGCGACTTCAGTCCACTAAATTCATCACAAGTCTGGACTTAAAGGATGCCTTCTGGCAAATTCCTTTGGACGCGGAATCTAGGGAGAAAACGGCATTTACTGTGCCTGGCAGGCCCCTGTACCATTTCACGGTCATGCCTTTTGGTTTGTGTAATGCACCGCAAACTATGTGCAGACTGATGCATCGGGTTATACCTCATGAGCTGCATGAAAAGGTGTTTGTCTACCTTGACGACTTACTGATTACAAGTTCGACATTTGATGAGCACTTGGAACTTCTTTCCACAGTTGCACAGCTGTTAAATGCAGCTAAACTCACCATCAATGTCGAAAAGAGTAAGTTCGTTCAAAGGGAAATCAAATACCTTGGCTATGTGTTCAGTGACGGTATCCTGAAGACAGACCCCGAGAAAGTGTCTGGCATCGTCTCTTACCCAGTACCGAAAAGTGCGAAAGACGTGAGAAGGTTCATGGGAATGGCGGGTTGGTATCGCCGTTTTGTTCCTAATTTCGCTTCTGTGACAGCACCACTGACAGACTTGTTGAAAAGCAAAAAGGCTTTCCAGTGGACTGAAGGAGCGGGAGTGGCTTTCGATAGGATTAAAGAACTGCTAGTTTCTGCTCCAGTGCTGGTGAATCCTGACTTCACCAAACACTTTTATATTCAGTGTGACGCCAGTACTACGGGTATAGGGAGCGTTCTGTTTCAGAAGGATGACGATGGTGGAGAGCATCCCATCGCTTATATGTCTACGAAATTAAATGCTGCGCAGCGCAGCTATAGCATCACAGAGCTAGAATGTCTGGCTGCGGTGCACAGCGTCAAGAAATTTCGGGCATATATCGAGGGGCTGCCCTTTACCATCATCACTGATCATGCTAGCCTTAAATGGCTCATGAGCCAACAGGACCTCTCTGGAAGACTTGCCCGTTGGAGTTTGAAGCTGCAGGGCTTTGATTTTGTCATTGAGCATCGCAAAGGGTCACAGAACATCGTACCCGATGCTTTGTCAAGGGCACACGGATGCAGCGAGGAGGTGATGACCATTAATGGATGTTTGCCGGAGCACCATCGTGTGGCTGCAATAATTCCCGAGTCAGCGTTCCAGGACCCAACATATGTCGAGCTGGTGAATCAAGTCATAACACAGCCTGACCGTTTCTTGAACGTTTATGTTCGAGATGGGCGGGTGTATATTACTACCAGCACGACAGGAGCGCTGACCTCTGACATTCCCACAACCAAATTATGGGTATCGGAAAGTCACAAGCAAGAGCTGATTCTCCGTGCTCATGATGATCCATTGGGCTCTCATTTCGGCATTCGGAAAACGATTGAGCTTCTGCAACGCTATTATTATTGGCCTCGTTTAAGGCAAGACGTTGCAGAGCATGTCAAAGCTTGTAAAACATGCAAGCAAATTAAGCCTCCGAATGCCGTGATGCGACCACCAATGGGCTCATCTCGAGACACGGATCGACCGTTACAGCGCTTGTTTGTGGATTTCATGGGCCCATACCCACGGTCAAAACATGGGAATGTGCAGCTACTCGTGGTGCTAGACCACTACACAAAGTTTGTGTGGCTCAAGGCCTTGCCAAAAGCTACTGCTGAGGCCGTGGTTAAATATCTGAGCGAGATGTTCTTGACCTTTGGAGTGCCTGAATTCCTTCACTCCGACAATGGTGTTCAGTTTACTGCAAGGGCATTGGCTAAGTTCTTAGGAAAATATGGGATCGAGCATATATTCACTCCCTTGTATTCGCCTCAAGCCAATGCTTCAGAGCGAGCAAACCGAAGCATCCTTAACGCAATCAGAGCCTACATAGGGGACGAACACCGGAATTGGGATGAGCATTTAGTGGAATCATGTGCAGCCTTTCGAAATGTTGTACATGAGGCCACTGAATGTTCCCCCCATTTCCTGATGTTTGGTTATCACCCTATTCAACATGGCTCTGATTACGCTCTTTTGCGACAGTTGAACGCGTTTGAGGATGGGGAGGTGAAACTGAACACTCATTGTGATCGACTGCGTCTCATACACGATCGAGGGAAGGAAAAATTAACGCAGGCCTACGCAAAGGGCGCACAAAGGTATAATTTGCGCAGTCAGTTTAAATCCTTTGTTCCAGGGCAGGAGGTTTTCGTTCGAAATCACGCTCTCAGTAGTGCGGCGGACGGCTTCGCGGCCAAGCTTTCCTCGAAGTTTGTTCGTGCTACGGTTCGTTGTTCGCGAGGTCTTGTGGCATACGAGCTTGAGGACGAGAAGGGCAATTCGATGGGCGTCTATCACGCTAAGGATATCCGATAGGGATCCTGACGTCTCTCTCTCTGCGACTGGTTGTTGCCCGGCGTTGAGACCCTTCTCCTGGGGTGAGTCGTCCCCACGCTGTTGCGGACAGCTGTTTGCCGCCACTCATCGTAAAAGAAAAAATGCATAACCGTATGCAGAGGTGACGACCGGTCGTTGCTGTTCGAGCATCGCAAATCATTTCAGAAAAAAAAAAACAACAACAATGAAGCAGTGCAGTTCAAATGCAACCGCTTTGATTGTGTGTCATCGACACCTGAATGCATTTGAACTGCATTGATCGATGACCGGGCGATGACCGGTCGTTGCGCGATGTATGTATTGTTACGGGAGATGGCGGCAACGGAATAATATGCGGGAGCTAGATCAGCCGGCTGGGAAAGATAAAGCAAAACAACGGATCAGCTGGGATTGGATTTTTAACGCTGGACCGAGAAGGTTGATTTTTGGAGAGTGTCGAGCGACGGGGTTGGATCGTGAAAAAATTGAGTTTTGGCGCTGGATCGGGAAGATTGATTTTGAAGTTTCGGGAAAGGAAGTTTGAGTTAGACTCCTGAGGAGTGTGCAAGAAAATTTGAAAGGGAGGCGAATTGGTGAATTAGGGCGAAACAGCGGTGGTGTCGTTGTCGTGAAGGCGTTCGGCAATTGGACGGAAAAAAAATCTGCATGCGTGCGTGCGAAACTCTGCGGCAATCATTGATTAGAAAGACGATTAACTTGTTGGAGTTGAGGGAATTTGAGGGAATTTTGGCTGTTGAGTGAAGGGAACGCGAACTTGAGCTGATGAGTGGAAAATTGAGCTGTCATTCAAGTGCCACCAATTGTTTTTTGAGCGTGTTCTGAGAAGAAAAAAAAATATTAGCATGCTGGAGTTGTGGGCAATTTGAAGGAGGGAATTTCACAGTGTTCGAACGTGGTAGCAGAACCTCGAAGTGCTAAAGCGGCTTTTCGCTGTATTGAGATTGGAAAGCGTGATGATGAAGCTGATAGTGTGAGCCTTGGACAGTACGCAGTTTGTTTTCAAAACATTGGAACAATCGAATCCAAGATTTAAATTTCTATTCGAAATTGCTGATATCATTGACTGATGAGGAGTATGAATTATTGTAAATGATAGATGTAGCAAGTGTTTCGACTGCGGAATTCGAGTGTAAAATGATGGAAAAGTGCGAAGGACAGTGTGTAAAATATATTTACTGTAATAGTTTAGCGGACAATCCAAATTATTCTTTAATTTAATCTAAACTAAAAAAAAAAAAAAAAAAAAAGTGAATTAAATTTTTAATCAAATATCTAGTTTGAAAGGCTTTACAAGATCCCAGCAACGGTACCGTCGTCCGGATCCACGTAAGTTATTTGCATGCATTTTTATTATTATTATTTATGAAAATAATTGCAATTTTATTATTATTATTGAATATTTTTTTTGTTTATTTGAGAATTTTATGTTATTTGTTTTTATTTAGCAATTGCATTTATATGCTTTTTGAATTTTAATACATATAATTTAATTCAGTTTTATTTAGTAAATTATAAATTATTGTTACTAATATGTTTAATTTTGAATTGGAATTATTTTTTTGATTGTTTTTATGATTTAATATATTTGTTTTTATTTTCTTTGTAAATCTTGGTTTTTTAATTTTTTCATCGTTTTTGCCAGCTTCCGTGGTAGAAATGCATAATTAAATCAAACGATATAGGTTCAGTGAAGTCATGGGTGGGCTCCCGTCTTTCTTTTGATTAGTTTTTTTTCTTTTGTCTTGTCTGTTAGTGTTTGTGCGTGACACAGCTAGGGCTTGACCTG
Source organism: Nemotelus nigrinus (assembly GCA_947369275.1). Taxonomy (NCBI): domain Eukaryota; kingdom Metazoa; phylum Arthropoda; class Insecta; order Diptera; family Stratiomyidae; genus Nemotelus; species Nemotelus nigrinus. The sequence continues at coordinate 141,454,878 of OX376372.1, forward strand.
CCCCTCACTACACCCACAAGCCCGGTGACTAGCCGGCACCCAAAGTCACGCGAGGGTAGCAGGTCAGGCAAAAAATTTCTGTTGTGGTGGCGGCTGTTCACAGCTGTCCCGCAATAACGACGAGCGTGTTAATTGAAAGGATTTCCATCAACGGGCTCCGTTTTGTATTTTCAACGACGACAGTGTAGAGTGAACGGTTTTTCATCAACGGGCTCCGTTGGATTGCTTTCAAGCTCATAAACTCAGTTCAGGTTTTTGTTTCCGTTGTTGAGTCTATTGAACTCCAGGCTGTTAAAGGTGACTGTTCATACCGTATTCATAGCACAGCAAAAGTTCTTATGCTACGGCTTCACGGTTAAGAGCCATAAATATGACGAAAGCTTAATACGACGAAACTATTTGGGATCATCCATAGGGATCATCATCACAACAAAGGCAGGAAACTTTAAATCTGAGTTCAACTAGCAGATACTCAAATCAATTTTGAAAACCAAATTTGGAAACGACGTAAGCTTTTGGGATCATCATAACAACAAAGACAGCAAACTTTAAATCTTGGTTAAAGTTGCTGATATATAAACCAAATTTTTTGTATACAAAATGGTCACTTGTGGATTGTGTAGCGAAGCTACCCAGCGAGGTGTTAAAGACTCTATTACATGTTCAAATTGCAATTCTCTAATCCTCTTCAAATGTGCGGGCCTTACGTCATCAGATGTTTCGTTTCTGAAGGATAACAATAAGGCTAATCAGTGGAAATGTCAAAAATGTTCCACGAAACATCGTAACTTATCGCGCTCTGATGATACGCCAGTTAAAAGCAGCGGAGCTTCGCTTTCGAACGAACGGTCTTCCGAACACCAAGACCTCCTGCGTAAAATTGACAAACTCATTGAAAGCAACAACTTCGTGACTAGGCAACAAGATGATGCAATGAAGCAACTTCAGTTTATAGCAGAGGAAATCAAACAGCTATATAGTAAGATCAAAGCACTGGAGCTATCAAACGCTTTGAAAGACCAGCAAATAAATAAACTGGAAATGCGAATTGGCAGACTGGAGCAAGAAGCAAATCTGGATATGGTCGAATTGTCTGGATTGCGGATCGAGCACCAAAAGGACACTCTTGACACGGCCCAAAAATTCTGCAAAAAACATTTTAACATATATGAAGATACTATCATAAATGCGTACATACGACGCTCTAAAGCGGACAATATTCCTCCGTTAGTTATTCAATTTGGAACGTCACTCGCTGCAGCTCAATTTTTGACGAAGCATAAAGGTAGAAACGCCCTGGAGGATAAAAATTTCTACATTAATCCGCATTTAACTCCAGTATTGAGAAAGTTATTGTGGATGGCTAAGTCTAAGGCTAAGGAAGTGAACTACAAATACGTATGGTTCCGAGATGGAGTAATTCGATGCCGCAAAATTGATGGAGACCGCATTATAGTTAATAAATCAGGAGCTGATCTGGATATTTTAGTGTAAGCTCATTATTAGTACCGCTGTTATGCAAAAAGGTCTCGTTTTTTCTTCTAAAACTATACTATAATTCTCTCACAGCTAAGTACAATTTCTTTTTCATATATTCTCACTTTTTCTCATACTCTATTTTTATTTCTATTATTTTTATTCATGTTTTCATAAATACACACACATCTCTCCATTGCACAATGCACATTCTAAATCAAAGCAAAACCAAAGAAAAACCTAGCTTAACTTTATTCTGTCTAGATCTTTCACGTGCCACCTTCTTTTCTCTCTTTAAGGGCATAGCTCAGATAATCCACTGCATTAAATATTCTTGCGATATATGTAAATGGCTAATGATCTACTGAACTATATAGATGAATGTTCAACATTCACGGAATAGACATGCGGTGGTTTAAATGATTTCGCAAAACAAGCAGGTCTAGATAGTACAGGGCATTTCAGTATATTTCACACTAACATAAGGAGCATTAACAAAAACTTCAGTGAGCTTATTTTGACACTTTCCGACATTGAAAACAGATTCGATGTATTAGTTTTGAGTGAATGCTGGAATGTAGCGAATCTTCAATGCTTCCAAATAAATGGTTACACGGGCTTCAAGTTTGAAAAAATATTAAATCAAAACAGCGGCGTTGTGATTTATGTTAAAAACCTACATAGCGTGAATAACTTTGAGGAACTAAATTTTTCTGGGGCAACAGCATTGTCGGTGGATATAACATTATTAAATAAAATTCCCACAAAGATATTAGCCATATAAAGATCACCAAACCACTGTGAAAACATTTTCCGTTTTGAGCTTGTTGATTTGCTACACAAAATCAAACATGAAAACGTTGCTTTGCTAGGCGATATTAATATCAATTTGCTAAATCTTTCTCTAAGTGAGTACATAAACTCGTTAAATGAATTAGGGTTTCGTTCATATGTGAACCAAAGCACTAGAGGGGATAATTGTTAAGATCACATATTTTCGAACATAAGACCTGTGATTTTTGGTTCCATTGAGTCAGCAGTGGTTGACACGGGAATCACTGATCATAAGAGTACAGTTCTACTTTTGAAATACAAGTCAAGGGAAAAAGCTCCAACAGTTGAAGAGCCAATGATCACCAGAAAAATCAATTTTCCTCTATTGATAGACCTTTTAGCCAAGGAAACTTGGACCACAGTTTTGTTTGCTGGTAACGTAGACGAATCTGCTCAAGCTTTTCACAACACCCTTTGCACCGCCATTGACAGAAGTAGTACATCCGTTCCTGAAAGTAAAAAAAAATGTCTTGAACTTAAACCGTGGATAACAACCGGACTTGTAAATTCCATAAGAACACGTAACAAGCTAGGAGTAACACTGCGAAATAATCCCAATAACAATAGTTTAAAGCTATATTTCAAAAAATTTAGAAACAAATTAAAATATCTCATTCATATAACGAAGGCTAATTATTTTAGAAAAATTTTACAAAACTCCGAAAACGATGGGATGAAAGTATGGGGAGCAATAAATTTAGCTACAGGGCGAAAAAATTCTCTAAGACACATATCCAATATAAAAACGGACATAGAATTGCTATCAGTTAAAGATAATGCAGAACAAATGGCAAATACTTTGAACCAGCACTTATGTAACATAGGGAAAAGCATGGCTCAAAAAATTACTAATTCAAATGATCGCATCACAACTAGCGAATCAGTTCATTCTGCATCGTCAGGAATGATTAATTCTGTTTCTGAGGATGAAGTCATTTCAATCATTGAAAATATGAATATCTCAGTAGAATGCCTCAAAAAAATTAAAACTTTTATTAGCAAACCTCTAGCACATCTCGCTTCACTCAGTTTTGATTGCGGAGTCTTTCCTCAAATTTTTAAAACGGCAACTGTAACACCAATTCACAAGGGTAAAAGCAAATTAGATGTCAATAACTACCGTCCAATTTCTTTGCTGTCTAACATATGCAAGGTTATAGAAAAACTTGCAAAAAAACGTTTAATGTCATTTTTAAATAGGCGTAATTTCATAAATGAAAACCAATTAGGTTTCAGACCAACTTTTAGTACACAAGATGCGCTGGCAAAATTAACTGGTTTGGTTGCTGAAGCTTTGGACAAAGGACGCAAACGATTAGCTGTATTTCTAGATTTAGCAAAAGCTTTTGATTCCATCCCGCACAAAATGATTGTTGCCAAGCTTTACAAATATAATTTTGATTTGAAATAGATTACATGGATTGAAGACTATTTGCGACATCGTAAGCAATCTGTTAAAATTTCGGGAAAGCAAAGTAAAGTTTTAAACTTCGAATACGGAATTCCTCAAGGGACTGTACTAGGCCCTATTCTGTTTCTCATCTATGTAAATGATATCTTTGCGCAACATATCAAAGGGCATTTAATTTCTTTTGCTGATGATACAGTGCTTTTGAAAGAAGAAAATAACTGGAATGAGGTAAAAGTTAATACTGAATATAGCCTTTGCTTACTGAATGAGTGGCTAAGAAATAATTCCCTTACCTTAAATATACAAAAAACACAGTACATAGCTTTTGCTTCTACTCAACGTGGGCTACCAGAAGGACTTAATGTAACCAATCATTCGATGAACTGTGCATCTGGCTGCCTTTGCCCTCCTGTGCAGAGAGTTTCCAAAACTAAATATTTGGGCGTAATCGTAAACCAACATTTAAGGTGGGATCATCATGCTGAAAATGTCGTAAATAAGTTAAGAAAAATTATTCCTATATGCTTCGAGGTTCGTTCTTTTCTGAGCAAGCAAACAATAAGAATGTTTTACTTTGCTTTGATACATTCTATTGTTCAATATGGAATTGTTGCATGGGGCTGTGCATCACAAAATGCTTTACTCCCACTGAAAGTTCTACAGAAGACTATTCTCAAAATCTTATTACACAAGGCCAGACGATTTAGCAATGAACAACTTTTTAGTACAATCAATGTTTTAACAGTGGAGCAAGTCAAACAATTATGTACGGTGATACAAACATTTAAAGAATTTTCAGCCGGTAAACTCCAAACTAATACAACAGGTGGTAGTGAAGAGTTCTTGTTACTTCCAAACCGTATGACGCAACTAGGTCAGAGCCATTATACATATATGGGAATAAAACTTTTCTAAAAAAAAAATCAAGAGAGCTAATAATTTAGAAATATTCAAAAAAAACACAAAGAATTATATTACGGGAAAAAATTCGCTTTCTCTCTCACCATTCGTGGTTTTGGGTGTTTGCTTGGCCTTGAAATAATAATAGCTAGCGGTGTGTTTTCATTGAATTGCTTCTATTCTTACTTATTTTATATTGTTCTAGCCATTAAATGGTTGCTTTCATTCTATTATTTCCAGTTTTTACTAGACTGTCCGAGTTTTATTTTATTGTGGCAAATATTTTGTGTATTTTCTTTTTCTTAATAATTTTGTTTTTTAAAATTTAAATATTATTTATGTATTTATTTTATAATGAGCTAGAAGTCGTTTCTTTTTTAATTGTACAACTTTGAAATGAAAAATTATCTTCAACTCCTCACTTCTAACACAAGGTTCCTAACCTTACAAGGAGGAATAGTGTATTAAATTGAATTGTGTAATTTACTGTCATGATATGGAAATAAAGCACTGTATAAAAAAAAATGTTAACATGCTATGCAATTTTCACGATGATCTAATGTTTTCGTCAGAAGTTATGACAAATCTAAATTTGAAAAAAAATCCTTGCCTACTTTAAGGCACTCAGCACTAACACACGGCTCAAAATTTCCAATTATTTATCATAAACAAGCTTAAAACATAATAAGTTTTTATTTTCAATACTTATTTTCAACAAAAAATTACACTGCTTGGAAATATAGGATTTCTTGAAAATTCACTGAAATGCCCGCCACCAGCAAAGGGTTAAATATATCTGAATTCTAGCAACTTTTCGACCTACCCACTATATACATCTATGTCCTCTGAACATTTCAGCTCAATCGGATTGGCGACTCTAGAGATTAGGTCTGTTTCCGTACTTTCAGCAAACTGCAGCAGTAACAGAATTTGGCAGCTAGCTTCAATTTGGCTTGCATTTTGGCTTGCAGCAAAAGTACGGAAACGACTTGCTGCGAATCTATTTTAATATATTATAATAGATTCAAGTACGGAAACAGACCTATTATATATATATATATATATATATATATATATATATATATATATATATATATATATATATATATATATATATATATATATATATATATATATATATATATATATATATATATATATGTATATATATATATATATATATATATATATATATATATATATATATATATATATATATATATATATATATATATATATATATATATATATATATATATATATATATATATATATATATATATATATATATATATATATATATAAAGAAATATGAATTTTTGCCGAAACGAGTTTAATACTGAATTTTCTTCGAAAATTCAGTAAAAACGCGTTGTTCAATATCAGTACCGGTAGAGCAGCAACCGATAAAGCCACCAATTTTCTATTGCACATCCAAAAAAACGGTAACTGCCTCAGAGAAAAGTTCATCGAAGAATGCGCTTCGAAAGAGGAGAGATTCGAGAGTCCAATTAAGCAAAATAAGCCTTTCAATTTCATGAATACAGAGAAAAAGAAAATCAAAATTACGGGTAAAGTCATGGAGGTGAAAATGCAAAGATATCTTTTTGGTAGACTTCTCGAAATTTCCTTGCAAACGTCCATCCACCTTGAAAAAACACTGTCATTTTCCTTAACTCCGGTTCGTTTGATACTTTGTCACATGGACGGAGGAATTTTCAAGACAAATAAGTCAGTGTTACTCGCAAAATTAGAATCTGACGCTGATCACTCCATGCCATCAAACATCGATGCAACGATAATCGATGGTTTCTTTTTGCTGCACTCAATGAAAAATTTACCGGCGATATTCCAAAACGTTTCAAAATAAATTTGACAGACCGCTTTACGAACTACTGCTTCGACAGTCATTGTCTCGTTTGATCAGTATTTCTCCAAGTCTATCAAGGATTGTGGTACAATAAGGGGAAAGCAGTATCAGATTCTAGGGGCAGCGTCCTTCAGATTTCGCGACTGTATTGAGAAACATAAATTTCAAGAAGGCTTTTGTCAACTTCTTGATAAACGATTTGGCATCGCGTTTCAAATTTCAAAAACAAGAGGACGCAGCTGTGAAGTCTGAAGAACTGATATATAAACCAAATTTTTTGGATACAAAATGGTCACTTGTGGATTGTGTAGCGAAGCTACCCAGCAAGGTGTTAGAGACTCTATTACATGTTCAAATTGCAATTCTCTAATCCACCTCAAATGTGCGGGCCTTACGTCATCAGATGTTTCGTTTCTGAAGGATAACAATAAGGCTAATCAGTGGAAATGTCAAAAATGTTCCACGAAACATCGTAACTTATCGCGCTCTGATGATACGCCAGTTAAAAGTAGCGGAGCTTCGCTTTCGAACGAACGGTCTTCCGAACACCAAGACCTCCTGAGTAAAATTGACAAACTCATTGAAAGCAACAACTTCGTGACTAGGCAACAAGATGATGCAATGAAGCAACTTCAGTTTATAGCAGAGGAAATCAAACAGCTATATAGTAAGATCAAAGCACTGGAGCTATCAAACGCTTTGAAAGACCAGCAAATAAATAAACTGGAAATGCGAATTGGCAGACTGGAGCAAGAAGCAAATCTGGATAAGGCTGAATTGTCTGGATTGCGGATCGAGCACCAAAAGGACACTCTTGACACGGCCCAAAAATTCTGCAAAAAACATTTTAACATATGTGAAGATACTATCATAAATGCGTACATACGACGCTCTAAAGCGGACAATATTCCTCCGTTAGTTATTCAATTTGGAACGTCACTCGCTGCAGCTCAATTTTTGACGAAGCATAAAGGTAGAAACGCCCTGGAGGATAAAATTTTCTACATTAATCCGCATTTAACTCCAGTATTGAGAAAGTTATTGTGGATGGCTAAGTCTAAGGCTAAGGAAGCGAACTACAAATAAGTATGGTTCCGAGATGGAGTAATTCGATGCCGAAAAATTGATGGAGACCGCATTATAGTTATTAAATCAGAAGCGGATCTGGATATTTTAGTTTAAGCTCATTATTAGTACCGCTGTTATGCAAAAAGGTCTCGTTTTTTCTTCTTAAACTATACTATAATTCTCTCATAGCTAAGTACAATTTCTTTTTCATATATTCTCACTTTTTCTCATACTCTATTTTTATTTCTATTATTTTTATTCATGTTTTCATAAATACACACACATCTCTCCATTGCACAATGCACATTCTAAATCAAAGCAAAACCAAAGAAAAACCTAGCTTAACTTTATTCTGTCTAGATCTTTCACGTGCCACCTTCTTTTCTCTCTTTAAGGGCATAGCTCAGATAATCCACTGCATTAAATATTCTTGCGATATATGGATGCCTCACTTGCCAAATCGATTAACTCCATTTTCTGATTTCATTAAATTGTACTATCAAAGCACTTAAGAAACTCCTAACTGTATATATTCAAAACAAATTTCTCTAATAATAGGTATTAACACCACTAAATACTTATTATTAGAGAAATTTGTTTTGAATATATACAGTTAGGAGCTTCTTAAGTGCTTTGATAGTAAAAATTTAATGAAATTCAGAAAATGGAGTTAATCGATTTGGCAAGTGAGGCATCCATATGTAAATGGCTAATGATCTACTGAACTATATAGATGAATGTTCAACATTCACGGAATAGACATGCGGTGGTTTAAATGATTTCGCAAAACAAGCAGGTCTAGATAGTACAGGGCATTTCAGTATATTTCACACTAACATTAGGAGCATTAACAAAAACTTCAGAGAGCTTATTTTGACACTTTCCGATATTGAAAACAGATTCGATGTATTAGTTTTGAGTGAATGCTGGAATGTAGCGAATCTTCAATGCTTCCAAATAAATGGTTACACGGGCTTCAAGTCTGTAAAAATATTAAATCAAAACAGCGGTGTTGTGATTTATGTTAAAAACCTACATAGCGTGAATAACTTTGAGGAACTAAATTTTTCTGGGGCAACAGCATTATCGGTGGATATAACATTATTAAATAAAATTCCCACAAAGATATTACCCATATAAAGATCACCAAGCCACTGTGAAAACATTTTCCGTTTTGAGCTTGTTGATTTGCTACACAAAATCAAACATGAAAACGTTGTTTTGCTAGGCGATATTAATATCAATTTGCTAAATCTTTCTCTAAGTGAGTACATAAACTCGTTAAATGAATTAGGGTTTCGTTCATATGTGAACCAAAGCACTAGAGGGGATAATTGTTAAGATCACATATTTTCGAACATAAGACCTGTGATTTTTGGTTCCATCAAGTCAGCAGTGGTTGACACGGGAATCACTGATCATAAGAGTACAGTTCTACTTTTGAAATACAAGCCAAGGGAAAAAGCTCCAACAGTTGAAGAGCCAATGATCACCAGAAAAATCAGTTTTCCTCTATTGATAGACCTTTTAGCCAAGGAAACTTGGACCACAGTTTTGTTTGCTGGTAACGTAGACGAATCTGCTCAAGCTTTTCACAACACCCTTTGCACCGCTATTGACAGAAGTAGTACATCCGTTCCTGAAAGTAAAAAAAAATGTCTTGAACTTAAACCGTGGATAACTGCCGGACTTGTAAATTCCATAAGAACACGTAACAAGCTAGGAGTAGCACTGCGAAATAATCCCAATAACAATAGTTTAAAGCTATATTTCAAAAAATTTAGAAACAAATCAAAACACCTCATTCATAGAAAGAAGGCTAATTATTTTAGAAAATTTTTACAGAACTCCGAAAACGATGGGATGAAAGTATGGAGAGCAATAAATTTAGCAACAGGGCAAAAAAAGTCTCTTAGCCACATATCCAATATAAAAACGGACATAGAATTGCTATCAGTTAAGGATAATGCAGAACAAATGGCAAATACTTTCAACCAGCACTTTTGTAACATAGGGAAAAGCATGGCTCAAAAAATTACCAATTCAAAAGATCGCATCACAACTAGCAAATCAGTTCATTCTGCATCGTCAGGAACGATTAATTTTGTTTCTGAGGATGAAGTCATTTCAATCATTGAAAATATGAAAGGAAACTCGAGCCCAGCATTTGATAACATCTCAGTAGAATGCCACAAAAAAATTAAAACTTTTATTAGCAAACCTCTAGCAGATCTCGCTTCACTCAGTTTTGATTGCGGAGTCTTTCCTCAAATTTATAAAACGGCAATTGTTACACCAATTCACAAGGGTAAAAGCAAATTAGATGTCAATAACTACCGTCCAATTTCTTTGCTGTCTAACATATGCAAGGTTATAGAAAAACTTGCAAAAAAAACGTTTAATGTCATTTTTAAATAGGCGTAATTTCATAAATGAAAACCAATTAGGTTTCAGACCAACTTTTAGTACACAAGATGCACTGGCAAAATTAACTGGTTTGGTTGTTGAAGCTTTGGACAAAGGACGCAAACCATTAGCTGTATTTCTAGATTTAGCAAAAGCTTTTGATTCCATCCCGCACAAAATGATTGTTGCCAAGCTTTACAAATATAATTTTGATTTGAAATAGATTACATGGATTGAAGACTATTTGCGACATCGTAAGCAATCTGTTAAAATTTCGGGAAATCAAAGTAAAGTTTTAAACTTCGAATACGGAATTCCTCAAGGGACTGTACTAGGCCCTATTCTGTTTCTCATCTATGTAAATGATATCTTTGCGCAACATATCAAAGGGCATTTAATTTCTTTTGCTGATGATACAGTACTTTTGATCATCATCATCATCGTGGCACAACAGCCCGACGTCGGGCCTTGGCCGCCTGGATCGTATTCCTCCAATTGTCTTGGTCACGTGACCGCGTCCTCCAGTCTTGGAGCTTCAATAATTGCTCAGCGTCCGCATACACTGAGCTCTCCCAACAAGCTCTTGGTCTTCCTCTTGGCCTCGCTCCGTCGACTTGTCTTGCGTTCATGACACGTTTTGGCATGCGATCGTCATTCATGCGTTGCACGTGCCCAGCCCACTGTAAACGTTGTAATTTGACGATCTTCGAGACTTCCAGCTCATCATAAAGTTCGTACAACTCATTGTTGTACCGGATGCGCCATCCATCTCGGTCGCGAACAGCCCCGAAAATCCGCCGTAGAACTTTCCGTTCGAAGATGTCGATCCTATTTTCGGAGGCTTGGGTCAAGGTCCATGTTTCGCAACCATAGCACAGCACAGGTCGTATGATAGTTTTGTAAACGCGGAGCTTAGTTTTTCTGTGCACATATTTCATTTCATAATGGGGAGGACCGAGAAGAATGTCTTATTTGCTAGTTGTATCCGTCGCTTGATTTCGTCAGTTTCGTTGGCGTCACTCGATAGATTGCTACCCAGGTAAACGAAGTTGTCCACGAATTTGATGCAAAAGTCCCCTACGTTGATGGTCGTGTGCGCTGGCGTCCTTGTCCTAGATTGCATCATAGCTTTCGTTTTGTCCTCGTTTATTCGTAGTCCAACTTCCTTTGCTGCGGTGTCTAGTCTAAGCAGAAGTTCTTCTGCATCGGTCAGTTTTCGAGCAATGATGTTAATGTCATCCGCGTACGCTGCCAATTGTGTCGACTTAAAAAGTAGCGTGCCCCTGGTGTTCAGGTTTATTGTCCGAATAGCGAACTCAAGTGCCAGGTTGAAGAGCGTGGGCGCTATACCATCGCCCTGCTTCATTCGAGAAATTCCAGATGCATAGCAAACATCATAAACGGTGTGCCAGCATCTTGCCAGTACGAAGCCATGCCAGGAGTACTGGAAATACCACAACCTGAGCCAAATTATATTCTCGCAGTCAACATTCCCGAAGTTAAAATCGAAACAACTTGCGGACTTTCAAACCGAACCATCGCCGGAACCGCACTCATACACTTTGAAAGGTGCGAAATATCAATAAACGAGATTACCTATAGCAGCCAAAGCAGCATCTTCTGGGACAGCATAGACGTCTTCCCTGTAACATCAACCGAAATTAATACCACTAATATCATAGGAAATATTCAAATACACCCACTGAATAAATATGAATTCCCGGACGAAGATCAATTCCAACTATTAAACATTTCCAGCTACATTGGGAATTGTATTTTCCCAGTTTCTTGGATTCTGCTAAGCGCCGGCATTATCATCAGCACGTATATAGGCTGCAAAAACGCCCAATGTCGAAAGAAGAATCATGCTCCAGCTGAACCATAGTTCATCCAGATGTCGCTCTCTTAGGGGGGAGGAGTTATGTCACCATGTCACCAATATTGGCCTGGATACATGCCCGATGCCAATCACCTAAAAACGTGTCGCACCTGAGCTATCAATAAGTTGCACAGTACGCAATATTCAATTTCAATGCACAATATTCTATTTCATCATGTTCTCATTGCACAATATTCAATTAAAACTGCACAATATTCAATTAACTGCACATGTCGTAATTTTAGCAACTAAGCAAATCAATTTTATTATAAATGGAAGTAAAGACTATAATTAAGTCAGTTCATTGTACCAAATTGGTGATTTAATAAATCTGAATACGTGAAACTTTGTTTTTTTTCGCTCGGGTACAAAGTTTAACATAATTCGCGCGAGGGTTGAGTCTCGGCGACTCTACATTCCCAGTCCGGGACGGAAGGTTTAATTGGGCCATGCGCTCCAGCATCGCGCGCATGCCGCTCTGCAGATCGGAAATTTGTTGCTGAAGTCCGCCTAGTTCTTGGTGCACTATAGAGCGCACTCCGGCGGCTTCTGAAGTTACGTCAAATATTGGGGACGCTTTCGATGACGGGCCAGGTGGCTGAATTAAACCTTCCGCCCCCGACCCGGCTTGCAGATCGAAGTTCTGGATGTCTACTTCTTCGGATCGCATGCCTCGGGTTTTTACTCCCGGCCGTTCCGATTTAGCATACGGAAGCATATTCGGGAATGGGGCGTACAAGAGAGGTATATAAGGATCTTGTGACCCACAGGTTACGAAATTCTTTGGCACGTCTTTTGATGAAGCCTAGCTGTTTGTTCGCACTGGAAAGTATTTTATCTTAATGCAAGGTGAAGCGGAGTCGCTCATCCAAGACAACACATAGGTCGACAACATTATCAACTCGAGCTAACAAATTATTCCCGAGGAAGTATGTGTTATGTGAGACGGTGCATTTTCGGGAGAAACTTATAACTTGGCACTTAGCAATGTTGAGAGAGAGCTTGTTTTCATTGCACCAATGGTCAAGTGAATCAAGTTTGGATTGGAGAAAGAGTGCATCGGATTTAGATTTAATGATATGATAGACTTTGAGATCGTCGGCATAAAGTAGATGAGGTATATATTGGATAATAAAACGCCGGTGCTAACTGGTTTAAGGCTGATTTATTACTGACCTTTTTGTATTTTACTAAACTGTACTAAACTAATATAAATGTATTGTGTGAGCTAGTGTTAGTGAGACTTAGACTCAGATTAACTAAAATTAATGTGGATATTTCAGTGCTTCTCAACACTCTCCCTCACTGAAATATTTAATTACAATTCATCAGTTTTTCTTTTAAATATATGAACCTTTCTTTAGGTAAGCTTTTTGTGAGAATGTCTGCCTTCATTTCATTTGTGGGAACATACAATATATCAATTACTCCATTTGCTTTTAATTCTCTAATATAATGATGCTTGATATCGATATGTTTTGTTCTCTTATTATTAATATTATTTTTAACTAGGTTTGCTGCTCCTTGACTATCAGAAAAGATATTTACTGGTAATTCAACAAATTTTTCAAAATTTAACTCAATTAACAGATTTTTAAGAAAAAGTAATTCTTTGCATGCTTGACTTATTGCCATATATTCCGCTTCGACACTGCTCAATGCTACTGTTGGTTGTTTTTTTACTTCCCAGCTGATTGGTCCATTTGCTAAATCAAACACGTAGCCAGTATAGGATCTCCGGTCTGTTGTGTCGCCACCCCAGTCTGCGTCTACATAGGAAGAAAGAGGCTTGCCGGTTTTCTGGAAATATAGGCCATGATTAATTGTTCCCTTTAAATATCTTAAAATCCGCTTAGCCGCGTTGAAATGCTCTTTATGAGGCTTCTTGTTGAACTGCGACAGGTAGCTTATCGCAAACATGATATCAGGTCTCGTATAAACTCCTAAGTACATGAGCGATCCGACTAACGATTGATATTCACTTGAATTTACTTCTTCACACTTATTACAAGTTCCCGCTATACATTGTTCAAACTTTATATTTATTTCCATTGGTGTTGATATTTCATTGCAGTTAGTCATTCCATACTTTTCCAATAAGTTTTTTGTATAGTTCACTTGTTTCACTGTCACTCCTTTATTATTTCTATTAATTTCAAGACCGAGTATAAATTTAAGTTCACCTTTATCTTCAAGTTCAAATAAATTTTTTAAAATATTCTTTACATAACTAATTTCATTCACGTTCTTTGACATTATTATAATGTCATCTACATAAACAGCTAGTATCACTGATTTGTTTACGTATACACACGGATCCGATTTTAATCGTTTCAAACCAATTTTCTCAGTGAGAGCTATATTTAATGCGTTATTCCACTCTCTCCCTGATTGTTTCAATCCGTATATGCTCTTGTTTAATTTGCACACTTTATTCTTATCAACTGCAAATCCCATTGGTTGCTCCATATATATTGTCTCAGGCAACTCACTATTTATGTATGCGTTTTTAATGTCTATTTGATGCATTTGCAAGTCTTTTTCCACTGCTATCGCAATTAATAGCCTTAATGTCGAGCTTTTAAAAACTGGACTGAAAGTTTCGTTATAGTCCACTTGATATTTCTGATTAAAGCCTTGAGCCACTATTCGAGCTTTGAATTTGTCAATTTTGCCATCTTCATTATATTTCGTTCTATAAACCCATTTTGAACCAATAATATTTTCATTTTTCGGACGATCGACTAAAGTCCATGTATTATTTTTTACCAAGGCATCATATTCCTGTTCCATTGCACTAATCCATTTATCTCGATTAACGTCCAATAGTGCTTCTTGTATACTCTGTGGATCTTGCTCTAAAAAAACATTATTTAATTGAAGTCTGGTTGGCTGCTTTAATGTTGATCTGTCCCGTAATATCACTCTCCCCATCGGTTCCGGTGTTAAATATTCATCTTCGCTTAAATTACTTTGACCACAATCACATTCGTTTTCATCTTCATCAGTCTTAAGTTCATTTTTCATTGCAATATTTTCTTCCATATCATCGTCTTCCTGTTGACTTACGTTTTTTGTTGTCGGTTGCCATTGGTCATTCATTTCGAATTGGTTAAAGTATACACTCTTCAGATTGATATCTTCGTAAAATTTGACGTCTCTTGAAATTACTATTTGTTTAGTGGATTTATTCATAACTCTATAGCCTTTTTGCTCCTCAGAGTATCCTACCAAGATATACTCCTTTGCCTTTGGAAGAAATTTGTTGTTTCTCTCTCCACGTTTTAATGCTATTACCTTACTTCCAAAAATCCGAATATGTTTCATTGTAGGTTTTTTGCTGAAGTAAATTTGATAAGGAGATGATCCATTTATTGCTCTGCTTGGGCATCGATTTCTAATGTAACAAGCGGTATTAACGGCTTCTCCCCAAAGTTTCTCGTCCAAATCGTATTCAGCAATCATACATCTTGCCATTTCTATCAAAGTTCTGTTTGTTCTTTCGGCAACGCCGTTTTGCTGTGGTGTATGTGGAATTGACGTTTGGTGTTTTATGCCGTTCACTTTTAAAAACTCTTGAAATATTTTACTCTTATATTCACTTCCATTGTCACTTCTCAAGGTTTTTATTTTCTTCCCTGTTTCATTTTCTGCTATAGCTTTAAACTCTTTAAAGCATTTAAGAGCTTCATCTTTTGTTTTTATGATGAACACTTTTATGTATCGACTTTTGTCGTCAATAAAAGTTATGAAATATTTCGCACCACCGTATGATGAACAACTTGCTTGACAAATGTCACTATGAACCAATTCCAATAAGTCGTTGGATGTATTTTCACTTTTCTTCTGAAAAGGTTGACTGCTTAATTTCCCTTTAGCACAAGTGATACATTCAAAGTTCACATTTTGTATTCCTGACATCCTAGGTACTACATCGTTATTGATCAAATTTTTGATATCTATATAGTTCAAATGCCCTAGTCTTTTGTGCCATTTAATAAGCTCGAAATTTTTATTTTCAATTGAATTTCGATGCTCAACCTTGCCATCTATTATAAATAATCCAGATATTTTAGTTGCATTCATTATTGTCTTTCCATTTTTTTTAACAAACGCTTTATCTCCGATAAAATTCACTGAATAGCCATGTTGCGTGGCTTTTGAAACCGAGATAAAATTCATTTTTATATTAGGTATGTATAGCACTTCATTCAAATCTACCTTTCCGTACTTTGTATTTAGTGTGATTTGCCCACAAATACTGGTTTTTACTTTTCTCTCATCAGCTAATTCGATTTCCGTATCGATGGAACAAACTTCGTTCATCATATCTCTATTGTTTGTCATGTGACAGCTTGCACCACTATCTAAGCACCATAGCTCATTCGACGGGTTCGCAAAATATGCAGAGGCGAAAAGAGCATTATTTTTCTTGTATCGGCACTCATTTGCATAATGCCCCTTCTTCTTGCAAATGAAGCAAGTTCTATGTTTCTTATTACTAATTTTCGAAGAAAAGTAGTATTAAACTCGTTTCGCCGAAAATTCATATTTCTTTATATATATATATATATATATATATATATCATCAAAATGATTAAGGGAGATAATCTCTGGAGTGGCTGATTCGATTGAGTTGAAACTTTCGGAGAACGTAGATGTATTTAGTAGGTAGGTCCACAACTTGCTGAAATTCAGATATCCTAAACCTTTTGGCGGCGGCGAGCGTTTTAGTGAATTTTGAGGTACTCCTATATTTCCAAGCAGCGTGAATTTTTGTTCAAAAAAAGTATTGGGAATGAAATCTTATTATGTCCTAAGCTTGTTTATGGTAAAGAATTGGAAATTTTGAGCCGTATGTGGGTGCAGCGTGCCTAAAAGTAGGCAAGGATTTTTTTTCAAATTTTGATTTGTCATTACATCTGACCGAAACATTGGATCATCGTGAAATTTGCTGAGCGTATTGATGTTGACTAAAGTTTAATACACATGAATTTCCAAGGTAGTGCGGGCAAACCTGTAGCTGCGGCAGGCTCTTGAAAAAAAATCCTTCAAATCATTGAACCTCCTGAAAATTTTTTAATTTTTGACAAAAAATTCAAATCATTGATAAACTTTAACGTTTGTGCATCATATCAATTTAAAGTTTTTGAAATTCCGATTTGCGCAAGAACGGTAACCCATCACTAAATTACCTCTATTTTCAGCACTCGAAAGTTCTGTTCACGAGAACTGACGACCGGATAATCCGATCATAATGAAATTTACAGAACATGTTGGTATTAACTAGGACCAGGTCTGATAGGAATGATTTGTAATTTGAAATGCAGGCAACCCTGTGGCAGTGGTGCCATCTTGAAAAATCACTGAGAAAAAAAACAGCTTTTTGGCCTATAACTTCCGATTCAGGCATCATATTTAAACAAAATTCGCACAATATTTGGTTCTTACTTAAGATAACATTTGGTGAAAATTTGGCTGAAAAATTAGAATAGAGTTGCCAGCTATGGTAATTTTTGTCTCCTAAATCTTGCAAATTTGCTCAGCAAAATAAAGCTTTTTTCCTATAACTTCCGGTGCAGTCATGATATCAAAATGAAATTAATGTAGTAAAAAGATTTTAATGTGAGCCAAATATCATAGGAATTTCGTACAAAAATCGTGAAAGGGTTGCCAGCTATGACCATTGTTGTAATTTTTTAGAATTTCTTTACGGCGCGATTATGTCATTAGATTTGCAAATGGGAACGATCCTGCAATGAAAATTAACAACAAATATTAACGTTTTAAAAATTTGAAAAGTTTTGAGGGTGGTAACCCTAAAATTTTTTTCACCCGTATAACTTCTAGCGCAGTGATTCAATCGAAACGAAATTTACTGGTTGGGTTTAACTTAACGTGAAGCAGATTTGGAATATATTTTGCTTTGGTGCTGACACAGGGTAACCAGCATTTGCCACTTTCGTAACTATTGCATCAACAGATGCTTCAAATTACATACACATATGCAAAACATTTGCAATAAAACTAAGAAACCAATTTTTAAATTTTCCGAGTTTTGAACATTTTTCGGATGGCAGCCTCAAACAACGTTTAACCGCTGAAGCTTTCGATGAAATCCTCCGATGAGAACGAAATTCAAAGGATAAGTTGATTTAAGTATGAGCTTGTGAAGGTTAACTTATTGCTGCTTCGTTGGGAAAATGTGGCCAGCACTGAACATTTTCATCATTTGTGTTATAGTTGAGTTCTGTTGCTTTGAACAAGGAATGGTTGATATGATTCTACAAAAAAGTGTATTACGTCAAACCACATTGTCACTCAAAGACAATTTCTTCGAAAATTAGTTTTCTAGCGGTTCAGGTGCGCTAGAGTTTTTGTATTTTGCTTGCTATCAAAAACTGTGACTGGTTTGGTACGAGTACGAATATTGTGCGAATACAATACAGCTTCACTATGTTCCGGTTTTGATTCAACATGTTTCTTTCTTTCTTCTTCTTCAATCAACTTTAGTTTGAGCTCTATGAGTGATGGTAATGAATCTCTCGTTTCTATTGCTATTACGAAGTTTTCGTATTGTTGTGGTAGTGAGCACAATAGCATAATGGTTAAAATTTCTTCGTCGATTTTAATTTTCAGTTCACCCATTTTATCGATGATTTGGGAAAAATCATGCAAATAATTTTGCATACTATCACCATCTTTGAAACGTAATTGTATTAATGATTTATATAATGATACCTTTTGCGCTGGTGTATTCCTTTCGAACATGCTTTTAAGTACATCCCAGGCTTCCTTAGCACTTTTACTGTACTTGATGTGCATTAACTGGGCTGTCGAGACACTAAGTCTTATATGTGCTAATGCTTTTTGGTCTTTCTTTTCCCATAAAGTGATTTTTGCCGCGTCTTCTTCAGGACACAGAATATGGCCGGACACATAGTCCCATAAGTCACTACACACCAAAACACTTTGCATTTGCAATTTCCAGCTTTCGTAGTTGGATTCCGTGAGCTTATCGATATTCACCGCCGCAGACGACATATTTGTTCGCCGATATGTAACGTTTATTGGAACGATTATTATTATGATAACGATTTTTAAATCACTTTCATTTTATGGTTCTTTTTACTATATTAATTGTTTCGGATAGACCTGGGCCCATAACCTATTGGATAATAAAACTCCGGTGCTAACTGGTTTAAGGCTGATTTATTACTGACCTTTTTGTATTTTACTAAACTGTACTAAACTAATATAAATGTATTGTGCGAGCTAGTGTTAGTGAGACTTAGACTCAGATTAACTAAAATTAATGTGGATATTTCAGTGCTTCTCAACAGTATATTTGCTAGGGCGTCAGATAGGTCAGAAATAAATATATAAAAGAGAAGTGGGCCAAGATGGCTACCTTGTGGTACACCAGAGGTAGCAGAGATACTTTTCGATAAGAGTCCTTGAAATTTTACCAGCTGAGTTCGATTTCCAAGGTAAGAAGTCAGCCAGCTAAGTAAAGATCCACCAAGTCCGAATTTCAGTAGCTTTAGAATTAAGGTAGGGTGGTCAACTGTGTCAAAAGCTTTACTAAAGTCTGTATAGACTGCGTCAATTTGGTATCCTTTCTCCATTTTACATAGGACTTCTGAGGTTAGGACTGTCAAATTTGTGGTAGTTGAGCGACCTTTTCTAAAACCATGTTGTTGCTCGTTCAGACGGGAGTCAACAAGTGGAGAAAGTTTATCGTAGACAATCTTTTCAAAAAATTTCGAAATAGAAGATAAGATGGCAATACCTCTATAGTTTCCGATACAACGTCTATCACCATTTTTGAATATGGGTGTGACATATGAAAGTTTCCAACGGGATGGGAAAACTCCAGACGAAAGTGATCTGTTGAAAAAGATATGAAAGGGAGTTATAAGCTGCTCTACACATTTGCGCAAGAAAGTTGGACGAAGAAGATCTGGCCCTGGACCTTTGTTGCAATCGAGTTCCGAAATAGCTTTACGTATTTCGTCACGTGTAATTTCTAAGTGGCTGATAAAAGCTGTAGCAGTGGAATGAGAGGAAGGGAGATGTGAGTTTGATGAGTCAGGAGCAATAAAAATATTCTGGAAATTATCTGCGAATAAATCACAAGTCTCATTAGGAGAGGAAGAAGTGATATCATTAAAGAACATCGACGATGGATAACCAGTAGTTTTTCGCTTCACATTTACAAAATCATAAAATTTTTTCGGGTCGCGGATTATATTTTCACCTGTTGCCTTAATGTAATTGTCATAAGCCTCGTGAGACTTTGCCAGAAATTGCTTAGCAGTTTCATTATATTCATCCTGAATAGCAGAACTAACGTCGATATTGTTTTTAATCCGCTTATAAAGTTTGTTCCTTCGATTTCCCAAATGCCTAAGGTCCCTATCAAGCCATGGCTCAGACAGTTTCTTCTTTTTACTAATGTTCGAAGAACATTAGTATTAAAATCGATTCGGCCAAAAATTCATATTTCTATATATATATATATATATATATATATATATATATATATATATGTACAAAAAATTTCAGTGAGATAATCTCGGGAACGCGCCATTCGATTGAGCTGAAACTTTCAGAATACATTGGTGTATATGCAGAATAGGTCCAGGTCTCTTTAAATGTCAGTTATTGTAAACCTTTTCGCGCCGGCGGGCATTTAAGTGATATTTTTAATATACCTATTATTTCGTGCACAAATGATTTTCGCAAAAATAAAGTTAATAAAATAAATTTCTAATGTGTTTTACATATGAATCGGATAATGCTTTGGAATTTTTTAACCCTATGTGTGCGCTGGGTGCCTAAAAAGAGGACGGGAAAATTTGAAAATTTTTAAATTTCGATAACTTTTGACAAAGCTATTCAATCATTACCAAATTTTCAGGACATATTGATATTATTTAGTTGTAGATTTATGTGGCTTTTAATGAGCGTGCTGGCAACCCTGTAGCTAGGGCAGGCACTGAAAGTGAAAACCTCCAAATCATCGTCTCTCTTGAAAAAATGCCGTTTCTTCAAAAATAAGCCTTTCATATGTAAATCTTGTGCTTTGTTTACATAACCAAAAAAAAAAAAAAGATATGGTATAACGGGCACGCCTGGCAACCCTTGCCCAATTTACCTATATTTTTAGCATCAAAAACTTCTGTTCACGGAAACTCACGATCCGATGGGCAGAATTATTTGAAATTCACAGCATGTATTGACCTTAAATAGGACCAGGTCTGATAGAAGTGATTTTGAAATGCAGGCAATTCTGTGCCAGTGGTGCCATCTTGAAAAACCACTAAAAAAGATAACTGTTTTTAGCCCTATAAATTCTGATTGAATCGTTCGATTTTGACGAAACTTACACAATTGCTGGACCTTACTTTAAATTTGGTCGAAAAATTCGGTTGGAGCTGCCAGCTATGATAATTTTGGTATCTTCATTTTGAAAAAAAAAATTTGGAAGTGAAAACATTCAAACCATCGAATATTCAAAAAAATGTCCGTTTCTTACAATAAAACCAATCTGTATATAAATCTTATGTTTTATCTACACGTTCAAAATAAAACTTTGGAAATTTCATGTCGGACAAGAACGGTAACCCTCTCCCAGTTAACCTATATTTTTAGCATCAAAAACTTCTGTTCACGGAAACTCACGAACCAATAATCAGATACAGCTAAAATTTACAGAATGCATTGGACTTAAGTAAGACCAGATTTGATAGAAGCGATTTTGAATTGTGGGCAACTCTGTGCCAGTGGTGCCATCTTGAAAAATTACAAAGAAAAAAAACTGCTTTTTGCCCTATGAAATGTGAATAAGTTACCAGATTTTCATGAAATTGACACAGAAGCTAAACCTAACTCTAATCTCTGTTTGGTGGAAATTTGGTTGAAAAATTTGATTGGTGCTACCAGCTATGGTAATTTTTGTGTCTTTGGTTTTGAAAATTCGCTCAGGAAAATAAAACTTTTTGTACTATAACTTCCAGTGCAGTCATGAAATCAATACGAATTTCATACAATTAATGAAACCTGTCATAAACATTATTCAGGCCAAATTTGGTTGAAAAGACACGATAGGGTTGCCAGCTATTGTTGGTTTTGTGTTTAATTGCAATATCTTTATTAAGCGGTTTTATCGTAGAATTTTCAAATGGTAATGATATTGTAGTGACAATAAACAGCAAATATTAAGCTTTCGATCATTTGAAAAAACTCGCTGCAGGTAACCCTAAATTTCTTTATACTCCTATAACTTCGAATGTAATTAAACACCGTGAAGCAGATTTCATATATTCTTGGATTTGATACTGGCGAAAGGTTGCCAGCACGAGTCGGTTGTGCTACTTTTGTATCAATAAATGCTTACAGTTAGTATACATACCGGAAACATTTACAATGAAAATAAATAACCGATGTTACAATTCGCAAAGTTCTGCAAATTTTTCGGATCGCAGCCCCAAACACCAACTTCAGTTACAGTGCTGCAGGCACTGAGCATTTTCTTCATTGATGTTATATGAGATGCTGCTTTCAAAATTATGTGAAATAAGCAACTGATAACGAATATAATTAACCCGTGTTTTGCTCTCATAAACGTTGAAATTCATGCCAGTGGTAATATCTGAAACCTTGCACCATATGAGTTATAATGCATTCTTAAGACGAAAGTAAAACGTGGTATTTGAAACAGTTTGGCCGTAATAAGCAGCACATGTGGTGGAATATGCACTCAAAACCTGCACGATTCTTCTACTGTTCTTCGAACATTAGTGTTTCTAGCGGTTCAGGTGCGCTAGAGTTTTTTTATCTTAGGTACATATCTTTCAACGGCGTCAAATATATTGTCATAAAAAATGGAAATGGCTTCCTCAAGATCTAACATTGAAAGAGTATTCGGCCAATCTATAGAGTCAAGGTGATGGTGAATGCTTTCATAATTAGCATTAAGAAAGTCATATACAATTGAATTATTGTACGCTCTAAAATAAATAGAATCAGAAGTGGGAAGTTCAACTGATAGTGCAGTGTGGTGTAAACTATTTGAGAAAAGATGTTCTGCATCATCAGTTGGACTTACCACTACCTCGTCATAGGCGTTTGTAAATACAAGATCCAACCAATGACCGTTTTGGTTGGGAGTTGGAGTTCCAACTATTAAACATTTCCAGCTACATTGGGAATTGTATTTTTCCAGTTTCTTGGATTCTGCTAAGCGCCGGCATTATCATCAGCACGTATATAGGCTGCAAAAACGCCCAATGTCGAAAGAAGAATCATGCTCCAGCTGAACCATAGTTCATCCAGATGTCGCTCTCTTAGAGGGGAGGAGTTATGTCACCATGTCACCAATATTGGCCTGGATACATGCCCGATGCCAATCACCTAAAAACGTGTCGCACCTGAGCTATCAATAAGTTGCACAGTACGCAATATTCAATTTCAATGCACAATATTCTATTTCACCATGTTCTCATTGCACAATATTCAATTAAAACTGCACAATATTCAATTAACTGCACATGTCGTAATTTTAGCAACTAAGCAAATCAATTTTATTATAAATGGAAGTAAAGACTAGAATTAAGTCAGTTCATTGTACCAAATTGGTGATTTAATAAATCTGAATACGTGAAACTTTGTTTTTTTTTCGCTCGGGTACAAAGTTTAACATAATTCGCGCGAGGGTTGAGTCTCAGCGACTTTACATTCCCAGTCCGGGACGGAAGGTTTAATTGGGCCATGCGCTCCAGCATCGCGCACATGCCGCTCTGCAGATCGGAAATTTGTTGCTGAAGTCCGCCTAATTCTTGGTGCACTATAGAGCGCACTCCGGCGGCTTCTGAAGTTACGTCAGATATTGGGGACGCTTTCGATGACGGGCCAGGTGGCTGAATTAAACCTTCCGCCCCCAACCCGGCTTGCAGATCGAAGTTCTGGATGTCTACTTCTTCGGATCGCATGCCTCGGGTTTTTACTCCCGGCCGTTGCGATTTAGGCCGAGCCCCTCGTGGCATAGATGCTGCAGCAGTGGGGCTCCTGTCACTAAGGGGAGCCACTAAGGGGAGACTCAGTGGTCCACGGCGCAGCGGGCAATCCGTATGGTTTCTAAGCCATTGCTCCAGGCACGTTTCGTGGTAAGTGTGTCCACATTTTGTGGTATACGTGACCTGGGCAGCAGCGAATGACTGCTGGCATATGGAGCACTGAGCCTCCACTGTGGTGCCAGACAGGTCCTCACTACTGTGTCGCAGTGGCATGATGTCTAGTCAGAGAAAAGTGTTGTTGTTCTGAAAATTCAAAAAGATTAAATGCACGATAACGTGACTGACAAAATTAATACGCTTTAACTAAAGTTGGTTTGCTGATAATTCAGGCAGCAACCAAGTGCACAACAATGTGTGTCTAACTTTTTTTGAATAAGTAACTTAATAGCTAATAGGCCAAAGTGCCAAGTTCAAAATATATAAGTGCGTGCACACCAGGTGGTGTGTCTCACTCTCAAAAGTAGAAAATTGGGATAGCTTCAATTTGAGACACATCTCAAAACTTATATTGTTGCCAAAGAGGTTTAAAGAAAATGATTTGAATTAGCAAAATCGATTTCAAGAAAATCGACAAAAAAATCTCTAATAGTGGGCCTTCTTATTAAACGAAACCCGGTCCGCTATTCTCAATTTCAGGTCCGCTGGCTGACTGGCTTTTGTTTTTACATGAACGCAAAGTATGAAAAATTTTGAAGTACGAAAAATGTTTGAAAGAGATAAATGTTTTAGTTTGAAAAAAATATCAATATAATAAAAAATAAATATAATAAAAAAATCAATTTGGGTCGATTCCAAAAGGGCATCGCCCCGTATGGGGGACTGTACGCCCACCCGAAATTCCTCGAAAAAAAGAGGAGCAAAGGATCAAAAACAACTATGTTGTTGCTTGACTCAATTTCAGCAAATGGTTCAAGTCTGGCCAAGCTGCAGGGACGTGTAGGCAGCGCCACGCCAAACCCACGTAATCCACCACAGTTTGAACCAAACCCAAGCCAAAAGCCGAAGCTGGGTCAAGACAACAAGGATACAAAGTTTGAGTCAGCTTCCCAACATAAAGTGGGGCAGGGGCCCTTCGGATGACCGGGACAAAAATGGCGGTAAACCACCAAAACCTGTTATCCGCGGCCATTCTCCAGGTTGCACTCAGAGCCAAAAAGCTCTACAGACAACACAACGAGAAGCTGCCCAAGAGGTAAGCTAAAAGGAATGATTTTAAAAGGATAGGAAGGGAAGGATGTTTGCGGCTAGAAGGGAAAGAGCGAGCAATGCAGGTCTTAACAAAAAGGGTTTGTTCTCTCGAACGAAGTAATATCGAATCACAAAGGAGGTGATTCTAAAACGTGCTAGTGAGAATGGAAATTTTGGGATGGAAGACGTAAAGTCTTAAGGGGAGTATGAGTCGAGGCTCATAACTATTTTCTCACTCTTGTGGGTTGCCCAAAAACAAGTTTCGGGCCCCACGTTGGGCGCCATTTGTAGCAATAATGATGATTTAGAAATGGCCTTAGCACAACTTAGAACCACACCGAAGTCCAGAACCTCATATTATTATTTATTTATCAACCAAGCAAGGTACAAGTAACATAAACAGTAAAAAAAGCAAAGTTGTAAATTACGAGTACATAGAAACAAAACGAAAAATTAAATAAAATAATTAACAAAATAAATCAATAATAAATTAATAAATAACAAATAAATAAAACATTGTCATATAGCTTAGGATTAAGGGTTGCGGATGGCTTGGAGAAGGGAAGATTTGAAGGATAATTTTGAGACTGTTGGAGAATACAGATTACTTATGTTATTGAATATCCTGCAGCATCTATTTATCGGCTCATTAGCTGCGTAAGTAGTGGAGTGTGGATATTCCTTAAGTAAACGGGAGGACCTGGTATTTCTTACAGGGTTATTCAACACCATTTTGCTATTCAGGAATTCAACTTTGATGACGCCTCTAATGACGTCAAATGTGAAGCAGGCCGAAATCATCTTTCTTCTAGATGCAAGTGTTAATAAGTTTAGATGACCCAGTCGAAACTCATAAGGAGGAAGGGTATTAAAATCGTAAGGGCTGTATAGTTCTCTCAATGCGAGAAGTAAGAAATGCTTTTGTATGGACTCGAGCCTGCTACTGTGGGTTTCAAAAGCCGGATTCCAGCAAATGGAAGCATATTCGAGAATGGGGCGTACAAGAGAGGTATATAAGGATCTTGTGACCCACAGGTTACGAAATTCTTTGGCACGTCTTTTGATGAAGCCTAGCTGTTTGTTCGCACTGGAAAGTATTTTATCTTAATGCAAGGTGAAGCGGAGTCGCTCATCCAAGACAACACCAAGGTCGACAACATTATCAACTCGAGCTAACAAATTATTCCCGAGGAAGTATGTGTTATGTGAGACGGTGCATTTTCGGGAGAAACTTATAACTTGGCACTTAGCAATGTTGAGAGAGAGCTTGTTTTCATTGCACCAATGGTCAAGTGAATCAAGTTTGGATTGGAGAAAGACTGCATCGGATTTAGATTTAATGATATGATAGACTTTGAGATCGTCGGCATAAAGTAGATGAGGTATATTTGCTATTAGATAGGTCAGAAATAAATATATAAAAGAGAAGTGGGCCAAGATGGCTACCTTGTGGTACACCAGAGGTAGCAGAGATACTTTTCGATAAGAGTCCTTGAAATTTTACCAGCTGAGTTCGATTTCCAAGGTAAGAAGTCAGCCAGCTAAGTAAAGATCCACCAAGTCCGAATTTCAGTAGCTTTAGAATTAAGGTAGGGTGGTCAACTGTGTCAAAAGCTTTACTAAAGTCTGTATAGACTGCGTCAATTTGGTATCCTTTCTCCATTTTACATAGGACTTCTGAGGTTAGGACTGTCAAATTTGTGGTAGTTGAGCGACCTTTTCTAAAACCATGTTGTTGCTCGTTCAGACGGGAGTCAACAAGTGGAGAAAGTTTATCGTAGACAATCTTTTCAAAAAATTTCGAAATAGAAGATAAGATGGCAATACCTCTATAGTTTCCGATACAACGTCTATCACCATTTTTGAATATGGGTGTGACATATGAAAGTTTCCAACGGGATGGGAAAACTCCAGACGAAAGTGATCTGTTGAAAAAGATATGAAAGGGAGTTATAAGCTGCTCTACACATTTGCGCAAGAAAGTTGGACGAAGAAGATCTGGCCCTGGACCTTTGTTGCAATCGAGTTCCGAAATAGCTTTACGTATTTCGTCACGTGTAATTTCTAAGTGGCTGATAAAAGCTGTAGCAGTGGAATGAGAGGAAGGGAGATGTGAGTTTGATGAGTCAGGAGCAATAAAAATATTCTGGAAATTATCTGCGAATAAATCACAAGTCTCATTAGGAGAGGAAGAAGTGATATCATTAAAGAACATCGACGATGGATAACCAGTAGTTTTTCGCTTCACATTTACAAAATCATAAAATTTTTTCGGGTCGCGGATTATATTTTCACCTGTTGCCTTAATGTAATTGTCATAAGCCTCGTGAGACTTTGCCAGAAATTGCTTAGCAGTTTCATTATATTCATCCTGAATAGCAGAACTAACGTCGATATTGTTTTTAATCCGCTTATAAAGTTTGTTCCTTCGATTTCCCAAATGCCTAAGGTCCCTATCAAGCCATGGCTCAGACAGTTTCTTCTTTTTTTTTATCTTAGGTACATATCTTTCAACGGCGTCAAATATATTGTCATAAAAAATGGAAATGGCTTCCTCAAGATCTAACGTTGAAAGAGTATTCGGCCAATCTATAGAGTCAAGATGATGGTGAATGCTTTCATAATTAGCATTAAGAAAGTCATATACAATTGAATTATTGTACGCTCTAAAATAAATAGAATCAGAAGTGGGAAGTTCAACTGATAGTGCAGTGTAGTGTAAACTATTTGAGAAAAGATGTTCTGCATCATCAGTTGGACTTACCACTACCTCGTCATAGGCGTTTGTAAATACAAGATCCAACCAATGACCGTTTTGGTTGGGAGTTGGAGAGACTTGCTGCAAATCGTTGCCATAAAAAGTACTCGCAAGGTTGAAGTCATTGGAATCTGAGAGGTTAACAGGGAGAAGAAATGCGTCGTTTTCATCGGGGATAAAACGTAAGTTGGGACGATTGAAATCCCCTAGGAATATTATTTTGTCTTTTTCATTCAGAGATGTTATAATGGAAGATATTAATTCACAGAAATGGTTGTAAACTGATTCGTCCGATCTGGGTGGGATATAGGCCAAACTAATGTAAAGGAAATTGTTATTCAAAGAAACACGAATAACAAGGTGTTGGAACAATACATTGGGGGTGATGTCAATAATCTCACTTGAAATAGTGTTGCTAACCGCCAGTAAAACCCCACCGCCTCGCGATTGACCTGTGGAAGAATAGTCGCGATCATTTCTGTAAATTGTCCAATTGCTATCGAGGATCTCTTCATTCTTATGGGAGTCATTTAGCCAAGTTTCAGTGAAGGCGAGTAAATTAAAGTGGCAGGATTTTGCGTCAAGATATAATTTATTCAATTTGCCTCTCATACCACTACAATTGTGGTAAAAGAGTCTGAGTCCATTGAAAGAAGGGGTTATGTTAGGACAAATGCCTAACAGAGTTGACTGCTTTTCGACGAGAAGCAATTGTCATTAAATTGTCAATGGTGGCAGTATTCGTAGTTGCCTCGGTAGAGGCGACATAAGAAGTTAGGTGGCTAGAGGATAAAGAGGAGCTAACATTGTTTGCATTTTGTTGAGAAGAAACGGAAGCATCAGTAGGACGTGGAATTAATGAGTTCTTACGAGTAGAAGCAATATTAAAAGTACCGTCCAACGATAAATTGTTTGTTACTACCGTAGACTGGGTGGGGTTTTTAGAAGGAATAGTCAACAAGTTGGATAGAATTTGAGGATTTTGAAAGGATGGAGATTTGCGGGTAATAGGAACATTATGCCACATACAATTTTTTCTTACAGAATTAGTTTTAGTTTCTTTCTTACGCCTATTGTTGGTGACTCGATTTTTCCAGGGAGAAAATGTAACGCCATTCCAGTCGAAGTTGCTGCTACCTCCGTCTAAACTCGTAAAAATCCAGGCATATTTTGAAGGAATCAACACTTTATATCGTTTCTGCGAGTTGTGTTTCCGTTGTGGTAGTTTTGTTATACAATAATCTGTGATGTGGAAACCGGCTTCGAGAAATCTATCCAGCCAACCTTGATCAGCAGCGGGGGGTATTCCTTTGACGAAGAACGCTACTTTGTCGGTGTCAACTTGTAATTGGAAGCGTGATCCTTCGTCTTGACAACTTTCATTATTTATTTTTATTTTTTCAATGCGACTGTCCCATTCATTTTTCGACCAATAAGTACCAAATTTATATATTGGCTTCGTACAAGAAGGAATAAAAGATTCGCGTTGGTTACTTGATGAACCAGAAGTAGAAGTTAGTTCTTTGATAGGAGACGAAGCCATGTCTTTTGTTGTCACTTTTGGCATGTTGCTGTTAATATCGGCCATAGAGAGTTCATGGAGAAGCGAATGTTCGTGAATAGATGGCCGATTATTTAAGACTTCCAATTGATTCTCACGCTGGTGCTCAAAGTGTTCAAGCTTATTATTTATATTACTTAACTTTAGGGCTTGTTCAACGAACGCATTTTTTAGCAAGGAATTTTGCTTATCAAACATTGAAGAAAATTTTTGCTCAGCATTCTCGAGCATATTTATAAAAGTTACTTGGCGAGAGCTGCTTGGGACAGAATTGGTTGGGATACTTGAAGATATTGTATCTAATTTGCCATTCAAAGAATCTATTCTCTCTTCTAGTGCAGCAAGAGACTTTTCAACGCTATTGTTGTTGTTGTTGTTAGTCTTCGAAAGAGTAGATGAAAGTACATCGAAATGTTGCGAAATGTCCGCCAGGATATCTTCGTTTGCTCTAGCCTGAGCTTGATGTTTCAATATAAGATGGTCTTTTTCAGCATTCAATGTACCAATATAACTGATTATGCTGTCGTACATGCTTTTCATCAGCCGGTCCACATTTTGGCAATCAGTGCATATGAAATGGCGTTCTAAGTATGGATGGTACCAATCCCGTGGAGCACCCATACATGCGCCATGTAATTTTCGATTGCAGAATGCTTTGCAATGCACAAACTTCATGGTGTTGTCGAATGCGAAACAATTCTCTAGGCTGCACTTGAAACTCATCATTGAACTGCCAAGAAGTATGCAATTTACGACGTAAATTTTATCACGGACACGAACCGATTATGTGTGGTAACAGTCGTATATAGTAAGCTTAATCCCACAAAAGCACAGCTTTTCGGTAGTCGATGTATTTTATTTATTAAGAACTGGGTTTGTTTTATATAAAAACCAAAGAATACAGGTCAAAAATGTACTACCCTGATGAGATACGAACCCGCGATTTCTGTATTTGAGAGCCGATACCGTACCCACCGATCCAATTTGATTAACGTATGAGTCGTAAAGAAAAGTAGATATAAATGTCCGCATGTGTGGATATTAAGTTAAATTGAAATTATTCAGCTTTTTGTTTCTGTTTCTGTTGTTGTTGTTTTTTTTTTTTTTTTGTTAAAAAAAATTGTCAAAAACCAGTCAAAAAATATTTCACACCAATCACAAAAATATTTAACACCAGTCAAAAATATTTCACACTGATTCAAAATTGAACTCGCAATTTGAATATCCAAGAGCCGACACTGTAACCACCGGACTAAGTTGATCGATAATAGGTGCAAAAGTTAGACGGGATATAAATGCCCGGTATGTGACGCACTGGGTTTAATTATGAAAAATGTAACTGTTCTATGAAAATTTCTTTGAAGACCAAGAGTGTTAAGGTCAGAAGTGGAATGGCTGATGCCATTCAAGAGGCAAAACAAAAAAAAAAGAATTGCCCCGAGAGCAGGGTGCCCTAGAAATGGTCGTCAAGGCCCCTCGTCCCGTTGGTCCACACAAATTGAGTCCTCTTCGAAAGCATGTCTGTCAGTGGTGTTGACAAAGACGCATATTCCCTGACGAAGCGTCGATACCAGCCGCAGATTCCCAAAAATCTTCGCAGCTGCTTCGTGGTCGTTGGAAGAGGGAAATCCATAATGGATCTCACCTTGTCAGGGTCTGTCCGGATCGTTCCATTACCAACAATGTGGCCAAGGTACTTTACCTCGCGCAAGAGGAACTCGCTCTTTTCCACATTGATGGTAAGGCCAGCTTATCGCAGATGGAATCCGACCTGGTGCAGTACTTTCAGGTGTTCGTCGAAGGCCTCGGTTATCACCAACAAGTCATCCAAGTATACGAACACTTGGTGCTTTAGATGCGGGGGTATCACTTTGTCCATGAATCGTGACATCGTTTGGGGTGCATTGCACAAGCCAAACGGCATCACGACAAAGTGATACAAGGGTCGCCCGGGCACAGTGAAAGCCGTCTTCTCCCTTGACCTTTCCTCCAAAGGATTCTGCCAGAAGGCATCTTTTAGATCCAGGTCGTAATAAAAGTGGCCTTAGGGAGTCTGCTTAAGATGCCGTCTATCAGTGGCAAGGGATAGGCATCTTTCACTGTGACCGAGTTAACCTTTCTCGCATCCAAGCACAGGCGTACCTTGGAGGGCTTGTCCACTAGGGTCACTGGCGAGGACCACGCGCTCTTGGACTCTTCGCTCACGCCCAGCGCGAGCATGCGATCTATCTCTTTATACAAGAGCTTTTCGATAGCTGGCGAAACAGAGAAGTGCCTCTGTTTTATTGGTTTTTGTTCGCCAGTGTCGATTTCATGCTCGATCAGCGCTGTTTTTCCTAAACCCTCTACGGCGAACGACGGAAAGCTAGCAATCACAGACGTAAGTCTGCGACGCTGCTCCGGTGTGAGAGGGTGGGCGTGATCGTAGAGTTGTTCGAGGCTACTAGTGGTGTTGACTTGTTGGGATGGCGCGAACAGGTCTGCTGCTAAGGCGAATTGACGAACGAAATCCACTCCCAGATATAAGTTTTGGCTGAGAGTGGGAATTATCCAGAGCGTCAAGGACTTGGTAACTCCCCTGAACGTGATGTCGGCTGACACTCGGCCTACGGCTTGATGTTGTGTGCCGTCTGCAGTCTTCAACCCGAGAGAAGCTCTTTTCCAATGAAAAGCGTTCCTCTCAAGGAATGACTTTGCCAAGTCAGCCGCCATCACGCTCACGGAAGCTCCCGTGTCGATCAAGCCTGCAATTGGCTGGTCAAACAGCAGAACCTGCGCGTATGGACGGACGTCACCTGAAGGTACGTCCATCAGAGTGAGCCTCGCTCCGGCTCCAGTGTTGCACAGCCCCGACTTCAACAAGCCCTTCTCCATCCAATGTGACGCAAGTCAACATGGAGTAGGTGCCGTGCTAGTGCAACGGACGGAGGAAGGAGACGAAGCCCCCGTCGCCTAAATGTCCCAGCGAAATTATACCGTCACTGAGCAAAAATATCTGGCAGCGGTGTTGGCAATCAAGAAGTTCCGTGCCTACGTGGAAGGTCATGAATTTGAAATCGTGACCGACCATGCTTCCCTAAAATGGCCAATGCACCAACTGGATCTAAATGGTCGCTTAGCCCGGTGGGCCCTTAAACTCCAAGGGTTTAACTTCACCATCACACACCGAAAGCGAAGCCAAAACGTAGTGCCGGACTCCTTGTCGCGCATGTTTTCTGCCGAGGCGTTGACGCCGGCGGAATGCGAGGAGACTCCAATGGAGCTAGATTTGACTTCGCCACATTTCAAAAGTGCTTCTTTTTTGGAGCTAGTGGCGAAAGTCCAAGCAGAACAACACCAACTGCCAGACCTTAAAGTAGTAGACGGGTTCGTATACAAGCGAACCGAATATGCGACCGGAAACGGACTTCAAGACCAGTTGGCTTGAAAGTTGTGGGTGCCGTCAGAAATGACAGCAGAATTAGTGAAGAGCTCAAGACCCACCCTTGAGCGCGCATGGTGGCGTGGCCAAAACCCTCGGCCGATTACGGCAATGGTTTTATTGGCCACGGATGGCCGCTCAAGTCAGTGAATATGTGGGATCATGTCTCACATGTAAAACCACCAAAGCTCCTTGACACACTCTTCGACCACCAATGATGCTTCAGTCCGTAACCGAGCGCATATTCCAGCGCTTTTATATAGACATTATAGGCCCTTACCCTAGGTCCAAATCTGGCAACATAGGAGCCCTCGTCATCCCAGATCATCTCTCGCGGTTCCCATTCATTGCCGCTTCGAAAATTCACTGCGAAGGCAGTAGTGGAAATCTAAGGAAGAGGATATTCCATCTTGCTGGAGTTCCAGAAACCATCGTAACGGACAACGGTGTACAATTTTGGTCTTCTTTGTTCAAAACCTTTTTACAGGAATTCGGTATCGGACACATTTTCACCGCCGTATATTCCCCTCAATCTAACGCCTCGGAAAGTCTTAACAGATCCATACTGGCAGCAATTCGGTCGTATGTTGATCCTGCTCAAAAGGAGTGGGACGCCATACTTTCAGAAATAACTTGCGCCCTACGCTCCGCACCTCACGCAACTATAGGGACTTCGCCTTATCGGGCAGTCTTCAGGCAACCAATGGTCACCCATGGCCGCACCTATGACCTATTGCGGCAACTCCATCTTTTGGATGACCCCGAAACGACTCTGCCACCTCCTGACCACCTGGCACTCCTACGTCAGACTATCCGCGACCTCACCACCAAGGCCCAGTCTCGAAATGCAAAGGCCTATAACCTTCGTTCTAGGTTGGTTACATACCAGCCTGGCGAAGTGGTCTACAGGCGCAACTTCCGGCAAAGTGATGCAGCCGCGCACTACAATGCAAAGCTGGACCGGAAGTTCTTACCTAGTAAGGTAATAAAGAAGATCGGCGGTGCTTATTACCAGCTAGCCGATCAAAATGGACGATCAGTGGGCGTCTTTCACGCGAAAGACATCACTAAGTGATATACCCACTGAGTTCACAAGTTCACGATCAGTTTCCAAATTTTATTTGGAGATCGTCCATTTGCGCCTATTTCAGGTGTCACTCCTGCCCCAATGAGAAAGTATCTAGAGATGTTCACCTCGTTCACCATTTCCTCTACCAAAGATACTTTCATCATTAACCCAGTATACGTGTTCACGATATTTCCTTAATTAAACTTTCCCCTTTAATTCGCTCACTTGTTCACGCGATATGTATAAAGGATTGGATAGTAAACGACATGATCACCTGTTCACGTCATCGTCCTTCACATACTACATCCATCCTTCAGCTCTTTCCACGCACTTGCCCTTGTGGAAAGACCTGTATTATAGTAATTGCCCATTTGAATTTTTCTAAAATTCACGGCAAATGACTTCTGATACGTAATGTATCAAAAGTCCTCTACATGACCTCTTACGACACCTTGTTTTCGAGAAATCGAAACACAAGCGATGTCGCTTTAAAATTGCAATTTCAGAAACGAATTTACCGTATTAACGGTAATTGGTTTGTGTAAAATTTCGAGACTGGAGCTGGGCTTGCAGCGATGAGCTCTAGACAGTCGGATGCAAGTAGTAGCGACGTGCGGTCGTTTTACCGTCGTGGCGGGTCGAGTCGATTTTGACTCTTCGTGGCAATTTGCAGCAAGTAATTGAGTCTCCGTGTACGCGCAAAGCTGAAGTAAAAATAGAATCGAATGTGTTCTGGTTTTGTGCAAATCGAATTGCTAGATCCGTAGTTACTTTTCATTAATACAACGTCGGTTAAATGTGCAAATGGGCGGCTGTGGAGAAACGAGTCGGGTGAAAATCGTCGCCACGGCCGGAGGGCGGCATGCTTGGTCGGAATGTGAGTGAAGTTATCTGCGGAGCAATCGTCGCAATTTTTCTTGGTGATTAAAACAAAGTCTGCACGCCCCGTGGTGGGAAAACTTTCCAAGTGATTTACCTCCTTGTACTCGGCAATTCCTTCTCCGCGATAAACAAGAAACGCCCTGACGAACAAGAAAACCCAGACGCGGGGGTGAGTGTGATATAGTTTGCCATGTGCGTGACGTTCCGTTAGATGATGTCGCTCAGTCATCACTTCTAGGCGTTCGATATTTACAATTACAATAAATCGAACTCGTGAGTTAATAGGCCGCAAACGAATGATCAATAACTTGTACTGTGTGCCATGTTTTCGGTCTTAACCGGCGTGTTTGGATGAAGTGGTCTGCTGTGCGTGGGCGTCATCAGTAGTAAAAGTCCGTGCGTCCACCCCGAGTTTCCTAATTCACGATTTTCTTCCGTGCACCATGTCTAGATCATTTACCAACTTTCGCCTTAAGAATTGGTTGATTTCAACTGGGTCCGAAACTCACGACTGTTACCTTTCGTACCAACACAACAGCATGCGGGAATAAATTCCAGAGTCGAGGCGTTTGGTAGCGCCCGGTTAGTCCTAATGTAAAGATATTGAAAAGAAGCAGAAGTCTAGTGAATTTAGAATCCGGTATTGATTTTTTTTAAGCGGCATAACTCTAACCGAAGTATGTTAGACAGCATAATAGGAAATTGAAGGGGACAAGAAACATTGATATGTGATATTTTACATTAGTGATGACAAATAGACTGACGTGAAAGTGATTGGCGGTTTTTCGGCGTGTACAGTGCTTGTTATCACCCAACAAGTGGGCTACCTAATTCTTGTTTTTGCGATTTTAATGAGGTTGCCAAATGACTTCTGAATAGAGTCCACACAAACAAAATATTAACAGGCGGACATTGGAGTGAACTGCGCCTGGCAATGTTAAAATAGGCTCACATAGTAATATACAGAGTCGTGTGCCCCGTTCACGTTTCAATCGATCGTACAATTTGCGTGTAGTAAGATGCAATGCTTCTAAAATCATATCGGCCACCATTCGCGATCAACGACGATTTATTGAAACTACTTCAAAACTGATACTGCCTCACGGCCGGCGCTTCAAGAAAACCATTCGGCTGAAGAACAGCACTTACTTTATCTATAATCTAATTGTGTTTCAAAATGGGCTATAAAGGAACCGATACTATATCGATCTTGTGTGGTCGTTTTATCCTTGGTTTCGCTGTTTGATTGCGCCTAAACTTACGTCTTGATGCACGCCAAGGTGCCACGTGTTGTCCTTCACTTGTACGTACTATCCAAGTGCAGATGGAATGGTTCTGAAACGGGGAAGATCAGTGTTTGGGATGAAAGGGGAGCAAAAGGGGCGTAAGAGCTCATATGAAGACACTGTACTTAGGGATACCCTTCAACGTCGCGGCACATCATATTAAAGTCGGGGCGCCGCTCAAATGTGATACTCCGACTGCAACAGACTCCAATTTTGCGGGCCCAAGATGAAGACAGAATTCTATGCAATTTTTACCGCATAGGTGCGAGAAGGTCCAACACTTAAAGAAAACGACTTGAGTTCCCGTCCTCTACAGAAGTAACGATGACTGGATATTCCGGGTGAGTTGAGAAATGCACGCGATTTGATATTTGCGACAATGAATACGGGCTGTAACCGACGAATATATTAAATTTTTCTTGTATGACCGCCTTTGAAGGGTCTAATATGTATACGGCCTAATATTTATGATAATTCTTTTTACATTTTCCTGATTTAAACGATCGCAAATAGTATCTTCTAGTCAGAACAAGTACGTATGGTCTAGTTTGTAGAATATAATTAATTTTAGCAAATATTTCTTTTCATATGTGCATATATAGCTCACGTGAAGATCAACAGTTAGCTTCCACCTTATTGTCGTATCTCAATGTGGAAAATATAATTCTTAGAATTCCGAGAGACGATGAGGTTCTAATCACCGAAAGAAAAGATATAATAATATATAAATGCTAAAAGATTGCAATATTGTAAGGAAGAATTCTCCCGAACATTTTTCGTTATTTTAATGTCACTGATTCTCTAAACGAATAATTAATTACTTTGAAAAACAAAAGGAAACCAATCATTGACATGATAGTTTAGGTGTAGGAATAGGACTCGATGTATACTAACGTAAAGCGATTATTACATTGCAATGTGCATAAATTTGCGAAAAAAAATATAGAATAAGAAAATAGATATATACCAAAAAGAAAAAAGAAGACGAATCAAATTATCGCACGAGCAAAAATATTCCGTGGCCACTTGGAAACAATTCCCAAACAAACTTGTATATTGCACGAAAATAATACTAAAATATTGGAAAACAACCCTCGTTCAGATTGGTTCTTGTAATATCTATATATAGGCCTTTAGTTCACCATATGCTCGTTTGGTTATTTTTCGTATGCTTAAATTTTAGCTATAATGCAGTAAAATTAGTTAAAGATAATAAAGCAAATGCATGTTTCTGTTCGGATTTCGAAATGAAGTAGCAAGAAAACAAAACAGGCCAAGTTTAGAATGCAATGAATGGATTCATTAACATACCACTATAATTTCTAGAGTGCGAACTTAAATGATATTAATTTGCATCTAAGGATAATATCGGTTTCAGTATTTTTACGAATCTACCTACATCTCGGTATTATAGTCTTGGTAGGCATTCAAATTATGAAAATTATTAAATTTCTTTAAAATGGAAAAATAAACGAACTATGTTTTGTTAAACTTAAACCGTGGGCGTACTTATTGGGCGAAAGCCCGAGAAGTTCTTCTTCTTTTTCAGGGTCTGCGCGTGGCCTGGCTGGCCAATAATGTAGTGTTTTTGCGGATTTTCAGCATTTCTTTAGAGGGAGGGATACTGGCCAAACAGTTTAGTTTCAGTTTGTTTTAGCTTTTTGATTAGATTTTTGAATTTCTGAATTATGGCCGGTATCAGTGGGTGGAGGACCCCAGACCATCGGGGTCAGGGCTCCACTACCATCGGGGGCCCGGGGCTGTCTACCTCACCCGGGCTCCTCTGAAAAGAGAGGTAGCACTTTTCCCTGGTTTCCTTTCGTAGAATTTTCAATTTTTGGCTCCGTGCGTTGTCACGAGCACTGGGTCTGTTTAGTCAGCCCATGTTGCAGAGCCTGGGTGGATTCCTTTACGGAACTATGCCCCCTTTTGTCCCTGGGTATTTTGATATACCAGTTTGTGGGTACGTATTCATGGCGGATGAATATCACGTAGCATCCCGTTTCTTCTGAGAGCTAATCAACCCCATTTTGTCAAGAGCCCACCCCAGCCGCAGCGAGCTAGCAAAGCGGCACCCCAGTATCCGTCGGGGTTGGTTGAAGGGTGCTCCGCTAATGCGGACGAGGGGCCTTCACGGCCATTTCTAGGGCACCCTGCTCTCGGGGCAATTCTTTGTTTTTGTTTTGCCTCTTGAATGGCATCAGCCATTCCACTTCTGACCTTAGCACTCTTGGTTCTGGACTTCGGTCTGGTTCTAAGTTGTGCTAAGGCTATTTCTCAATCATCAATATCGCTACACAATGTGGAATTCATTAACTCACTATTGAAGTGAAATACATGGCATCAATAATAACATTTGTGCATTTGCACCAAAAAAGTTGCCCTCTAATTTTACAATATTTCACGCCGCCCTCGTCATGCAAAGACATTTTAACCTCTCGCTAACCCAACTACGCAAGAGGTCGAAAATTGCTTCATTTCTCTCGGTCCATTTTGTATTCATTCTTCTCACATCTATGGTTTACACTAATGGCGCTAAAAAAACCGGCTAGTAATAGCGGCTCAAGCTGTTGTAGCAGTTAGCAATGAGGTAGTAGAGATAGAGTGGGCATGCCCATAAAATTAAATTTGAAGGCAGTGAGGTAGTAGAAGTGGACATGACATCGACGGTATAGCTTTCCACCATTAGCCCCTTCGATTATCTTACGCACAAAGCATGTTAAAGCAAATTTTCCGTACAATGTCAAATTGGAGAGGAACTACTTAGATTTGACCAGATTTGATATATAGCGGACAACAAATTACTACATCCCCTTCCCAGTAAATCTTTTGGGCATGTCCACTCAATTTTTACTACCTCACTGATTGAAGGGGATGGTGATAATTGTTTTCCCTTTCATTGTCAAATCTGGTCAAATCCAAGTAGTTCCCCTCCAATGTGACAATGATCGGAATTGTTGCTTTAACATGCTTTGTGCGCGAGAGAATCGACGGAGCTAATGGTGGAAAGTTATACTGTCGATGTCATCTCCACTTCTACTACCTCACTGACTGAACTAGTTAAGGAATGTGGATGACCAATGACGACGATAGATATTTTGGAAAGGTTAACGGAAAGAACATGGAACAGGGAAGCAGAGTCCATGCATCGATACATTTTGGTTATGTCGAGATTAACTCGCAATAGACGGAGCCAGAGCTATTAAACCTAATAATCGTATAGTTTTTGTGTGAAATTTTAATTGATTTCATTCACAAAAAGAATTTTAATCTACGCTCGCCGGTTTGGGGAAAGAAATGTCAACTGGCGATCTCTCGTGGTTTTTACATGAGCGTTACCATATGAACTGTGTAGGGCGCACACCAGTACCTCATTCTCACACCAGTAAGCAAAAAGTCAAAAATTAGCACATTTCTCTCGGTTGATTTCTAATCCATTCTCTCTTATATCTGTGCCAGAATCTCGAGTATGCAGAAAAAGATGACAATGCCACGCTAGTAGGGGACGTTGCGACCAGTTTGGCCAATTTAGCATTTTCAATGCTAGATTTAGCACCGATTTCACCTGTTTAGCATTGAAAAAGGAACTGTAGCATTTAGCACTTTTTATTAGCATTCAAATTTTACGCTAGCACTGCTTTACACGAAATTTCGATGGCTTAAAATTTTGCATACGAACAATATCATTTAACATATTTGAATTTCATTCCATTGACGCAATCTAGTTTAAAAACGTTAGGAGTATGCTGCCATAAATTTGAAGTATCAGAGTCAAATATTTAAAGTCTTAGCTATAGGTATATGGATAAAATAAACAATTTAGTTCTTCTTTTTTGTTGTTTTCATGCAAAGGCACTAGAAAAATCTACTTACTTTTTAAGTCTATTTGCACAAAAAGAACTTAAGCATCGATTTTTTCAGTTTGGCATTGATTTTAGCATTTTTCTCGGAGTTATTTGGCATCATTTCAAAATTTAGAATGGCCACACTGGTTGCAACAATCGATGCAGTAAATTATGTGTTATATTTGGAATCAGCTGTGGGCTAGCTAATAAATTATTGGCTTTTATTGACACGGGTAGTCCCGTTAGGTATGTAAAGTGGTCAAATGCACCATTCGAGGTCAGTGCTGAGGAGCTTACAACGAATTTGAGGGGGATCAGAAGCACGAAGAAACGAGTACTGATTAAGATTAGATGCCGAATTCAATTTGGATATAAGATGCATGCTATAGAATTTTTTGTGCTGCCAGATTATGCCATAAGCCTTCCGGTCATTGTAGGCTGGAATGTTTTGAAACTGTTTAATGTAACTATGTGAAATTAAAAATGTATGAATGAAACAAAAATTAAAGTGTTTGTCGTTGACCTCGCTTCGTTGTTTAGGCAAGCTCATAATTGGTTTCCCACTATTTCTAGCCAGACATAAGTCTGCGAACATTAGTAAATGTCAAAACTGACCGGTTTTAGAGCAAAAAAGGCATTTTTTGACATACGCAAACACGAGTGAACATGAGTACCCATGCAGCGCATAAACGAACGTATGTAAAGTCGAATCCCATCACCACTTTACGTACGGACAGTTCATAGCAGCAATTGAGCAAAAGGTTGCTTAATGAGCATGCTACTTTTGTGGCTGTTCGGAAAGCTATGTTTGGGTGCAACATACATATGCTTTGCGTGGTTTACCTCGGCGCATATGCGTACGTACGTACGCAGACTCATCATTGGTTGGACCTATGTACATAGCGTAAAGCCGGCGCCAAACGATGCTACCAACACCCTCTAACGTTGGACACTTAATGGTTGGACGCATCGTGTGGCCGATGCGCCAGCTACCAGTGTTCAATGTCCAGCGTCCAACGTTGGCGCTGGAGCATGCTCGGTCTGTTGGCGGTTTTTTTGTCCGCTTCTAAGGGTTTTTTATCACTGGACGGTGTACTCGGAAGACATTTAGTGAAGTGCTACACGATTCGTTCCAACAATTGAATCAGATTTTCATTGTGTTTTGATAGGTATGTAGTGCATATGTTTGCTTACGTATTTTAATTAAGTATCAATGTAATTTTTAATAGATAATCAATTTTAAACAATCAATCAAGATTAATATTGTAATCGGAATGAAATATTATAGTCGTAAAAAAATGTATCTTAAGATTAATATTATAATCGTTATGTATTTATTTACAATAAAAGTTAATCATATTTTTTTTAATTTGTTGTAGTTTTTTTAAAATTTGTGACTGAAAGTGGATGCGAATTTAAAAGTAAATGATAAAAGTGATAAAACGGATTGGAGCAACAGTTTGGTTTTAGAATTCATACAGTTGTATGAGTCGTACCCAGTATTGTGGAATCCTGAAGAGCGACACCATAAAAATCGCACAAGTTTATGCGATGTCTGGCACAAAAGTGCTAAGGAACTTAGTGTCAATGTCACGATAGATGCATCGCGTAAAAAAGGAATCGCTGATGTCAACCTATCGGTCGTTAGCGAAAAAAGTGAGAGATTCTTTCACTACAGGATCTGGGGCAATGGATGTGTATGAACCTACATGGTTTGCAGTTCGAGCAAAAGATTGATTGATAGGATCTGCCTCAAGAATAATTCCATCTCTCAGTTCAGAGGTAATTTGATTTTTTATTGTACAAAATATAATTTTACAAATATAGTTCATAATATAATAAATAAGCAAAATAAATTTTATAAAATCACATAATACATAGTTTGGAACTAAAATTGGGATAAGCTAATTAAACCAAAACGCGTCGTTTGAGCTTCAACTAAAGACTGGTTTATTACATTCAATTACAATTCAACCAAATTACACATTCGTATTCTATTGTATTTTTGTGTACATGTAATAGTAAGTTCACAACTCACTGTGTTCATAATTTTATAGTTCATTGTATTGCCTGTACGTTGGCATTCACATTTGTCTTAGTAAAATATTTTTAACATCCTCCGGCCCGGCGGTGTTATGGAAGAGATGAACTGGAAATCTCCAACGGGTATAAATGTTGAACCGATCTTCTCAGCTTAGTACCATTATGCAGTCGAACCTCGCACGCCCTGAGCTTGCCGTCACGTCCAGGAAAAGTATTTTCAATGACAGCCAGTCGCCACATAATTCGTGGCAGTGAATCGTCATGAACAATAACTACGTCGCCCACTCGATATTCACAAGGCGCCCCGTTTTTAAAGTGATGCGCCGATCGCAGCTGATGTAAATATTCAAACTTCCATCTCTTCCAAAACTGCTGGGAAATACGAAGGCGATGTCTCCAAATCTGTCGTATTTCGCCGTCATTCGAAGTAGAAAAACCACTCACAAAATTCTTGATGATAGGTCCGGTAAGAAAGTGTGTCGGTGTCAGAGGTGTCGGATCTTGAGGATCATCTCCGACGTATGTTAATGGCCGCGAATTAATAACACTTTCTGCTTCGATAAGGTAAGTATTCAGTTCATCAGATGTTAAGGTTTTCCGCCAAATTGTTAGCCGCAAGACTTCTTTCACGCTTCTTACTAATCGTTCATAGAACCCACCCCACCAAGGTGCTCTTTCAACGATAAACATCCATTCGATGCGATTTTTTGAAATGAAATCATTATGTGATTCCGATTGTAAAAAATCACCAAAGTCAGCAAGCTCAGTGGACATTCGTTTAAAGTTCTTGGCATTATCCGAAATAATGGTTGCAGGAACACCTCGTCTGGAAATAAAACGCCGCAAACCCAATAAACAAGCTTCTGCAGATAATCCGAAGACAAGCTCTAAATGTACTGCCCTAATAACAGCGCAAGTCATCAATAGTATGTACACCTTCTTCATAGTAGCATCAGTTGAAGAAGATCGAATGTACAAAGGGCCTGCTATATCGATACCAGTAGTTTCAAATGGCCTTGAGGCGCTCAAGCGATGCTTTGGTAAGGGTGCAAAGGGTGGCGTACGAGGCTTGGACTTCAGCCTCCGGCAAACCATACATTTTTTAAGGAGAGTTTTAATTAGCTGCCGCCCCTGAGGTATCCAAAATCTTTCTCGTATTCGGGTAAGCAGAAGGTTAACACCGGAATGAAGCGTCCGTTCGTGAATGTCGAATATCAGCAACTTAGTTAGAAACGAACGTTTTGGTAAAAGAATGGGAAATATCGTGTCGTAGGCTTCATTCTCCATATTTTGAAGTCGACTTGTTGCTCGAAGAAGTCCATCGTTTCCTATTCTAGGATTTAATGTTAGAAGCTTGGAAGATAATGAAACTTAACCGTTTCGTCTCAAGGATTGTAGTTCGTTCTCGTACTCAACTGATTGGACGTACTTAATCCAGTAAATCTCTGCATTAGTAATTTCGCTCGCCGTCAATCCCTTAA
Source organism: Nemotelus nigrinus (assembly GCA_947369275.1). Lineage (NCBI taxonomy): Eukaryota > Metazoa > Arthropoda > Insecta > Diptera > Stratiomyidae > Nemotelus > Nemotelus nigrinus. The sequence continues at coordinate 141,498,336 of OX376372.1, forward strand.
GTTTAATCTTCTCCTTAGCTCTAGCGTTAGTGATAAATCGCAAAATATATGCTGTAACCCTGAGCAATCGTTTGTAGCTACTAAAGGCTGACATCTCTAGAAGAGGAAGAATCTGCGTATTCTTTTCGATACGTTCCTCGAAATCGTTCCCAACAGCTAGCTCAGTAGAAACGAATGTTGATTCCGTGTGAGAGGGCCAATTTTTTTCATTTTCACTTAGCCAGGGGGGACCACTCAACCATAATGCCGTCCTTGTTAACTGCTCTGCACTAATTCCGCGCGTTAACAAATCCGCTGGATTAGAAATACCAGGACAATGAGACCACTGGTTAATTTCCGTCAAACTAAGAATCTCGTTGACTCGGGCTGCAACATATTGTTCTCCCTTTGATGGTGGATTTTGTATCCAACACAGTGCGATTTTACTGTCTGACCATAAAATAACACGATCAATTGATATGCGTAAGTTGTACTGAAGGTATTTTTTCAAACGAGCTGAAATCAGAGCGGCAGTTAGTTCTAGCTTTGGTAGTGTGAGCTCTTTGCATCCGTTTTTTGTGATAGGAGAAACTCTTCCCTTTGAACAAAGTAACTTTACAGTTGTCTGTCCATTGCTGTTCATACAACGTAAGTAGGCTACTGTCCCGAAAGCTTGAGGACTAGCGTCGGAAAACAAGTGTAGCTGTATGCTACACGCTACACTATTCAAAACGTGCCTCGGGACGCAAAAGTCTTTCAAAATGTGTAAGTCTTTAATAATTTTCCTCCAAGTCTTATCTAACTCTGCAGGTACTTGTTCGTCCCATTGCAATTTATACTTCCAGCACTGTTGAAAAAAAATTTTTATCTGAACAACAAATGGGGCGAGAATGCCCAGCGGATCGAAAATTCGCCCTAAGAACATTAAAATATTTCGCTTAGTACCACTCGACATTACGCTGTGTATGAATGATTGCGAACTCTCCAAATCTACTGCTATTTCGTCTCTGATTACAAACCAAAGTAGGCCAAGTACCTTTTGATGCAGAGGAAGTTCGCCTTTTAATTTATCTCGAACTGCTTTCACGTTGCAATTCCACTTCTGCAGCATCATTGACGCCTCCAACATGATAGAAGTTGCTTCATTGTAAATTTCGAAAGCCAATTGCTCGTCATCGATACTCAAAATCAAATCATCCATATAAAACGATTGTGACAGTAAGACGCAGGTTTCTGACGATTTTGATTCACAAGTGTTGAGATGATGTTTAATTACTGCTCCCAACAAGTACGGGCTACACTTAACTCCAAATGTTACGCGTGTCATCCTGTATTCTTGAACTCGCGGTAGCTGCAACAAATTCGTAAGCTTCTCTTCAAACCAAAAGAATCGATGAAAATCTCTATCTTGTTCTCGGAGCGAGATTTGCAAAAATGCCTTTTGAATGTCTGCTACCAAACCTATGCTTCTCAAACGGAAATTCAGTAAGATGCTAAGCAGTTCAGTAAGAAGGTTTGGGCCAGCTGAAAGGCAATCATTTAGTGAATACGTTCTACCAGTCTTGGCAGAAGCATCAAACACAATGCGAATTTGAGTTGTAGGTTTATCTTTGCGGATAACAGCACGATGAGGCATAAAATACACATTATCAGTTTTCTTGGTTACAGCTTTCTCAGCAACACCGCATGAAATATACTCCCACATCGCACTATCATAACTGAAAAGTCGCGCAGGCTCTTTAGACAACTTTCTTACCAGTGCGTAAAATCTGAGTAACGAGGACTCACGATTAGAATCAGGAACAAGATCATTTTCCTTCCACAATAATCTGGCCTCATATCGTCGATTTTCCTTCTTAATACAGCTATCATAGTTTAAATGGGCATTTACATTTTCTTTGGCAATTCCCAACGTTTCTAAGCTCCAAAAGTTATTGAAGTCGTCGTTATAAGTAGCTGCGCACAACGCTACACCGTTCGCTCCTGTAATGTGGGCTTGGAAGTTCAAATCGACTGCCGGGCCTTGTACAGTCCAACCCAATATAGACTGGATAGCAGTCAAGTCATTGGAAAGACGTTTAAATTCACCAGTTACAACTTTCCAATAATAATCTGATCCCACCAGCACGCTTATTCCGTTCTCTGGATTCCCAAGAGCTCTACCATCTGCTAATTCTAAATTCGAAAATATGCTCTCTCCTTCTCTTGGGACTAATAACACATCCATACATATTTCCGGAATTTCTAAAGCTCGAATTAGTATGTATTTGGTTTTATCATATTGACTTGTGATCTTTAACTGAACAATGTTCATGATTTGAACTGGTGTTCCACTCTCACTACCAAACGCAACAACACGTATTCGCTCAGTTCCGACAACAGGAAGGTTCAGTCTTTGCGAAATGCTACGTTTAATATAGGTTCGCTGACTACCACCATCTAACACGATTCTTACGAACAGTGACGTTTTATTCTCAGGCGTAGAAATAAGAGCGCAAGCCGTTTGGAGAAAAACTTTCGTTGTCTTTAATTGAGTCAAATTAGATGAATACAGATTCAGTGCATTACTTTCATTATTAACATTGTTGCATGCGTTGGTAGTTGTGCCCAGATTTCGTGTATGCTGCCTTTTCAAAGACAAAGCACCGGTTAATTTGCCGTCATAGTTTGGATCACATACAGCAAGAACATGATTCCCATTACATTTCGTGCAAAGAATGCCTTTAACTTTGCAATTTTTTGCCATGTGACCTGCTATCGTGCAGCGAAAACATCTACGAGCCTTTCGTAACTTTTGTTTACGCTCAAGCACACTCATACGACTATTGCATTGAGCTGTAACATGGTTGACGGAATCACAGAAGAAACACGGATTTGCTTGGTTTGGTGTAATTAAGCTAGTTGCCGTATTGTAGGACCGTGAGGTGTTGGGAGACTTAGGCCTGACTTCACTGGATTTTTCGAGAGATTCTACTTCAGTTTTGAGAAATAATAACAAGGCATGCACTTGCTTATCACCACTGAATTCTGTTATCTCTCTCTCACTTTCATTCGAGCTAACACCGTCTGATGAGATTTCGTTTCCATGCGCTTTGTCGGAAACATCTCTGTGCAAACGATAGAAACCTACACGCAAGTCATTTGGTAAACATTTTAGAAGAATGCTCTTGAGCATTATGTTGTAGTGTGTAGAGGGTACACCTAAAGCTGTCAGACTACGAGTGGCTGACACAATTAAATTGTAAAGACGACGTAGTCCAATACAGTCTTGCCGATTTGACACCAATGGAGTGGCCATTAGTTGTTGCATGTAGCGGTCAATCATGTTATCTTTATCTCCATATTCCTCCAACAATAAGGCAATGGCTCCATCATAGCACGCTTGCGATGGTGTGAATCCTTCGATTGTGTGGGCAGCTTTGCCTACCAACACAGATTGCAAGTAACAGAATTTTTCGGGTGCGCCAATTGACGGGTTTTCATGGACCGCTACCTTAAATTGCTCCCAAAATGGAAGCCAATCTTTGAAATCTCCTGAAAATTTACGCAATGCCAGCTTTTGTAGCTGCGTAACATTTTGGCGACCTGCTTGTGTCAACACACGATCTTGTTGATTGAGGGGGCATGCAGCACGTTTTTCACAAAGCTTCGCGATGCGTATTTTGAGTCTAGAAATCATACTCACTGCTTTATCCTCGTAGTCTACTACAGACTCGTTTTCACGATCATATTCTTCAGGTTTGATCGTGATCCGTAAAGCCAAATTTGCTTGGTTAAGGTTGTCTCGAGCTACTGTTAGACGCTCCAATAAGACCGTTAATTCTTCTTCCGCGGCATCAAAGTTGGAAGCATTTCCTTCGCTCGCCTGAGCTTCTGCAGATTGAAGGTAGTCCACGGCACTTTTAACAAGCTTCGTCACTTGACAGCGATAAACAGCTCGCGAAGATGCGTCCATTATACGTTTCGTTAGTAAAAAATTCGCGATTTGATAATTCTATTATGAAAAAAAATCCCGTAAGTCAGTTCCGTTAACGTTATACCTTCCCGGGTTTCGGCACCAATTTTGGAACTAAAATTGGGATAAGCTAATTAAACCAAAACGCGTCGTTTGAGCTTCAACTAAAGACTGGTTTATTACATTCAATTACAATTCAACCAAATTACACATTCGTATTCTATTGTATTTTTGTGTACATGTAATAGTAAGTTCACAACTCACTGTGTTCATAATTTTATAGTTCATTGTATTGCCTGTACTTTAGCATTCACATTTGTCTTAGTAAAATATTTTTAACATAGTACAAGGTAAAACCAAATCATCAGTTAATATGATCCTGTCATTCAACTGCCCCGTTAGTAATGAAATATTCTGCAAACTCTTTCTGAATATCTTTTGCTTGCTGGGAGGGTTTTCTGGCTACTTTAGACAGCGGAATCAGTGCTGTAATGCTAACGTATTGACCCCATCTTCCTGGTTTGATTATACCATCTATTTCATAATCAAAACTGCCATATGGAGTATATATTTCTCTGGATGTTTTACTTCGTCGTAAAAAGCTATGTAGTAATACACATGTCATGCAAACCGAAGCAGCTTTTTCTGGTTGTAGCAGCATTGGCGTTCTAAAAATACGAAATACAGAAGATAAAATTCCAAAAACATTTTCGACAATTCTTCGAGAACGACAAAGGCGATAGTTGAAAATCCGTTCAATGCTGCCTTTGGCATGGTATCCAGGATATGGTTTCAAAATGGATTTACTGAGAGGAAGTGCGTCATCTCCAACTACAATATACGGAACGCTTATTTGGCGCCCTGGTAGGGGTTCACTTGGTGGTAACAAAAGATCTCCTCCCATCATTTTACGGTAAAGTGATGTACATGCAAAAACTCTACCGTCGTTCATTCGTCCCTGTGATCCAACGTCTACAAATTATAATCGTGCCTCTTCCGTCACGGTATGAAACCCTTCACCCCCCAACTGGGATGCAAGGGTGGCAGCTTCCGTCGGCTCCAGCTCACGAGAAGGGCCGTGAGTGGGCGCCACTTGCTTCAACTGCGGAAACTGCCTTTGAATCGCCGCCTCGAAGCGAGAAGACGGCGGCAAATGCTAGGTACGGCCCGCGATTGAAAAGATTTAAACCACGCCACTCACCAAAAATAACACCAGTTTTACAAGGTCCACAATTTCTATTTCGCTAAGTTCTCAACCTAATTCTCGATTTCCCTACCGGCAATGCCACGTTACCTAATTATTATAATAACTATTATTATAATAACAACAAGAAAACTTATCCACTTAATTTAATAACAACAAGAAAAACTTATCCTACCTTGGACCTTCTTCGCAAAAATGCGCTGCCGACACTCGCTCGTTCAGTTACAAAAACAGGGCTTCCCGGAAGCGTCGTTCCACTGCCGCCGTTGGTTGTACGTCGATAATCGATATTGCGTGCGCAGAGTTTACTTCACCGGCGCTCGTCTGTCTCAGTCACTATTACCACTTAACGTGCACTTCCCCGCATTGATGGGATACTGCTGCCGTTGTTTGACTAACGATCTTCGCTGCTGCCTACGATGATGAATTCCGCCGACGCTCGCTTGCTATGAATCGTATTCTTCTATCCGTTTCACACCACCTCGCTATCGTCGAATTTCCGCAGTTAAATTCCCTCCTCGATACTACTTTGATTCTTTACACCACTCGGCTATCGTCCAATTGCTGCAGTTAAGTTCCCTCCTCAGGGCTACTTTTAATCTTCTCGATCGCCAGTACCAAGTTCCTCGTCCAGTCCAGACAGTTTTCCGACAAGAAAAAGAAAATCTGTTAAGAGCTTGCGCCAATGCGTCCGAGTTTCACCCTGGTTGCCGCAAAAGAGATCACTAGGCCCCGTCGACTTGCCACGAAACCTTTGATACAGGTATTTTCAACCGCTTCTGCGGTATTCCAAATTCCGTTGCCGCCACCTCCATTGCAACACGCAGACGGGTGCATTGGCCCATTGCATTTTTTGCACGTGCCTTCGAAAAGTACACTTTCTCGCAGTTATCGTGTTCGGAGCGCACGTTTTTCATTTGCCGCTTGGTGGCGGTTCGATCGCTTCTTGACGTTTCTTTATTTCCAATTGGATTTGATTGTATTCTTTTTCATTGTGGACATTTGTATGCATCAGACGTAGAATTTCATAGACTTTTCGGGCTTGACGAGCATTGATCTTATATTTTTCATGTGCTTCTTTTACCATGTCCTTACTGTGTCCGTTTTTAATATCTTTTTACTCTAAAAGCTGGTAGGTCTTAATCAATATAATTTCGAATTGATTGAAACTCGACAGAGGGACTTTCGACTTGAATGTCGACGACGGCAGGATCGCCTCGGAAGAAGTGGTAGATGGTTTCGATGAACTTAGATCCGACTCCAAGCTTCTGGAACGGTGGTAGGATCAACATTTGACTGATGCGAGGCCGAATATTTGGTGTGCCATTTCCGGACCGAATGCAATATCTTCCTTTCCAACATCTTCACGTTTTCGGATCAACTTGAACTCATCAGCATCTACTGCATCTATAACCAAAGTCTGCAAATTCGCAGTTAGTGTCATCTCGAGCAGGTCCGTATACCTAGACTAACTCAAAACGATAAACTGTACACCATGTGAAACCACGCTATTAAATCAGTTTTGATATCGTGTTTTTCGATGACCTGACGATTGTAGTCAACCGGTCCTTTGCAGAGCGCGTACAAAACGCTTCAATTAGGTTTTTGACGTTCCGTAGTTTCCTTTTACGATTTCGAATATCGTATCGTTTAGCAAACAGTTCGCTAGGCAAGTTAACAATTCGTATGAAATTCGCATATGAAGGTCTCGTGAAGCGATTGGCGCATTAATTTTAATGGCTCGAGAAGAAGGAAGAGTTTGCGTTGTAGATATTCAGGGGACGGTGTTACTGATACAGATGATTCGGATTCTGTTTGGGGTGCCAGCGCTATATTGCCGGCATTCGGCAGGAATTCCACGTCCATTTTCGAAGAGAAATTGTTTTGTTTTGCCAACTGTTCTGCTTGCAGATAAGTACAGTAGTAATCGGTCGTTCAGTGATGCCCGGTTGAGGAGGGTGGTCAACGGCCGTGACGATCCTTTTCGATTGGCTCCTTAGCAGCGCTATGGGTTGCTCGCTTCCGGGTCAGGTAATCGCCAATCGTCTAATATACATCGACGGCGAAGGCTTGGCTTGGCAGGGAGTGCTCGATTTCATCGACAGGGAGACCAAGTTCGTCGCGACACCAAATACCGTCCCTGAACCAACCCGCGTCTGATATTGATACTGCTTACTACTTACTACTATACTACTTAGGCTAGATTACTATTTTTATTCCTTGTTACTAATGTTCGAAGAACATAAGTATTAAAATCGATTCGGCCAAAAATTCATATTTCCATATATATATATATTTATATATACATATATATATATATATATATATATATATATATATATATATATATATATATATATATATATATATATAGATATATAGATATATATATATATATATATATATATATATATATATATATATATATATATATATACACATATATATATATATATATATATATATATATATATATATATATATACATATATATATATATATATACATACATATATATATATATATATATATATATATATATATATATATATATATATATATATATATATATATATATATATATATATATATATATATATGTATATCATCAAAAAATTTCAGTGAGATAATCTCGGGAACGCGCCATCCGATTGAGCTGAAACTTTCAGGATACATTGGTGTATATGCAGAATAGGTCCAGGTTTCATTAAATGTTAGTTATTCTTAACCTTTTGGCGCCGGCGGTCATTTTAGTGATATTTTTAATATACCTATGATTTCGTACACAAATAATTTTCGCAAAAATAAAGTTAACGAAATAACTTTCGAACGTGTTTTACATGTGAATCGGATAATGTTTTTGATTTTTTTAACCCCGTGTGTGCGCTGGGTGCCTAAAAAGAGAACGGGAAAATTTGAAAATTTTTAAACTGCGATAACTTTTGACAGAACTATTCAATCATTACGAAATTTAGGGTAGTCCCGTTAGGTATGTAAAGTGGTCAAATGCACCATTCGAGGTCAGTGCTGAGGAGCTTACAACGAATTTGAGGGGGATCAGAAGCACGAAGAAACGAGTACTGATTAAGATTAGATGCCGAATTCAATTTGGATATAAGATGCATGCTATAGAATTTTTTGTGCTGCCAGATTATGCCATAAGCCTTCCGGTCATTGTAGGCTGGAATGTTTTGAAACTGTTTAATGTAACTATGTGAAATTAAAAATGTATGAATGAAACAAAAATTAAAGTGTTTGTCGTTGACCTCGCTTCGTTGTTTAGGCAAGCTCATAATTGGTTTCCCACTATTTCTTGCCAGACATAAGTCTGCGAACATTAGTAAATGTCAAAACTGACCGGTTTTAGAGCAAAAAAGGCATTTTTTGACATACGCAAACACGAGTGAACATGAGTACCCATGCAGCGCATAAACGAACGTATGTAAAGTCGAATCCCATCACCACTTTACGTACGGACAGTTCATAGCAGCAATTGAGCAAAAGGTTGCTTAATGAGCATGCTACTTTTCTGGCTGTTCGGAAAGCTATGTTTGGGTGCAACATATGCTTTGCGTGGTTTACCTCGGCGCATATGCGTACGTACGTACGCAGACTCATCATTGGTTGGACCTATGTACATAGCGTAAAGCCGGCGCCAAACGATGCTACCAACACCCTCTAACGTTGGACACTTAATGGTTGGACGCATCGTGTGGCCGATGCGCCAGCTACCAGTGTTCAATGTCCAGCGTCCAACGTTGGCGCTGGAGCATGCTCGGTCTGTTGGCGGTTTTTTTGTCCGCTTCTAAGGGTTTTTTATCACTGGACGGTGTACTCGGAAGACATTTAGTGAAGTGCTACACGATTCGTTCCAACAATTGAATCAGATTTTCATTGTGTTTTGACAGGTATGTAGTGCATATGTTTGCTTACGTATTTTAATTAAGTATCAATGTAATTTTTAATAGATAATCAATTTTTAACAATCAATCAAGATTAATATTGTAATCGGAATGAAATATTATAGTCGTAAAAAAATGTATCTTAAGATTAATATTATAATCGTTATGTATTTATTTACAATAAAAGTTAATCATATTTTTTTTAATTTGTTGTAGTTTTTTTAAAAGTTGTGACTGAAAGTGGATGCGAATTCAAAAGTAAATGATAAAATTGATAAAACGGATTGGAGCAACAGTTTGGTTTTAGAATTCATACAGTTGTATGAGTCGTACCCAGTATTGTGGAATCCTAAAGAGCGACACCATAAAAATCGCACAAGTTTATGCGATATCTGGCACAAAAGTGCTAAAGAACTTAGTATCAATGTCACGATAGATGCATTGCGTAAAAAAGGAATCGCTGATTTCAACCTATCGGTCGTTGGCGAAAAAAGTGAGAGATTCTTTCACTACAGGATCTGGGGCAATGGATGTGTATGAACCTACATGGTTTGCATTTCGAGCAAAAGATTGATTGATAGGATCTGCCTCAAGAAAAATTCCATCTCTCAGTTCAGAGGTAATTTGATTTTTTATTGTACAAAATATAATTTTACAAATATAGTTCATAATATAACAAATAAGCAAAATAAATTTTATAAAATCAAATAATACATAGTACAAGGTAAAACCAAATCATCAGTTAATATGATGCTGTCATTCAACTGCCCCGTTAGTAATGAAATATTCTGCAAACTCTTTCTGAATATCTTTTGCTTGCTGGGAGGGTTTTCTGGCTACTTTAGACAGCGGAATCAGTGCTGTAATGCTAACGTATTGACGCCATGTTCCTGGTTTGATTATACCATCTATTTCATAATCAAAACTGCCATATGGAGTATATATTTCTCTGGATGTTTTACTTCGTCGCAAAAAGTTATGTAGTAATACACATGTCATGCAAACCGAAGCAGCTTTTTCTGGTTGTAGCAGCATTGGCGTTCTAAAAATACGAAATACAGAAGATAAAATTCCAAAAACATTTTCGAAAATTCTTCGAGAACGACAAAGGCGATAGTTGAAAATCCGTTCAATGCTGCCTTTGGCATGGTATCCAGGATATGGTTTCAAAATGGATTTACTGAGAGGAAGTGCGTCATCTCCAACTACAATATACGGAACGCTTATTTGGCGCCCTGGTAGGGGTTCACTTGGTGGTAACAAAAGATCTCCTCCCATCATTTTACGGTAAAGTGATGTACATGCAAAAACTCTACCGTCGTTCATTCGTCCCTGTGATCCAACGTATACAAATTATAATCGTGCCTCTTCCGTCACGGTATGAAACCCTTCACCCCCCAACTGGGATGCAAGGGTGGCAGCTTCCGTCGGCTCCAGCTCACGAGAAGGGCCGTGAGTGGGCGCCACTCGCTTCAACTGCGGAAACTGCCTTTGAATCGCCGCCTCGAAGCGAGAAGACGGCGGCGAATGCTAGGTACGGCCCGCGATTGAAAAGATTTAAACCACGCGACTTACCAAAAATAACACCAGTTTTACAAGGTCCACAATTTCTATTTCGCTAAGTTCTCAACCTAATTCTCGATTTCCCTACCGGCAATGCCACGTTACCTAATTCACTTCCACTTATTATAATAACAACAAGGAAACTTATCAACTTAATTTAATGACACTTATCCTACCTTGGACCTTCTTCGCAAAAATGCGCTGCCGACACTCGCTCGTTCAGTTACAAAAACGGGGCTTCCCGGAAGCGTCGTTCCACTGCCGCCGTTGGTTGTACGTCGATAATCGATATTGCGTGCGCAGAGTTTACTTCACCGGCGCTCGTCTGTCTCAGTCACTATTACCACTTAACGTGCACTTCCCCGCATTGATGGGATACTGCCGCCGTTGTTTGACTAACGATCTTTGCTGCTGCCTACGATGATGAATTCCGCCGACGCTCGCTTGCTATGAATCGTATTCTTCTCTCCGTTTCACACCACCTCGCTATCGTCGAATTTCCGCAGTTAAATTCCCTCCTCGATACTACTTTGATTCTTTACACCACTCGGCTATCGTCCAATTGCTGCAGTTAAGTTCCCTCCTCAGGGCTACTTTTAATCTTCTCGATCGCCAGTACCAAGTTCCTCGTCCAGTCCAGACAGTTTTCCGACAAGAAAAAGAAAATCTGTTAAGAGCTTGCGCCAATGCGTCCGAGTTTCACCCTGGTTGCCGCAAAAGAGATCACTAGGCCCCGTCGACTTGCCACGAAACCTTTGATACAGGTATTTTCAACCGCTTCTGCGGTATTCCAAATTCCGTTGCCGCCACCTCCATTGCAACACGCAGACGGGTGCATTGGCCCATTGCAGTTTTTGCACGTGCCTTCGAAAAGTACACTTTCTCGCAGTTATCGTGTTCGGAGCGCACGTTTTTCATTGGCCGCTTGGTGGCGGTTCGATCGCTTCTTGACGTTTCTTTATTTCCAATCGGCGAATAGTTGAAGGCGATAGTTGAAAATCCGTTCAATGCTGCCTTTGGCATGGTATCCAGGATATTTTTTTTTTTTTTGTATAATACCTTTATTGAACTGTTTCCTTCGTATAAGAAGCTTCAGTTAGTTTTAAAATCTTACATGCTAAAACAAGTGATGTGCACTCCTCACAGCTGAAGACGTGAACATTTTGGACCCAAGTTACTTTATTGACTTAAAGTCAGACAGCAAAGAGCAAAGCTATGATCTGTGTTATAGAATTACAATGTTCAATATTTGAAAGAGTTTGAAAAGCAAAGAAAGTGGCTACGCAGGTTGTTGTTTCTACGTTCCAACGGTTGTTGTTTCTATGTTTCTAAGGTCCAACGGGTCAGTTCTTTTCAGTCGCTGAAATTTACGATGAGTTAGTATTTTGTTTTGCCAGATTGTTGGGGTGATGGGCGAGGGCTGCAATATATTTTCCACTACGGTTCTTAATTTCCTCTGAAATCGTCTCGATTCGCAGGTCTTTATGGAGATTGGCGTTGCGGAAGTACCACGGGGCTCCGGTGATAGATCGGAGTATTCTTGATTGGGTCCTCTGGATGATGTTGATGTTTGATGGGCGGGCTGCACCCCATATCTGTAAGCCATATGTCCAGATTGGCTTTAGGACAGACTTATAGACGAGCACTTTAGAGTCGAGAGAAAGTTTTGACGTGCTATTGAGCATCCATTTGAGGTTTATGAATTTGAGCTTCAGTTGTTGATTTTTAGCTTCAATGTGCCGTTTCCAGGTGAGCCTCCTATCAAGGTGCATCCCGAGATACTTTACTTCGTTACTTTGAGGTATAGGTACGTTGTTGAGATATACTTGTGGACAAGTCAGTTTTCGCAATGTGAAGGTAACGTGGACGCATTTGGTTTCGTTCATTCTGATTCTCCATTTTGCAAGCCATTCTTCAAGAAGTGAGATGTGGCCTTGCAATGTACGGGATGCCATAACTGGATCTGAATCAGTGCATAGTATGGCAACGTCGTCCGCAAAGGTAGCTGTCGTTGTTTTATCGCATATTGGGAGATCAGATGTGAAAATCGTGTAAAGTACCGGTCCCAAAACACTTCCTTGAGGTACACCAGCATGCACACGATGTTTAGCGGTAGAATAGCTTTTGTATCTCACCTGGAATGTGCGGTCGGTTAGGTAGGAGGAGAGTATTTTGTGGAAGCTTTTTGGAAGCATTGATTCAATTTTGAAGATCAACCCTTCATGCCAGACTTTATCGAAGGCTTGAGTTACGTCTAAAAATATTGCTGAGCAGTACTTCTTGTCTTCGAATGCTATTTTAATGTCTGACGCGATTCGATGGACCTGTTGAATGGTGCTGTGATGTCTTCAAAACCCAAATTGCTGTTCTGGAATTATTTTTGCATCTTCTAGTATCGGTAGCAGCTTTTTCAACAGAACTTTCTCGAAAACTTTGGAGACGCATGACAAAAGGCTAATAGGTCTGTATGACTTCACTTTAGAAGAGTCCTTACCAGGTTTAGGGATCATTATGATCTCGCCTGTTTTCCAAACTTCAGGAAAATATCCGATTCGAAAGATAGCATTGAATAGATTAGAAAGCCAAGAAAATGCAATCGGTGGCAGCTGTTTGAGCATAGCATTGGTGATGAGATCAATTCCCGGAGATTTTTTTGAGCATGTTTCCTGAACAATGATATCTTGCACTTCCTTAGCCGAAGTCTTGATTGGCTCTGAGTCTTGAGCATTGACATTAGTTGGAAAGTCACATGTTGCCGTGGTGAAAGGTGTGAAAACCTGTTCTAGGTGAACTGCGAAGGCGGTGGCTTTCTCTGCGTCACTTTTGGCCCAATGCCCGTTAACAGTTCTTAGTGGGGCTTCCCTGATGGTAGGTTTGTTGATTTTTTTGACTGCTTTCCACAACGAATAGTCGGCATTTTTAGTGGGGCTGAGGCTCTCTAAGAATGAATGGAACTTTAACTCGTTGTCTTTCGCAAGTGCCAGTCTGAGCTCACTAGAAGCTTTGTTGAGTCGTGTTTTAGTTTGGGGAGACCGGTGCAGCTGCCAATTCCTTCGTGCCAGTCTTTGTTTTTGTACTAAAATTTTTATTGATGAGGAGTATGTTGTTTTTCGATTTGAGGGATGCAGTTCCATTTTAGGTGTCGCGGCGTCGAATGCCTCCAAGACATGCTCGTTAAAAAGGATAACAGCGGAATCGACATCATCCGGTGATTTGAGAGATGCACTAAGAGATGTTGAGTTGATAAGGTGTCGTCTGAATGCGCTCCAGTTGGTTTTTTGCGAATGTTTACGCTTAAAGCAAGCGAAGTGGGGTGACATGTCCAGAGTAATGATGACAGGAGAATGATCTGAGGATAAATCAAAAACTACTTCTGATTTTGCGGAGTTTGGAGGTATTCCCTTCGAGATTGCGAAGTCTATGAGGTCCGGAATTTTGTTGATGTCTGACGGCCAATATGTTGGCTGGCCGGTTGAAATATGACTCAAACCATAGTTTTGTATTGTTTCGAAGAGTGCTTTGCCCCTAGGTGTTATGAGTCGAGATCCCCAAAACGTGTGTTTCGCATTAAAGTCGCCAGCCACGATGAATCTGGTTCCCAGCGATGAGAAGAAGCTTTCGAATATGGCCTTTGAAATGTTGTGCCTCGGTGGACAGTAGATGGACGAAATTACAATCTCGCTCGACTGCTCACGTAGGCAAATGGATGTCGCTTGCATGTAATTTTCGCTTAGTTCTTCCAAAGGATGATGGAGCAGGTGTTTTTTAATAAGTATTGCAGACCCGCCTCTAGCCTTTCCATCTGGGTGTTTGGTATCGTAGAAGATGTAGCCTGGGATGTCGAATTTATTGTTTCTTTCTGTGAGGTGCGTTTCCGATAAGAGAAACACATCAATGTCGTGGGTTAATATAAAGCAGGCTATTTCCGCTTTGTGCTGGACAATGCCATTCGCATTCCAATGGGCGATCTTAAATGAGTTCATTTGCTGTTAATTAGAAATTGGAGCAACATGTTTTGATTTTTAAGTAATTCTTGCATCATGTTACTCATCGTCGTCATAAATCGATTCATGTTGTCTGAGAGCGTTGACAAAATCGAAGAGAGTTCGTTGTTGGAGCTGCTTTGAGCAGTGGATTCAGCAGAGCAATGTGCGTTTTGTTTGATTGCGTCGGAATATTTGATACCAGGAGTTACAAGTGATGAAGGTGCAAAAGTCTCCGGCATGAGGACTGGTCTATTGGTTGCAATATTTAGAACCTGTTGAGCGTGGTTCTGAGGCGGGAACAACTTTACTTTCAGAGATTGGAATACTGGGCAACCTCTGTAGTTGGCGGTATGGTTGTTACCACAATTGCTACATTTTTTAATTGCAGGATCTAGTTTACTCTTGTCACAGGACTTGGTAGCGTGAAACTCGCCACATATAACACACACGCTTGAGAGTGATCCAGGATATGGTTTCAAAATGGATTTACTGAGAGGAAGTGCGTCATCTCCAACTACAATATACGGAACGCTTATTTGGCGCCCTGGTAGGGGTTCACTTGGTGGTAACAAAAGATCTCCTCCCATCATTTTACGGTAAAGTGATGTACATGCAAAAACTCTACCGTCGTTCATTCGTCCCTGTGATCCAACGTCTACAAATTATAATCGTGCCTCTTCCGTCACGGTATGAAACCCTTCGCCCCCCAACTGGGATGCAAGGGTGGCAGCTTCCGTCGGCCCCAGCTCACGAGAAGGGCCGTGAGTGGGCGCCACTCGCTTCAACTGCGGAAACTGCCTTTGAATCGCCGCCTCGAAGCGAGAAGACGGCGGCGAATGCTAGGTACGGCCCGCGATTGAAAAGATTTAAACCACGCCACTCACCAAAAATAACACCAGTTTTACAAGGTCCACAATTTCTATTTCGCTAAGTTCTAACCTAATTATTATAATAACTATTATTATAATAACAACAAGAAAACTTATCCACTTAATTTAATAACAACATGAAAAACTTATCCTACCTTGGACCTTCTTCGCAAAAATGCGCTGCCGACACTCGCTCGTTCAGTTACAAAAACGGGGCTTCCCGGAAGCGTCGTTCCACTGCCGCCGTTGGTTGTACGTCGATAATCGATATTGCGTGCGCAGAGTTTACTTCACCGGCGCTCGTCTGTCTCAGTCACTATTACCACTTAACGTGTACTTCCCCGCATTGATGGGATACTGCCGCCGTTGTTTGACTAACGATCTTCGCTGCTGCCTACGATGATGAATTCCGCCGACGCTCGCTTGCTATGAATCGTATTCTTCTATCCGTTTCACACCACCTCGCTATCGTCGAATTTCCGCAGTTAAATTCCCTCCTCGATACTACTTTGATTCTTTACACCACTCGGCTATCGTCCAATTGCTGCAGTTAAGTTCCCTCCTCAGGGCTACTTTTAATCTTCTCGATCGCCAGTACCAAGTTCCTCGTCCAGTCCAGACAGTTTTCCGACAAGAAAAAGAAAATCTGTTAAGAGCTTGCGCCAATGCGTCCGAGTTTCACCCTGGTTGCCGCAAAAGAGATCACTAGGCCCCGTCGACTTGCCACGAAACCTTTGATACAGGTATTTTCAACCGCTTCTGCGGTATTCCAAATTCCGTTGCCGCCACCTCCATTGCAACACGCAGACGGGTGCATTGGCCCATTGCAGTTTTTGCACGTGCCTTCGAAAAGTACACTTTCTCGCAGTTATCGTGTTCGGAGCGCACGTTTTTCATTTGCCGCTTGGTGGCGGTTCGATCGCTTCTTGACGTTTCTTTATTTCCAATCGGATTTGATTGTATTCTTTTTCATTGTGGACATTTGTATGCATCAGACGTAGAATTTCATAGACTTTTCGGGCTTGACGAGCATTGATCTTATATTTTTCACGTGCTTCTTTAACCATGTCCTTACTGTGTCCGTTTTTAATATCTTTTTACCCTAAAAGCTGGTAGGTCTTAATCAATATAATTTCGAATTGATTGAAACTCGACAGAGGGACTTTCGACTTGAATGTCGACGACGGCAGGATCGCCTCGGAAGAAGTGGTAGATGGTTTCGATGAACTTAGATCCGACTCCAAGCTTCTGGAACGGTGGTAGGATCAACATTTGACTGATGCGAGGCCGAATATTTGGTGTGCCATTTCCGGACCGAATGCAATATCTTCCTTTCCAACATCTTCACGTTTTCGGATCAACTTGAACTCATCAGCATCTACTGCATCTATAACCAAAGTCTGCAAATTCGCAGTTAGTGTCATCTCGAGCAGGTCCGTATACCTAGACTAACTCAAAACGATAAACTGTACACCATGTGAAACCACGCTATTAAATCAGTTTTGATATCGTGTTTTTCGATGACCTGACGATTGTAGTCAACCGGTCCTTTACAAAACGCTTCAATTAGGTTTTTGACGTTCCGTAGTTTCCTTTTACGATTTCGAATATCGTATCGTTTAGCAAACAGTTCGCTAGGCAAGTTAACAATTCGTATGAAATTCGCATATGAAGGTCTCGTGAAGCGATTGGCGCATTAATTTTAATGGCTCGAGAAGAAGGAAGAGTTTGCGTTGTAGATATTCAGGGGACGGTGTTACTGATACAAATGATTCGCATTCTGTTTGGGGTGCCGGCGCTACATTGCCGGCATTCGGCAGGAATTCCACGTCCATTTTCGAAGAGAAATTGTTTTGTTTTGCCAACTGTTCTGCTTGCAGATAAGTACAGAATGTTCCTTTTCGTTTAACGACCGTACCTGCCAAGATGGCTCTACCAGTCGACCCACTGAAGGGCGGGTTGAATACGTCAACCAACGGCGACCGAGCAATAAGAGCAAGCCCCTATTACTCAGTCTACCAGTTCGTGCTGGGGAGCAGGCCCAGACACCATACTGGCAAATGCGAGGCCTATCTGATCCTCTTCCACACTTCAGGGTGTGGCACCCGGCCAGAGACGCGGCTCCACGTCGCCTCCGGGGACTCGAACCCCGGCAGACTAACCAAGCGCCAAGGACACTGCTGCCTAGATGGAATACAGCAGCCCCTTGGTTAGGCTCTCAACCACAACCACCGCGATGCTCCCACTAGAGGGCCAACCTCGTCGGTAGGGCTGGACATAAGTCCAGGGGCTCCCTACCTCCCGCGGCCTCGGTATTTTACAACCCCGGTACGTTGGTTATACCCTCGTGACGACCTGCAGACACGAGAATACCTTAGCACAGCCAGTGAAGCCAGCAGGCGAACCAAAAAGGATCTCTCAAATGTGGCGTGAAGCCGAGAACAGAGATCGACAACCTGAAAAACTGTCCAAAGGACGAAGAAAGAAACCTGAAAAGAAAAAAAATAAATAAATATAACCCAACACCATAAATAAACTAACATGTACTTACCATCACCACATGAGTCCTGCACCTACAAAGCCCTACACAGAGAAAACGGAAACTGCTGCTGGGGAGAAACCCTGCAGCACGCGAAACTGCGCATATTAGCGCACTGAAGCAGCCCCTACAGTCGTCCGCCTCCGACGCATATCGAAGACGGCCCACGCGAAACGATTCAAGGAATCGAAACTATCAGCGTGGGTAAGACACTCACGGACACCTTCCACACTATTTACACCTAAGAGTCCGTATACCGCCCGGAGCCTATCGTACGCAGGACAAGAGAAAAGGATATGACTCCAATTCTCATTGTCCGCGTCACACATAGGACACCTAGAGCTAGTAGACAGACCCTTAGGTTGCAAAGCCCCATTCATACTTCCGTGACCAGTGAGCAGAAAGCCCAAGGCTAGACCAAAATCTAGACCCGAACAATCTGCCACGGCCCGGACCTCAGGCAGAAAACCAAACGTCACACGCCCAACCTCACTCACATTCCACCGTCGTTGCCATTCACTGACCACCCATTCACGTAACAAAGTACGCTGCTGCCCAGGACTAACATTTACCACACTACGTGCAACATCTGGAGGCAAGTGGCTGCCCATGGGCAGCGACCTGCACGACCTGTAGCGAGTGTCCCGAAGGACAAACACCAGATCAAGCGGAGGGACACCCATAAGCACCCGCATTGCCTCCGTAGACACAGTTCTGCATACCGGCAAGCATGCATAGAGCATAACTCGCTGGCATGCATCCAACAAACTCCTACCCTTCACTGTACATACGTAATCGCAGAGTGTCGGAGAGCTGTATGCTGCGCAGGCAACAAACAGACCCTCATAGATCACCCTCGTAGCGCGTCTATTCAGGCCCCATTTGCAGCGGAGGATTCGTGATATCCATCCCGCAAGCAGGGCCAACTTATCCCTTAGCTTGCGAAGATGAATACCAAAGTTCATCCGCTCAGACATCGTAACTCCCAGATATGTGACCGAAGTCGCATAACTGAGAGGTCTTCCGTCCACGCGAATAAGCGGGTTGTGAACGCTCGACCGAGCAGCGCGGCTATGGAACATGCCTTTCAGCATCATAACCACAGACTTCTCGGCCGAGAGCTCAACACCCACGCTTGACCCCCATTGACAAACAAGTGCCATCATATCAGCACCTCGCTCCTCTAGTTGATTACGAGAATCACCCTCAATCAACAAGAGAAGGTCGTCTGCATATGCACAGACTTTACACCTAGACGACAAGGCCACCAGGAGACGATCCATCACCAAGTTCCATATGTATGGACCGGCAATGGACCCCTGTGGACAGCCTCTCACAACATCAACCCAAACTATATCATGCACCCCACGAGCAAACGCCTTACGCGCAGAGAAGTAGCTCGACCAAAGTGGGAGCTCTTCACATCCGCACTCAGCAAGTGCAGCCAAGATCGCTGGCCAACTCAGGTTGTCGAACGCACCTTTGAAATCGACAAAGATCCCCAGCACATATTTATGCACTGAGGAACTTACACTCTCTCGCACAAAAAGCCACGCATCGTCAGTGCAACGTCCCGGGCGAAAGCCGTACTGGGCCTCAGACATCCGACCAGCCAGAAGCACTTCCAGTCTCCGGATCATCACTCTCTCCAGCACTTTACTAAGTGCCGGGAGGAGAGAGATTCCCCGGTAGGACTTAGGAAGACTCCTGATCTTGTCAGGTGACTTCAGCAGCACGACCACCCTAGCCACCTTCAAAGCTGCAGGAAAGCAACCCTGTAGCACACATTTCCCCAAAAAGGCCTGCACATAATCGGGAATGGCCCGCCAGATGCTTTTACACATCTGACCAGTCATCCCATCATGCCCAGGAGCCTTTCTCGAGCGAACCCAACCAACACTTTCCTCAATCTCCCATCGCTGCAGCTCAGGCGGGCCCGAGACAGCAGGTTCAGGAGGACGAGAGTCAGCATCAGCAGGCTCAGCACGAGGAAAGAACTGCCTCATGAGGACCTGCACGCTTTCACGCCATGTCGTGGTAAACGACCCATTGTCATTTAAACTCGACATGGTATGGCGAGAGTCAACTCCTCTACAAACCTTGTAAGCTTGACCCCAGGGGTCCGAAGCGTTACAACTGACGAAGCGCCTCCAGTCATCTACCTTGGACTTAGTGATAAGTCCGCGGTAGTCGTACAGGGCTCGCTGATATGCGAGCCTGAGTGTAGCCAACGAGTCTCCACTAACACCCCGAGCCCGGCCGCGCTGGAAGTTTCGGCGTAAACGCCACACTTCTCTGCGCTTAAGGGAGAGCTCATGGGTCCACCACCTTACCAGTCTTCTAGTTCTCATTTGAGCCCTAGAAAACATGGCATCGTTAACCGCCGCCATACAATTAACAATAAACGAGCACTGGTCGTCCGGGTCTTTTAGTTCGAACTCCGACAAAGGAACACGCGAAGCATGCTCCTGTATCAGAGATTCGTACTGAACCCAGTCGCCAGCTCTCGCTCGCCACACATTAGTCTGAGGAGCAGCAACAGGATCAGCAGCCTGAGGCGATGTTGCCACCACCTCAATAAGCGCATGATCACTGTTACCAACTCCCTCGACTATGCGCCACGAATAATTCATACGTAGGGCAGCAGTATTGACAATAGTGACATCAATGTCACTCACACCACTAGGACCTGAAAACGTATATAGACGGGACGGCTCATTCAGTACATGCAATTCATTCGACAACAACCATTCACTCAGGACTTCTCCTCGCTGCATAGCATCACGCGCAGAATTCCAATTGGATATTTTGCTGTGCCACAACGAGGAGGAGGCATTCGCATCCATACACAGGATAAAGGCCCTACCACGAATATGTGGCAGCACCTCATCCAAATAGGACAAAAATGGCAATATGTCCATGCTGTACTGGCAATAGACGCTTATGAGGAAGATTTCCCCAAAAGCGCCCTTCGCCCAGACACAGACACCAAGCTCGGACGAAAGGTGGTCCACTTTCATACACTCGACAGAGACATCATTCACAACAATAGCAGCCCTGGCGATATCCGAGCTGCTAAAAACGCGCATGTGGGACGGAAGGCCCCTCACGCTGTCTCTATATTGCCAAGGCTCCTGGAGGAGTGCAAAGGTACACTTCCTCTGACACATATAGACACCAAGATCATTCATGACGGTGGCAGACTTATTACAGTTCAACTGTAGGAGTCGGTGCTCTGTCATATTAATGTCTCGCGTTGGCCCTCGCCACCTGTGCTGCGTACACAGGACAAACCAGCGAGCGCATTAAATGCGAGGCAGGGAGACCTTGGAACGCGCAGTTCCGACAGTGCGGCAGGTTAACACAACCATTTGCCGAGTGGCCAGACTGTGAGCAACGCGAACAGACCTGCTCGGTCATCCGGCAGCGCGACACCAAATGGTCGAACCCCAGACACCGGTAACAGGCCTGCACAGGGTCTCGTTCCGTAACACGGAACGAGTACCCCTGTACGTATACTCTTTCAGCTGCCAACAATACCGACGCTGCTTCCTTGGTTGTCTCCAATATCAAATTGGAGACCGCATTAACACCAGCCACTATGGGCCGGCTTACAATACGCACGCTTTTCACAAAGCGTGCCTCGGACATTTTACCCGCAAAATTGTCCTGGTACATGTGCTTCATCAGCAAGTCATTGCTGATGGCACATAGTACCCGATGAACTACTAACTTGGGGCCAAGCTTGACTGTGGCATTAGCCTCCAAATCATGCTTGCCCAATTCATCACTGCTGACCAGCTTACGCTGCTCAGCCTTCGTTGGTACCCTAACCAGCACCGCCTCCTTAGTGGGGCGAACACTAATTACTCGGGTACCAGCCTTAGGCAGCACTTTCTCCTTGACGGACTGCAAGACCTCCTTGACCGCTTGATTCTTTCTCCCACGGATAACCGTGGAGAAAGACTCCGCAGGTGTAGGAGCTTGCACCGCCAAGGCAGACGCCGCAGCAGCATAAGTTGGCGGTAAATTGACCGCCGACTGCGAAGCGACTGTGCCCCGAACAGCAACTGGTGCAGGGACCTTCCCCGCCGGCATGGTCGCGGTGTATGCCCGCCTAGACAACACCTCGACCTTACCTTCCAGTTTGCTCTTCTGAGCACAGACCTCCGCAACGATCCCCGTGGATTCGCCGAATATATCAGCGATCATCGCCACCATAGCCGCAGACGAGCCACCATCGACCAAGGCCTTCAAGGCCCTATCAATGACAGCCCTCATGCGAGCTACGGGGCCAGCAGCTACCTGTTTTCTCGGTTCAACTGGCACATCCGTCTCTTCACCCAGAGTATCAGCACCAGTCTCTGCCATATTGACAGATGTAATGGACGCGGCAGAGGACGCACTGCTCCTGCTGCGCCTCTTCCTCCTATCAGAGGCCACCGAACCAGCAACCTCAACCTCCATATCGGAGGTCAAGTCACCCTGACTCCTATTCCCCAAATCCTTATCGGAGACCCAATCACCTTTGCTCCTCCTTATGACAACAGGAGTCAAAGGAGGCTGCATCGGTAATTTCGCCTCATGCACAGTCGCATCAACAGTCGACATGTTCTCCATGCTTGATGCTTTCACCTTCTGAGCCTTCGTCGCCTGGACCGACCCAACAAACAGCTTATTCGCAAGGTTCAGCTTATCCTTGATCAGCTGCTCCTTCTCCCTGTTGACCGCGGCCAGCTTAGCCTCCAGCTCCCGGACAACCGAGGAGTCAACCAGCCCGCAAGCAGATAAGTACAGTAGTAATCGGTCGTTCAGTGATGCCCGGTTGAGGAGGGTGGTCGACGGCCGTGACGATCCTTTTCGATTGGCTCCTTAGCAGCGCTATGGGTTGCTCGCTTCCGGGTCAGGTAATCGCCAATCATCTAATATACATCGACGGCGAAGGCTTGGCTTGGCAGGGAGTGCTCGATTTCATCGACAGGGAGACCAAGTTCGTCGCGACACCAAATACCGTCCCTGAACCAACCCGCGTCTGATATTGATACTGCTTACTACTTACTACTATACTACTTAGGCTAGATTACTATTTTTATTCCTTGTTACTAATGTTCGAAGAACATAAGTATTAAAATCGATTCGGCCAAAAATTCATATTTCTATATATATATATTTATATATATATACATATATATATATATATATATATATATATATATATATATATATCTATATATATATATATATATATATATATATATATATATATATATATATATATATATATATATATATATATATATATATACATATATATATATATATATATATATATATATATATATATATATATATATATATATATATATATATATATATATATATATATATATATATATATATATATATATATTTATATATATATATATGTATATCATCAAAAAATTTCAGTGAGATAATCTCGGGAACGCGCCATCCGATTGAGCTGAAACTTTCAGGATACATTGGTGTATATGCAGAATAGGTCCAGGTTTCATTTAATGTTAGTTATTCTTAACCTTTTGGCGCCGGCGGTCATTTTAGTGATATTTTTAATATACCTATGATTTCGTACACAAATAATTTTCGCAAAAATAAAGTTAACGAAATAACTTTCGAACGTGTTTTACATGTGAATCGGATAATGTTTTTGAATTTTTTAACCCCGTGTGTGCGCTGGGTGCCTAAAAATAGAACGGGAAAATTTGAAAATTTTTAAACTGCGATAACTTTTGATAGAACTATTCAATCATTACGAAATTTTCAGGAAATATTTGTATTATTTAGTTGCAGACTTGAGTAGCTTTTAATGAGCGTGCTGGCAATCCTGTAGCTAGGGCAGGCACTGAAAGTGAGAACCTCCAAATCATCGTCTCTCTTGAAAAAATGTCGCTTCTTCAAAAAAAAGCCACTCATATGTAAATCTTGTGCTTTGTTTACATAGACAATAAAAAAAATTTGATATGGTATAACGGGCACGCCTGGTAACCCTGCCCAATTTACCTATATTTTTAGCATCAAAAACTTCTGTTCACGGAAACTCACGATCCAATGAGCATAATTAATTCAAGTTTGCAGAATGTATTGGTCTTAAATAGGACCAGGTCTGATAGAAGTGATTTTGAAATGCAGGCGATTCTGTGCCAGTGGTGCCATCTTGAAAAATCACTAAAAAAGATACCTACTTTAAGCCCTATAAATTCTGATTGAATCGTTCGATTTTGACGAAATTCACACTGTAGCTGGACCTTACTTTAAGCCACGTTCGGTAATTTGGTCGAAAAATTCGGTTGGAGCTGCCAGCTATGATAATTTTGGTGTCTAAAATTTGAAAAAAAAAATTTGGAAGTGAAAATATTCAAACCATCGAATATTCAAAAAAATGTCCGTTTCTTACAATAAAACCAATCTGTATACAAATCTTATGTTTTGTCTACACGTTCAAAGTAAAACTTTGGAAATTCCATGTCGGACAAGAACGGTAACCCTCTCCCAGTTAACCTATATTTTTAGCATCAAAAACTTCTGTTCACGGGAACTCACGAACCAATAATCAGATACAGCTGAAATTTACAGAATGCATTGGACTTAAGTAGGACCAGATTTCATAAAAGCGATTTTGAATTGTGGGAAACTCTGTGCCAGTGGTGCCATCTTGAAAAACTACAAAAAAAAAAAACTGTTTTTTGCCCTATGAAATGTGAATAAGTTACCGGATTTTCATGAAATTGACACAGCAGCTGAATCTTATTCTAATCTCTGTTTGGTGGAAATTTGGTTGAAAAATTTGATTGGTGCTACCAGCTATGGTAATTTTTGTGTCTTTGGTTTTGAAAATTCACTCAGGAAAATAAAACTTTTTGCCCTATAACTTCCAGTGCAGTCATGAAATCAATACGAATTTCATACAATTAATGGAACCTATTATAAACATTATTCTGGCCGAATTTGGTTGAAAAGCCACGATAATGTAGCCAGCTATTGTTGGTTTTGTGTTTGTTTGCAATATCTTTATTAAGCGGTTTTATCGTAGTATTTTCAAATGGTAATGATATTGTAGTAACGATAAACAGCAAATATTAAGTTTTCGATTATTTGAAAAAACTCGCTGCAGGTAACCCTAAATTTCTTTTCTCCTATAACTTCGAATGTAATATAACAACGTGAAGCAAATGTATTCTATTCTTGGCTTTGATACTGGCAGAAGGTTGCCAGCACGAGTCGGTTGTGCTACTTTTGTATCAATAAATGCTTACAGTTAGTATTCATACCGGAAACATTTACAATGAAAATAAATAACCAATGTTTAAATTCCCAAAGTTCTGCAAATTTTTCGGATCGCAGCCCCAAACACCAACTTCAGTTACAGTGCTGCATCAGGCACTGAACATTTTCTTCATTGATGTTATATGAGATGCTGCTTTCAAAATTATGTGATATAAGCAACTGATAACGAATATAATTAACCCGTGTTTTGCTCTCATAAACGTCTAAATTCATGCCAGTGGTAATATCTGAAACCTTCCACCATATGAGTTATAATGCGTTCTTGAGAACAAAGTAAAACGTGACATTTGAAACAGTTACGCACGTGTGGTGGCATAGCACATGTGGTGGAATATGCACTCAAAACCTGCACGATTCTTTTACTGTTCTTCGAACATTAGTGTTTCTAGCGGTTCAGGTGCGCTAGAGTTTTTCTTTTTTTTTTTTCTTCTTTACAAACTTCCCTATTGACTGGCGTTACCTTTCCCACTTAATATTCCTTTCATTTAACATTTTTCGTAACTTCCACAATATATATTCCGCGAAACCGTGACATTTCTCCCCTTCCCAGAGAATCACGCAGTGATTCTCGATATAATTACTAACGTAAGACCCGCTTATTATTTGGACTTGGCGTGGACCGTTCCGCGATATATTTCTGGTTATACCTTCGACTTAACCAGTTTACCAAAATTCCACCACCTTCCTTTACTCACAGCTTATTCCTTTGTTTATCTCTTAGTTGACTACGGACTACCACAAGAAGTAACGAAAATAAAAACAAAAAGATTCACACCAAAACCATCAATAGGGTCTGAAGGAGAGGGAAAAAAGGAAAAAACAAACGGATAGAAGGAAAACAGCTTGAGGGCCACGCTCAGCAACTCACTGGACGTATGGTAATCCTTTTGTCATTAGTTTATAATTAATTTCACCTTACAACTTATATAGTCTGCTACTCCTTGACTTCTTCTCCTATTCCTTAATCCGACCTAACTTGTTTTTACAAACTCGCACCACCGCTCTTGATTACTCGTCTAATTAATCCCACCACTTTCTTATAAATTATCATAACTACCCGCCACCACTAAACTGACAGGAATAATTACTTTCCATTAGGTATCCTTAAGTATAATTTAAATTCTTACAGCTAACTTGCTATCTTTATTGCTTCAAACTTCGGTTTAACTTCATGTCTGTCTGATTTAACATTAGTCTCGTGTTGTCTGATTCACCTTATTGGCCTGTTTCCCATATTGGCTACTACTATTTCCTACTACTATATTCCTAAGTTCAGCCTGAGCGATAACATCTTTTAATTCTAATGGCTTATCCGAGTGTCGGTTTTTTTTTACACTACATTTCTTTTTAGATCCTTGGAGTGCCACACCCCCATACTTTTGCCATTGGAATCTTCCAACTCATAGGTCCAACCAGACACTTGCTTTCGTACTATGAATGGCCCTAAAAATTCCGTTGCTGGCTTCGCCGAGAAATACCGTGCAGCATCCGAGAGTACGTAATTTCGTCGCCGTACTAGTTCTTTTGTTAAAAATTTTTCATCCTGATGTCGCAGATTATATTTTGATTTTGACCTATCCGCGGCTTCTTTTAGACGCACGAGCACTTGTTCCCGGACCTACTGTAATAGGTTCGCCTTTCTTATTCCATCATCCCTCCTGTCCCCTTCTCCATCCTGTTGATATTTGCGGTTCTCCCGATGGACCGTCATCTCTCTTCCGAAATTTAAGAAATATGGGATGACCTTCATGTTGTCGTGAGTACATGTTCTTAGGGCGCAGCCGATTTGAGGTAGCACCTTGTCCCAGTCCCGGTGATTTTCCGACACATAAGACCGTAACAACCGTTTAATATTTTGGTTCACCCGTTCGGCTGAGGATGATACAGCGCAGTGAACTTCAGCGTCATATTGTGAGTCTCGGCCATCTTCGTGAGCTCGTTTGAGTGAAATTGAACTCCGTTGTCGCATACCATCACTCGTGGAACTCCGAACAAGAACAATACCTGCTCCTCAAGGGTGCGAGCTACGGCAATCCCTGTTGCCTTCTTTAAGGGAAATAGAAGTGGGAACTTCGTAGCATAGTCTACCACTGTCAAGATGTACGCGTGTCCGTGCAAGGAACGAGGCAGTGGTCCCACTAGATCCACACAGATCATCTCCCAGGGTGATGATGCTTCTCCAACCCTTGACACCATCTGTCCGTTTGGTTGCTTCCGTTCCACCTTCACTGACTGACATACTTTGCAACGATTGACGTACTTTTTTACGTCCGCAGCCATGTTTGGCCAATAGAAACACTGTGCCAGCCGATCTAGTGTTTTTTTTTTTTTTTTTTTATTTTTTTTTTTCGTCGTTGGAAGGTAAAAATCTTCCAGAAGATGCTTCAGGGCTCCTGCCCTGGAACATGCCGGATTTTCACCGACTAAAACCACCTCCTTTTTCTTCCGCACTCCTCCACGGGACTACTTATTCAGCATTACTTCGTGGGGGTGGATCAGCCATTAGCTGCTTCTACACATCCTTTCTTCTTCCTTCTTTCTGTCCCTTTCCGCGTCACGCAGTTTGCGGTGAATATTTTTTAGTGTTTTTTCGACGGCATTCCACGCAGTTTGGGATTTCAGCATGCAGCTCACGATATTTACCGCTGATATCCTTGTGCCTAGTTCCGTCTCTAGGCTACTTCTACATACATCAAAGCGGGGACAGGTGAACATGACGTCTTCCGCATCCTCGGGTACATTTTTGCAGGCTGGACAGTCCGGTGAGGTGTCGAGTCCAAAGCGATGCAGATAATACCGATAACCGCCATGTCCGCTCAAGAATTGGGTTAGGTCATAGCTTGTTTCTCCGTGGCTTCTTGAAACCCATTGCGCAACGTTGGGGATTAATTTGTACGTCCAACGTCCGTTTTGCGCCTCTTCCCAGTTACTCTGCCATGAGCGCATTGACACTAGCCTTTGAATCTCTCGCGTGCTCGCTGTCCGTGCTTCGTTTTTATAGAGTCGAAGCGCTTCATCCGCAACAATTTCGATGGGCAGCATACTGGCTATAACACACGTTGTCTCATAAGACGTTGTTCGAAAGGCACAGCAAGTTCGAAGTGCAATCAGTCGGTAGGCTGCTTGCATTTTTCGGCGATTCTATTTTATGTGTAGCGCTGGTGCCCACACTGGTGCTGCGTACATTAGAATAGAGGTCACCACTCTTGAAATCAAAAGCCTTCGGGTTTGCTTCGGGCCGCCAATATTGGATAGCATTCTAGCGAGTGCTGAACCGACAACGGATGCCTTCTTACCAGCTTTCTCCAGATGAGGATTGAAGCTCAGTCTGCTGTCGATAGTTACGCCTAGGTATTTAATAGCAGGCTGCGAGGTAATTATACAGTCACCAGCCTTTATTCGTACTACTGGTAGTTTCCTCCGCTTCGTGATTAGTACCATTTCCGTCTTATGGTCGGCTAGTTTGAGCCCAGCGCAACTAAGCCATGATTTAACAGCCCAGATTGCTTCGGTTGCGTAAATTTCGACCTCTTCAAGGTGACGGGTTGGAATCACGATGCCAATATCGTCGGTGAAGCCTACCACCACCACGTTTCTGGGTACTCGTAGCCTTAGTATCCCGTCGTACATTACGTTCCAGAGTAGGGGCCAAGAACAGATCCCTGTGGTAATCCCGCCGTTACAAGGTAGAGTTTTGGTCCTTCGTCTGAGTCGTAGCGTACTGTTCTTTCCTTGAAGTAGTTGACGATTATAGATGCCAAATAGCGTGACACTCCATTATCGACCAGAGCGGCTATAATACGGCTCCACCTAGCGGAGTTAAAGGCGTTCTTTACGTCTAACGTGACCACGGCGCAGCATCCTCCTTTACTCCTCGCGTTCATTGCCATGCCTGACACCATTCTGACAGCATCCACAGTTGATCGCCCTTTCCGAAAACCGAATTGTCGATCCGATAGTCCGTTTTTGCTTTCGATTTCTGACAGCAATCGTTCGTATATCACTCGCTCGAAAATCTTCCCTATCGTATTCAGCAGGCATATTGGCCTATAAGATGATGCCTCCCTAATAGGTTTATCCTGCTTGGGCAGGAGCACCAGTTTCTGCTGCTTCCATTGCTTGGGAAAAACGCCTTCCCGTAGGCACGTTGTGAAAGTATCAGCGAAGACATTTGGCATCCCTTTTACCGCCAGCTTAAGTGCTTTGTTCGGTATCGCATCCAATCCGGGTGCTTTTTCGTCACCGATTTTGCGTATGGCTGCCAATACTTCTTCTCTGCTTACCACCGGCACGTTTTGAGGGTCTACCTGTATTACCGGTAGGCTATCGTCTCGGTTCTGTGGGAATAACGTCGTGACTATTTCCTGGAGCATCTTCGGACACTTTATTTGAGGAGAACTCTTTTGCTTTATTTTAGTCATAACGGCTTTGTACGCTCCACCCCATGGATCGGAATCGGCCTCGTTACACAGCTTTCTGAAGTGCTCTCTCTTGCTCTTAGCGATCGCAAGTTGTAGGTTCTTCCGGGCGTATTTGTATTGGTTGTGCAAGTCTTCGTAGTCTGGAGTATTCCTGCGGCGCTGGCTACGTCGTCTAGCTTTAAGACATTTTTTCCGAAGCTCCTGGATTTCTGCATTCCACCAATAATTTGCCTTCCTGGCCTTGTGGAGAGAACGCCGTGGCATGGAGGCATCACATGCCCGCTGTATCACGCTAATGATTCCCGCGGCCTTCGTCAATGCAGTTCCGTCCATTTCCATATCCGGAGGTAGCATTTCCCGTAACATTTCTTCATCTAGCTTTTTTGATGACCAGCCAAGCATGTTTTTTTCCTGGGAACTCGTACACATTATGTTTTTGTTACGTACGCAGTTCACCGTAGCTATTATGGCCTGATGGTCACTGTGCGTGTAGTGCTTGCTAACCACCCACTGCAAGTCCTTCACTAGAGCGTCGCTCACAAAAGTGAGGTCTACGATGGATCCAAGCTCTCGCCTACTGAAGGTGTTGGCATTCCCATTGTTTGCGAGGACGATATTTAGTCGCGAAAAAGTTTCCAGTAAAACTCGTCCCTTAGCGTTGGTTTTCTTGCTTCCCCACTCCTCAGACCATGCGTTGAAGTCGCCGCCTATGAGCTTCGGATTGTGCCATTTTGCCTCCATTGCTATGCTGTCCAACATCCGTTTATATTCTACCAACGTCAAACTTGGTGCTGCGTAACAGCTATATACATAGATGCCATCAATTTTAGCCCATACGTATCCATTCCCCGGTTGTTGCATTACATCCTGGAACGCCCGATCCCCGCACGCCCATACTGCTGCTTTACCACTTGCATCCGTCGTCCAGACGCCACTATGAAGATTTCGATGTTGCTCGCAAATTATGGCGATGTCTGCTTTTAGCTCGTAAACCGACTGTGAAAGCAAATCCTGCGCTGCTCGACAATGATTGAGATTCAGTTGTATGATCTTCACTTTCGTCTGGAGTTTAACGCCTTCTTGAAAACTGGACACCTGCTGCTACCCACTACGTGCTTGTTATCGCAACCTTCGGTTTCCCTGCAGAAGAGACAATTCGGATCCTTATTGCAATTTTTGGCAACGTGACCTTCTTCTCCACATCTTCGACACAGCTTTGATCGATCCTGTGGGTTTCTGCAGTTGTTCGCTATGTGTCCGAATTCGAGGCATTTGAAACACCTTTTCATTGAAATCTGCTCCCGTAATCTACAAATTACCCACCCGATTCGGACTTTACCTGCTGCTAAGGCCTTACGTGCTTGGTCAACCGCAAGATGTATAGTGGCTGTTTGAGTACCCCTGAAAGATCTTCTAAGACTCGCGACATTTGATTCGTCCACGTTTGACAGCCCCAGTTGGTCCTTTAGAGCACTGCAGATTTCCTCTTTTGTAGTGATCTCATCTAGATCTCGGCATTCAACTGCTACTCGCTGGCAGTTCACTCGTACGTTAGCCTGTTCTCCAAGAGAGGTCTGAATTTTTGCCTTGAATTCTTCATGTTCGGATCCGCCTGATTTGAGTTCGAGCAGCAGGCAGCCTGTCTGTGTCCGTCGGATGCGGGTCACGTTGTCACTTAAGTCCTTTAAAGTAGGGTCGCCCTTAACTGTTCGCAGGACGTCCGCGTATGTAACACCCTCCTTAGCAGTGATAATCATTGCCTCCGGGCGAGGCCTCCGTTGCAGTTGTTTTTTTTTGTTTTTTTTATCTCTCGACCTTGGTCCACTTTTCACTTATTTGCTTGGCGTTTCCACCTACTAGTTGCACAGGTTCTTTGCTGCTTTCTCGCCCCAGTTTGGCACTGGAAATAATCTTCTTTGGTGTCCTCACCCTCTTTCTTTTAGGTGTAGTTTGTCGCTCGCGTAAATCAACCGCTTCCTCTCTTGGCCGCTTTTGCACTTCTATTTTTTCTGTGCGTCGACCAGCACTAGCCATAGGACCTAGCGGAGTGGATTTTTCTCTGGAAGTTGCCGTTGGTGTAGTTTGCGTACCCGTTTCTACCTTGCCCTGAACTTGCATTGTCCGATGTGCCATTTGCTCATCTCTCACCTTGTTGTAGGTCGATCTTATTGCCCGTATCCGCTCCTTAATCGCGTTGTGAACGTTATGACGCGGGTTTACATACTCCATCAGGTCAACAATGAGGGTCCCTAGTTTTGTGAACACATCCGTTACGGGTTGCTTGCTGTCCTCAGAAAGGATGTTACTCAGTTTTGAGAGTGCACTGTCCTGTGATGTCGGAGATCGACGTAGAAGCGCGCTGCGTTGAAACGGATTCTCCATTTGTACACTGGTGTTTTGCCTTGTAGTATTGAGCGTTGAAGGAGCCAAGCTGCCCGCTCCTTTAACGTTAGGGTCCGCTGGCGACTCCCTTCCAGCTATGCTGGAAGATAGCCCGCCGGAAGTCACGGTTCCTTCCGACGT
Source organism: Nemotelus nigrinus (assembly GCA_947369275.1). Classification (NCBI taxonomy): domain Eukaryota; kingdom Metazoa; phylum Arthropoda; class Insecta; order Diptera; family Stratiomyidae; genus Nemotelus; species Nemotelus nigrinus. The sequence goes on from OX376372.1 coordinate 141,530,600, forward strand.
TTGAACGTATATCCCCGTTCGAATTTTCTGCTCCTTTACTTCCATCGTAAGTTTATTATTCTAGCCTTTTATACCTGCGGCCAGGTTAGACGCATAGTTGAAGGACGGCGCCAACTCGTCCTGTCATAGAGAGCTCATTGGCTTTCTAAGGCATTTCCGCCCCACCCTCCTTCTCTACTGCTCTCGGTCGGGGACTGCTTATTTGTTATTCGCAGCTAACCTACATTACTGTAGGCCGTCCATGATCCGCCACCTATGACCCCACAGTAGCTTGAGCTACGCCCTGTGGATCTAGTGTCTTGCGAACTCCCATATGACCTGCTGTGGGCGCATCATGGCATTGATGCAGTACTGCTGACCGTTCAGCTGAGGGAACTACCGTCTTCCACGCATCGTCAGCTTGAAGTTCTGGGTATCGGGCTTCCATGTGTTTCCATAACCGACCCTTTTCCAGCCGCCAGTTTGGGTACCGTCCTGGATTCTTTTCCACCTGCTCTTTCATTTTCTCATACCAACGATCGCTCTTAATTTCACCTTCTTACACCTCCGCCACCTCGATGGACCGTGAGAGAGCATCTGGAACCAGATGCTCCTTCCTTTTGCGATGGACGACATCGTAATCGTACTGCTGCAACCTCACCGCCCACCGAGCTAGACGGCCGCTGAGGTCTTTTAGATTGTGCAGCCAGACCAGAGAGTGATGATCCGTGACTACCCTGAACTTAGTACCCTCCACGTATGGCCTCAACTTTTCAATGGTCCATACGACCGCGAGACATTCTCGTTCAGTGGCGGAGTACTTCTGTTTGGCACTAGTCAGGGCGCGGCTGAGGTAGCAAATCACTTTTTCGCCCTCATAGTGCTCCTGTGTCAACACCGCCCCCACTCCGCTACCTGAGGCGTCTGTCTGGACGGTAAATGGTAGAGTGTAGTCCGGACAAGTAAGTATTGGTGCCGTCGCCAGCTTCGTCTTCGCTCGGATGAACGTCGCCTCGCATTCCTCAGTCCATACGAATTTCCGGTTCTTCTTGATTAGGTTCGTGATTGGCGACATCAACGTTGCAAAATCCGGGATAAATCTCCGATACCAAGATACCATCCCCAAGAATTACCGTACCTCCTTTACCCCCTTTGGACGAGGAATGTCCATCACCGCCTTTACCTTATCCGGATCTACACTCAACCCGTTTTTGTCCACGACATAACCCAGATAACGGAGGCGAGTGTGGCAGAACACGATCCCAAATAGCCGCAGGAAGTCTACTCCCAAAAAAAGGTGAGAAATCGAAGGTGCCACCAATATCTCCATCCATTTTTACCTACTCTGCACCATGCCACTCCTTCTACCCTACAACTAACTCCGTTAGCCAGCCGTTTGTCCGTCCGGTCTTTTTTTCCCAGTTCAATCCCCAGTCGTTTAATTAGCTCCCAACCTTGTCCTCCAATCACCGATTTGGACGCTCCCGAATCGACCAGGCCAAGGAATGACTGACCATTCACTGATACTTCTAGGTACGGACGGCTATCTCCCTTAAGCTGATCCAGCACATAACTTATTTGGTTATCCCTCGTGACTTCCCGTATTGACGCTGGGCCTAGTTCGTCGCTAACTATGCCCGATTGCCGTTTCCCTGTCGGCGATCTCCTGAAGGCGCATTCTGGCTGCTATGCTGATTACCCATGAAGCAGTACTTTTTCGACCTCAAACTCGACAATTTGGACATTCTGCTATTCCTGCTCCTACTTTTCCACACCCGAAACATCTTCTCGCCTGATCACATTCCCTAGAAGTATGGCCCAACTTACGGCAGTTCCAACATGTAATGTTCTGGTTGGTTCCCGATACCACGGCTGAGGCGACGTCCACTGAATCCAGGTATGCCAGGTCCGTTTCCAATAGTCTGGAAGTTCTGCCTGGTAGAGGTGGTGCGAAGGACTCTACGCTGACTCTAGTAGCCTCCCTAGACCTACCGAGCTTCACCAATTCCGCAATCGACTCAATCTTCACCAATGCGAGTTGAGTCTGGTAAAAGGGAGCGATGTTTTTCCTTAGCAACTTTAATTTCTCCCCTTCGCTGGGCCTCTCACTGAGTCGACGGAATAATCCTTCCATTACGGTAACAAACACCCCAATAGACTCTGAGTTACCCTGAGTCCGCCGTTTTATCTCTTCTTACAGGCGATCGTCGTAATCAGCGGGGAGAAACTCGACCCTCAACTCCTTTACCAGCTCTTCCCAGCTTCGACAGATCGAGTGATTTGCGCGAAACCATATTAGGGCTTTACCCTCGAATAGGTCCACCGCAGAATTAAAAAGTTGGGCCTTCGATAATCCTTTGGCCTCTCGCAGTTCTTCTACTCGTTCCAAAAAGCGCTCACTGAGCCAGGAGACTCCCCGTTGAACTTCACCCCCCACTTATGCAGATCTAACGGCTTAGGCTGAAAAACTGGCGTACTCGGGGCCGGTGAGCTTGGAGTATTCAAGGATAAATCCTCATCCGATTCCTCTGCCAGTTCTCCACTAGCTTTGTACAAAAGATCCCCCATGGCGATAAGAAGTTGGCCGTTTGTCTGCCTCAGGAAATCTATTTCCTCGGCCGTTTCCCCCTTCATATAGCCAAGCCCAAAACATATTTTCCCTTTTATTTTCAGAAATTCTCCCGAGTTTAAATCTCCCGAAAAGGAAACTACTAATGATCCGACCTCTTCTAACATCGCACAAAGTGCCTCCCGATCTTCAACAAAATTGAAAGGGTACGTGGTCGACGCAAAAGACTCCCCCAAAATCGTCTCACTTCTTAAAGCCCCCCGCAGCATCTTCCGCATCGAATCTACCATGTCCGCCTCTAGGCCTCGAATCGCGAGCTCATAAGAGAGCTCGTCTTTACTGAGACGGTCCACGGAGATTTTCTTCACCGCACTCACGCTCGACATTTCTTTACTTATCCCCTTTAACTTTTCAAACAAAGCACGCTAGAAATTCCCTTTTCACAACCCGCTCAACCAAATTCCCCTAGAACAATCTAAACTAAGAAAATTTGGTATAAGCTAAACGATTTTTACACTTCACATGTAACTTTCCGCTCTATTTCCAACCGTGACCACTAGCTTAGCTAAAACTGATGAGACAATGGTGGTTGCCCAATGAGATCGACAAAAATATCCAAAATTATCCACGCTAGGACATTTAGCCGAAAAATTAGTACCAAGTTCGGATTTCAACTTTTACCGTGTAACCTGTTGACTTGACCTTCCTATTCAACTCGACAGCGTCTTAGTTGTTGACCACGCGAGCATCGGGGAACTACGCCCATCAACAATACGATATCGTTCTTCCAATTGAAACAACGTAACGCAATTCAAAATCCCCAATTCACGGCGCTCGCTCCGTACTTAATTACTTTCCCTTTACTATATTGAATCCACAACCATCCAAGATTGAGTCGACAATAATTACGACTAGGGCAACACGCTACGAGATAAAGCAATCGATTTTCAACACCGGAAGTTTGCAATAATTTCAACACACCGCACTGAAAATTCTGGCAGTAAATTCTTCCCACCTCGGTTTTTCCGGTCTGCAAATATTGAAACGATTTCCTAAACTCCTACGCTAATAACGCTTGCCACAAAGTAACGCAAAACCCAACACTTGAACATATCGACTGCCTGATGTTACTACACCATACATTTTTACTTAGGTCCACACACACTATCGAAGGTAGAACCAAGAACCACTTTTCCACCCACCAAATGCATATTATCAAAGTAGAATAAATCAAAAATAGAATGAGATATAATAAATAAAGTTCAATATTTGTATAAAGGACATTCAATAAAATATTTCTCAAACTTTCACTCGCTTAAAATTCAAATTTAAAATTTAAATTTAAATTTAAAATGCATTCAGTTAAAATTCAAGTTTTTAAAATAGTTTAATCGTTAATTCTTCAAAACCGCTTTGTCACCCCGTAGAACGTTGGGCGCCACTTACTATCGTGCCTCTTCCGTCACGGTATGAAACCCTTCACCCCCCAACTGGGCAGCAGCTTCCGTCGGCTCCAGCTCACGAGAAGGGCCGTGAGTGGGCGCCACTCACTTCAACTGCGGAAACTGCCTTTGAATCGCCGCCTCGAAGCGAGAAGACGGCGGCGAATGCTAGGTACGGCCCGCGATTGAAAAGATTTAAACCACGCGACTCTCCAAAAATAACACCAGTTTTACAAGGTTCACAATTTCTATTTCGCTTAGTTCTCAACCTGATTCTCGATTTCCCTACCGGCAATGCCGCGTTACCTAATTCACTTTCACTTATTATATTAACAATAAGAAAACTTATCAACTTAATTTAATAACAACAAGAAAAACTTATCCTACCTTGAACCTTCTTCGCAAAAATGCGCTGCCGACACTCGCTCGTTCAGTTACAAAAACGGTGCTTCCCCGAAGCGTCGTTCCACTGCCGCCGTTGGTTGTACGTCGATAATCGATATTGCGTGCGCAGAGTTTACTTCACCGGAGCTCGTCTGTCTCAGTCACTATTACCACTTAACGTGTACTTCCCCGCATTGATGGGATACTGCCGCCGTTGTTTGACTAACGATCTTCGCTGCTGCCTACGATGATGAATTCCGCCGACGCTCGCTTGCTATCAATCGTATTCTTCTATCCGTTTCACACCACCATGCTATCGTCGAATTTCCGCAGTTAAATTCCCTCACCGATACTACTTTGATTCTTCACACCACTCGGCTATCGTTCAATTGCTGCAGTTAAGTTCCCTCCTCAGGGCTACTTTTATTCTTCTCGATCGCCAGTACCAAGTTCTTCGTCCAGTCCAGACAGTTTTCCGACAAGAAAAAGAAAATCTGTTAAGAAAGAGCTTGCGCCAATGCGTCCGAGTCTCACCCTGGTTGCCACAAAAGAGCTCACTAGGCCCCGTCGACTTGCCACGAAACCTTTGCTAGGTATTTTCAACCACTTCTGCGGTATTCCAAATGCCGTTGCCGCCACCTCCATTGCAACATGCAGGTGGCTGCATTGGTCCATTGCACTTGTTGCACGCGCCTCCGAAAAGTGCATTTTCTCGCAGTTATCGTGGTCGGAGCGCACCCTTTCCATTTGCCGCTTGGTGGCGGTTCGATCGTTTCTTGACGTTTCTTGATTTCCAATCGGATTCGTTTGTAATCTTTTTCATTGTGGACATTTGTATTCATCAGACGTAGAATTTCATAGACTTTTCGGGCTTGACGAGCATTGATCTTATATTTTTCACGAGCTTCTTTTACCATGTCCTTACTGTGTCCGTTTTTAATATCTTTTTACCCTAAAAGCTGGTAGGTCTTCGCATAATTGTACATCAATCTAATTTCGAATTGATTGAAACTCGACAGAGGGACTTTCGACTTGAATGTCGACGACGGCAGGATCGCCTCGGAAGAAGTGGTAGATGGTTTCGATGAACTTAGATCTGACTCCAAGCTTCTGAAACGGTGGTAGGATCAACATTTGACTGATGCGAGGCCGAATATTTGGTGTGCCATTTCCGGACCGAATGCAATATCTTCCTCTCCAACATCTTCACGTTTTCGGATCAACTTGAACTCATCAGCATCTACTGCATCTATAACCAAAGTCTGCGAATTCGCAGTTAGTGTCATCTCGAGCAGGTCCGTATACCTAGACTAACTCAAAACGATAAACTGTACACTATGTGAAACCACGCTATTAAATCAGTTTTGATATCGTGTTTTTCGATGACCTGACGATTATAGTCAACCGGTCCTTTGCAGAGCGCGTACAAAACGCTTCAATTAGGTTTTTGACCTTCCGTAGTTTCCTTTTACGATTTCGAATATCGTATCGTTTAGGAAACAGTTCGCTAGGCAAGTTAACAATTCGTATGAAATTCGCATATGAAGGTCTCGTGAAGCGATTGGCGCATTAATTTTAATGGCTCGAGAAGAAGGTAGAGTTTGCTTTGTAGATATTCAGGGGACGGTCTTACTGATACAAATGATTCGGATTCTATTTGGGGTGCCGGCGCTATATTGCCGGCATTCGGCTGGAATTCCCCGTCCATTTTTGAAGAGAAATTGTTTTGTTTTGCCGACTGTTCTGCATGCAGATAAGTACAGTAGTATTCGGTCGTTCAGTGATGCCCGGTTGAGGAGGGTGGTCGACGGCCGCGACGATCCTTTTCGATTGGCTCCTTAGCAGCGCTATGAGTTGCTCGTTTCCGGGTCAGGTAATCGCCGATCGTCTAATATACATCGACGGCGAAGGCTTGGCTTGGCGGGGAGTGCTCGATTTCATCGATAGGGAGACCAAGTTCGTCGCGACACCAAATACCGTCCCTGAACCAACCCGCGTCTGATATTGATACTGCTTACTACTTACTACTATACTACTTAGGCTAGATTACTATTTTTATTCCTTGTTTTTACTAATGTTCGAAGAACATTAGTATTAAAATCGATTCGGCCAAAAATTCATATTTCTATATATATATATATATATATATATATATATGTACAAAAAATTTCAGTGAGATAATCTCGGGAACGCGCCATTCGATTGAGCTGAAACTTTCAGAATACATTGGTGTATATGCAGAATAGGTCCAGGTCTCTTTAAATGTCAGTTATTGTAAACCTTTTCGCGCCGGCGGGCATTTAAGTGATATTTTTAATATACCTATTATTTCGTGCACAAATGATTTTCGCAAAAATAAAGTTAATAAAATAAATTTCTAACGTGTTTTACATATGAATCGGATAATGCTTTGGAATTTTTTAACCCTATGTGTGCGCTGGGTGCCTAAAAAGAAGACGGGAAAATTTGAAAATTTTTAAATTTCGATAACTTTTGATAGAGCTATTCAATCATTACCAAATTTTCAGGGCATATTGATATTATTTAGTTGTAGATTTATGTGGCTTTTAATGAGCGTGCTGGCAACCCTGTAGCTAGGGCAGGCACTGAAAGTGAAAACCTTCAAATCATCGTCTCTCTTGAAAAAACGCCGTTTCTTCAAAAATAAGCCTTTCATATGTAAATCTTGTGCTTTGTTTACATAACCAAAAAAAAAAAAAAGATATGGTATAACGGGCACGCCTGGCAACCCTTGCCCAATTTACCTATATTTTTAGCATCAAAAACTTCTGTTCACGGAAACTCACGATCCGATGGGCAGAATTATTTGAAATTCACAGCATGTATTGACCTTAAATAGGACCAGGTCTGATAGAAGTGATTTTGAAATGCGGGCAATTCTGTGCCAGTGGTGCCATCTTGAAAAACCACTAAAAAAGATAACTGTTTTTAGCCCTATAAATTCTGATTGAATCGTTCGATTTTGACGAAACTTACACAATTGCTGGACCTTACTTTAAGCCACATTTGGTAGAAATTTGGTCGAAAAATTCGGTTGGAGCTGCCAGCTATGATAATTTTGGTGTCTTCATTTTGAAAAAAAAAATTTGGAAGTGAAAACATTCAAACCATCGAATATTCAAAAAAATGTCCGTTTTTTACAATAAAACCAATCTGTATATAAATCTTATGTTTTATCTACACGTTCAAAATAAAACTTTGGAAATTTCATGTCGGACAAGAACGGTAACCCTCTCCCAGTTAACCTATATTTTTAGCATCAAAAACTTCTGTTCACGGAAACTCACGAACCAATAATCAGATACAGCTAAAATTTACAGAATGCATTGGACTTAAGTAAGACCAGATTTGATAGAAGCGATTTTGAATTGTGGGCAACTCTGTGCCAGTGGTGCCATCTTGAAAAATTACAAAGAAAAAAAACTGCTTTTTGCCCTATGAAATGTGAATAAGTTACCAGATTTTCATGAAATTGACACAGAAGCTAAACCTAACTCTAATCTCTGTTTGGTGGAAATTTGGTTGAAAAATTTGATTGGTGCTACCAGCTATGGTAATTTTTGTGTCTTTGGTTTTGAAAATTCACTCAGGAAAATAAAACTTTTTGTACTATAACTTCCAGTGCAGTCATGAAATCAATACGAATTTCATACAATTAATGAAACCTGTCATAAACATTATTCAGGCCAAATTTGGTTGAAAAGACACGATAGGGTTGCCAGCTATTGTTGGTTTTGTGTTTAATTGCAATATCTTTATTAAGCGGTTTTATCGTAGAATTTTCAAATGGTAATGATTTTGTAGTGACAATAAACAGCAAATATTAAGCTTTCGATCATTTGAAAAATCTCGCTGCAGGTAACCCTAAATTTCTTTATACTCCTATAACTTCGAATGTAATTAAACAACGTGAAGCAGATTTGATATATTCTTGGATTTGATACTGGCGAAAGGTTGCCAGCACGAGTCGGTTGTGCTACTTTTGTATCAATAAATGCTTACAGTTAGTATACATACCGGAAACATTTACAATGAAAATAAATAACCGATGTTACAATTCGCAAAGTTCTGCAAATTTTTCGGATCGCAGCCCCAAACACCAACTTCAGTTACAGTGCTGCAGGCACTGAGCATTTTCTTCATTGATGTTATATGAGATGCTGCTTTCAAAATTATGTGAAATAAGCAACTGATAACGAATATAATTAACCCGTATTTTGCTCTCATAAACGTTGAAATTCATGCCAGTGGTAATATCTGAAACCTTGCACCATATGAGTTATAATGCATTCTTAAGACGAAAGTAAAACGTGGCATTTGAAACAGTTTGGCCGTAATAAGCAGCACATGTGGTGGAATATGCACTCAAAACCTGCACGATTCTTCTACTGTTCTTCGAACATTAGTGTTTCTAGCGGTTCAGGTGCGCTAGAGTTTTTTTTTCTTTTTTTTCTTCTTTACAAACTTCCCTACTGACTGGCGTTACCTTTCCCACTTAATATTCCTTTCATTGAACATTTTTTTTAACTTCCACAATACATATTCCGCAAAACCGTGACATTTCCCCCCTACCCAGAAAATCTCGCAGTGATTCTCGATATAATTACTAACGTAAGTCCCGCTTATTATTTGGACTTGGCGTGGACCGTTCCGCGACATATTTTTGGTTCTACCTTCGGCCTAACCAGTTTACCAAAATTCCATCACCTTGTTTTACTCACAGCTAATTCCTTTATTTATCTTTTAGTTGACTACGGACTACCACAAGAAGTAACGAAAATAAAAACAAAAAGATTCACACCAAAACCATCAAAAGGGTCTGAAGGAAAGGGAAAAAAGGAAAAAACAAACGAATAGAAGGAAAACAGCTCGAGGGCCACGCTCAGCAACTCATTGGACGAATGGTAATCCTTTTGTCATTAGTTTATAATTAATTTCACCTTACAACTTATATCGTAGTCTGCTACTCCTTGACTTCTACTCCTATTCCTTAATCCGACCTAACTTGTTTTTACAAACTCGCACCACCGCTCTTGATTACTCGTAGAATTACCACCACCTTCTTATAAACTACCACCACCTTCTTATAAACTAATACCACCACCTTCTTATAAACTACTATATTAACCCGCCACCACTAAACTGACAGGAATAATTACTTTCCATTAGGTATCCTTAAGTTTAATTTAAACTCTTACAGCTAACTTGCTATCCTTATTGCTTCAAACTTCTGTTTAACTTCATGTCTGTCTGATTTAACATTAGTCTCGAGTTTTCTGATTCACCTTATTGACCTGTTTCCCATATCGGCTACTTCTATTTCCTACTACTATATTCCTAAGTTTAGCCTGAGCGATAACGTATTGTAATTCTTATGGCTTATCCGAGTGTCGATTTTTTTTTACACTACATATCGTTTTAGATCCTTGGAGTGCCACACCCCCATACTTTTCCCATTGGAATCTTCCAACTCATAAGTCCAACCAGACACTTGCTTTCGTACTATGAATGGCCCTAAAAATTCCGGGGCTAGCTTGGCCGAGAAATACCGTGCAGCATCCGAGAGTACGTAATTTCGTCGCCATACTAGTTCTTTTGTTAAAAATTTTTCATCCCGATGTCGCAGATTATATTTTGATTTTGACCTATCCGCGGCTTCTTTTAGACGCACGAGCACTTGTTCCCGGACCTTCTGTAATAGGTTCGCCTTTCTTATTCCATCATCCCTCCTGTCCCCTTCTCCATCCTGTGGATATTTGCGGTTCTCCGGATGGACCGTCATCTCTCTTCCGAAATTTAAGAAATATGGGGTGACCTTCATGTTGTCGTGAGTACATGTTCTTAAGGCGCAGCCGATTTGAGGTAGCACCTTGTCCCAGTCCCGGTGATTTTCCGACACATAAGACCGTAACAACCATTTAATATTTTGGTTCACCCGTTCGGCTGGATTCGCCTGAGGATGATACAGCGTAGTGAACTTCAGCGTCATATTTTGAGTCTCGGCCATCTTCGTGAGCTCCTTTGAGTGAAATTGAACTCCGTTGTCGCATACCATCACTCGCGGAACTCCGAACAAGAACAATACCTGCTCCTCCAGGGTGCGAGCTACGGCAATCCCTGTTGCCTTCTTTAAGGGAAATAGAAGTGGGAACTTCGTAGCATAGTCTACCACTGTCAAGATGTACGCGTGTCCGTGCAAGGAACGAGGCAGTGGTCCAACCAGATCCACACAGATCATCTCCCAGGGTGATGATGCTTCTCCAACCCTTGACACCATCTGTCCGTTTGGTTGCTTCCGTTCCACCTTCACTGACTGACATACTTTGCAACGATTGACGTACTTTTTTACGTCCGCAGCCTTTTTCGGCCAATAAAAACACTGTGCCAGCCGATCTAGTGTCTTGCGAACTCCCATATGACCTGCTGTGGGCCCATCATGGCATTGATGCAGTACTGTTGTCCGTTCAGCTGAGGGAACTACCGTCTTCCACGCATCGTCAGCTTGAAGTTCTCGGTATCGGCCTTCCATGTGTTTCCATAACCGACCCTTTTCCAGCCGCCAGTTTGGGTACCGTCCTGGATTCTTTTCCACCTGCTCTTTCATTTTCTCATACCAACGATCGCTCTTAATTTCACCTCCTCGCACCTCCGCTACCTCGATGGACCGTGAGAGAGCATCTGGAACCAGATGCTCCTTCCCTTTGCGATGGACGACATCGTAATCGTACTGCTACAACATCACCGCCCACCGAGCTAGACGGCCGATGAGGTCTTTTAGATTGTGCAGCCAGACCAGAGAGTGATGATCCGTGACTACCCTGAACTTAGTACCCTCCACGTATGGCCTCAACTTTTCAATGGCCCATACGACCGCGAGACATTCTCGTTCTGTGGCGGAATACTTCTGTTCGGCACTAGTCAGGGCGCGGCTGAGGTAGCAAATCACTTTTTCGCCCTCGGAGTGCTCCTGTGTCAACACCGCCTCCAATCCAATACCTGAGGCGTCTGTCTGGACGGTAAATGGTATAGTGTAGTCTGGACAAGTAAGTATTGGTGCCGTCACCAGCTTCGTCTTCGCTCGAATGAACGTCTCCTCGCATTCCTCAGTCCATACGAATTTCAGGTTCTTCAAATAGCCGCAGGAAGTCTACTCCCAAAATAAGGTGAGAAATCGAAGGTGCCACCAATATCTCCATCCACTTTTGCTTACTGTGCACCATGCCACTCCTTCTACCCTACAACTAACTCCGTTAACCAGCCGTATGTCTGTCCGGTCTTCTTTTCCCAGTTCAATCCCCAGTCGTTTAATTAGCTCCCAACCTTGTCCTCCAATGACCGATTTGGACGCTCGCGAATCGACCAGGCCAAGGAATGACTGACCATTCACTGATACTTCTAGGTACGGACGGCTATCTCCCTTAAGCTGATCCAGCACATAACTTATTTGGTTATCCCTCGCGACTTCCGGTATTGACGCTGGGCCTAGTTCGTCGCTAACTATACCCGATTGCCGTTTCCCTGTCGGCGATCTCCTGAAGGCGCATTCTGGCTGCTATGCCGATTACCCGATGAAGCAGTACTTTTTCGACCTCCGACTCGACAATTTGGACATTCTGCTATTCTTGCTCCTACTTTTCCACACCCGAAACATCTTCTCGCTTGATCACATTCCCTAGAAGTATGGCCCAACTTACGGCAGTTCCAACATGTAATGTTCTGGTGGTTCCCGATACCACGGCTGAGGCTACGTCTACTGACTCCAGGTATGCCAGGTCCGTTTCCAATAGTCTGGAAGTCATGCGTGGTAGAGGTGGTGCGAAGGACTCTACGCTGACTCTAGTAGCCTCCCTAGACCTAGCAAGCTTCACCAATTCCGCAATCGACTCAATCTTCACCAATGTGAGTTGAGTCTGGTAAAAGGGAGCGATGTTTTTCCTTAGCAACTTTAATTTTTCCCCTTCGCTGGGCCTGTCACTGAGTCGACGGAACAATCCTTCTATTACGGCAACAAACACCCCAATAGACTCTGAGTTACCCTGAGTCCGCCGTTTTATCTCTTCTAACAGGCGATCGTCGTAATCAGCGGGGAGAAACTCGATCCTCAACTCCTTTACCAGCTCTTCCCAGCTTCGACAGATCGAGTGATTTGCGCGAAACCATGTTAGGGCTTTACCCTCGAATAGGTCCACCGCAGACTTAAAAAGTTGGGCCTTCGATAATCCTTTGGCCTCTCGCAGTTCTTCTACTCGTTCCAAAAAAGGCGCTCACTGAGCCAGGAGACTCCCCATTGAACTTCACCATCCACTTATGCAGATCTAACGGCTTAGGCTGAAAAACAGGCGTTCTCGGGGCGGGTGAGCTTGGAGTATTCAAGGACCAATCCTCATCCGATTCCTCTGCCAGTTCTCCACCAGCTTTGTACAAAAAATCCCCCATGGCGATAAGAAGTTGGCCGTTTGTCTGCCTCAGGAAATATATTTCCTCGGCCGTTTCCCCCTTCATGTAGCCTAGCCCAAAACATATTTTCCCTTTTATTTTCAGAAATTCTCCCGAGTTTAAATCTCCCGAAAAGGAAACTACTAATGATCCGACCTCTTCTTACTTCGCACAAAGTGCCTCCCGATCTTCAACAAAATTGAAAGGGTACGTGGTCGACGCAAAAGACTCCCCCAAAATCGTCTCACTTCTTAAAGCCCCCCGCAGCATCTTCCGCATCGAATCTACCGTGTCCGCCTCTAGGCCTCGAATCGCGAGCTCATAAGAGAGCTCGTCTTTACTGAGACGGTCCACGGAGATTTTCTTCACCGCACTCACGCTCGACATTTCTTTACTTATCCCCTTTAACTTTTCAAACAAAGCACGCTAGAAATTCCCTTTTCACAACCCGCTCAACCAAAGTCACCAAGAACAATCTAAACTAAGAAAATTTGGTTTTAGCTAAACGATCTTTACACTTCACATGTAACTTTCCGCTCTGTTTCCAACCGTGACCACTAGCTTAGCTAAAACTGATGAGACAATGGTGGTTGCCCAATGAGATTGACAAAAATATCCAAATTCCACAACACCCGTGCCTTATCCACGCTAGGACATTTAGCCGAAAAATTAGTACCAAGTTCGGATTTCAACTTTTACCGTGTAACCTGTCGACTTGACCTTCCTATTCAACTCGACAGCGTCTTCGTTGTTGACCACGCGAGCATCGGGGAACTACGCCCATCAACAATACGATATCGTTCTTCCAATTTAAACAACGTAACGCAATTCAAAATCCCCAATTCACGGCGCTCGCTCCGTACTTAATTACTTTCCCTTTACTATATTGAATCCACAACCATCCCAGATTGAATCGACAATATGTTACCGTTATACTTCTACTGTGGTATTTATCAAGCGTTCAACTTTCTTGAACCCCAAGTCGATAATTTCGGGGGCCTATGCTCACCGGAGATGGGGTGGGTCGGGCGCCACTCGCTTCACAACCCCGAAATTACGCTTGCCGACGCTCGGAAGCGAGAAAATGCGACGGTTTCGCGCTTAATGTAGAGTGCAAAAAAAGATACACGCTGGCGGTTTCCAAAGATTTTACACAACCATTTAATAACGAAGGCTTTCTGATTTACAATATCGGCACTTACGCACTATCCTATAACGGCGCCGCGAAAGCTAGACTTGAACAACTCTACTGATTCTCCATGTGTAACATTTACAAATTTCCTTCTTTTTTTCAAATCGCGATATTAAGAAAAGATAATAACAACTTAACCTACTTGCAATTTAAAACCTTCCCTCGGTGGACTCGTCGCGGTTCGCCTGATTCAACGTCACTTCGCCCGTACCTCCACACTAACCCGTTCGGGAAACTCGACCTTCTCCTCAATCCTTTTCGTTCTACAGCCTCGTCACGCTGCACCACTCGTTTCCGTCCGATCCTCGTCTTCTTTTACTCAACCCTTTTTCCGCAGTTGCCGCCCTCGATGTATATTCTCTGTCGACCGCCAACTGACCAAACTTGTTCCTCGCCAAGTACATGTAATAAAGAAAAATTCGACTCTTCGTATTTCGATTCTACCACTCTGCACACTCGTCTGTTCCTTACCGAGGTAGATTTGAAAAGGAGCTATCCATCGCCTGTCCAGCTCGCAGGCCACCTTCGGTCCCACTTGTTGCACTAGCTTGCGGAATTTCGGGGAAAACCGTATTTTCTCCCACAGTTCAATCGCACTAACGTTCTTAATGTGCATTGCCGTGATGTGCATGTGCAGCCCAAGTGCATTCGGTCATTGCACCTGGCATTGCGCTCGATTTTCCCAGACACATGCATGGCAACGCCTTGATACGTTCCGGAACGCGGTCCGTTCCTCTGGCGTTCCGCCGAATTGCCCTGGACACTTGAACTGTCAAATCCGTGTTTTTCCTGTCGCCATGGCCGTTGTCGTTGTCGTATTTTGCATCATTTACTGGGTCGGTAATCGCCTTGTGCCGTTTCTGTTGAGTGTGCTGATGCTGGACTTGATACAATTGATGCTGTTGCTGGCGGGTCATCTGAATACGCTGGCCACATGCCTGTAGCACCTCGAAATATGGGGATAAATTGTCAAATGCGCTGTCGAAATGCAGATATCTTGTGACAGGAGCTCCCACTCGCCGGAACAGGTATGTAAACATTTTCCCTTCCACCAAAATTGATCGTTTTTATTTGCTTGGAGATTCTGGGAACCCGCATCACTATCTAGTACATCGTTCTGTATGATGTCATTTGTTGCGCTGGCGTTGGAATACGTTGTAGCAGCAATAACACTCGTGTCTTCGCGGCAGGTGAAAAACCGATGCATCTTCTGCATGAACGGTGACCGTATCTAAACGTTTCGAACTCCATTCTTTCGGGAAAGTCCTGAACCTCACCACCAAAATATACAACTGCTGTTGTTTCTTCATCTTTGGTCCGTATAATAGGAGGACAATACGCAATATCGTTTGCCCGATCCTGAGATCCAGATACTGCACACAAACGAAACGGACCGGCTGCACTGCTTGCCGTACCAAATCGTCGAGAAGAATATTTCTCTTTTACTTCAGTCAGGTGAGTTCTTTGATTATATTGTTTATTCAAGACTGTTATGGAGGCGACTCGGCCCCACCATCAGCTTCGAGGAATACCGGGTCCTGGCAAATGCGCGCCTTGGTTCTGATATTGGCCGTTTTTGACAGGGTTCGCTGAGACTCGAAGCTTAATCTACGATTCGATACAATCTGTAATCTACATTATTACTTACGATACACTATAACCTACATTATTACTTAGCCTACGATTCCCTCCACTGAACTCATTGCTTACAACATCCCTCCTTCGTCTCTTTACCGTCAGCGTGTCCGCGTCTATAAATTAACAAGAACTTTAATCCTCCACCGATACGACTCGCGAGCATGATCGACCGTGACACCCCCCTCTCTTCAGAGAATTCCCTGGGAATTCTCGACGTTATTTCACCACGACACCGCGTGAAACTATATACTGATTCGAAATTTGAGATTTCGGTACGCTCTGACTTCTCGTAAAATTTATTCCGGCTGTTCACATTCCCTATCTGAACTCTCGATTGCTCCTCACGTCATCTGGGTGTTACACCCGTCTGTCGCACTGCGCGCTTTCACACTAACAATCACGTATACAACTAATCATGCATGCATATGTGTCACGACTAATAGCACTAAATGGTGTCGTTATCTGTATCTTTAACATTCCGATATTCTAATACGACCTGAACTCGATTTTAGGATAAAAGCAAAGGGAAATCAAGGAAAGGAACAAAAAGAAATCCAGGATAAAAAAAAGTCGAGAAGCGCAAAATAAGACGAAAGAGGAGGAACGGGAGGAAAATAAAATATCAAATACGCCCAACAGAAGCACGGAAGTCACGCCCCATCTATGGTATATCATTTCATTTTTTTGTAACCCTTTCTTTTCTGGCACTATCTCTATCCCTGCATGTTAGTGTTATCCGTCTCGTTTCGTGGCATGAACGGTGTTGGTATCTGTCTACTTTATACATGCAAAATTCTAAAATGTACTGAACTTGATTTTAGGAACACCATTCCCACTACCGCCCACGGGGAAAATTGAAGGGACAAACGCGAAGGAAACGAGGTGAACACGAAAAAGGAACCCCGAAAGTAAGCACAACGAAAAGAAAAAGAACGAAGGAAAGAAAAGGAAAAGAAATAATAGCTAAATCGGATTCACCACCAACCTGACGGTATTGCTTTCATGTATAATCATACTAATACTAATATCCTATACAATTAACCCCTCTACTAACCTAAATCCAATCTCATCTGCCACTTTTATCACGAATACATGGCTGAGCTACCAGTTAATTTAACCATCACCTCCGAATTATTCTAACAATCTATTACCTTAACCCACCACCGCTTATCTATTTTAACCCACCACCACTAGGCTATCTTATACCTAATCAAAATCTCTCTGGTGCCTTTCCACTTGGTGACAAATGTCTACATAGCTCACCTTATTTCGTGATCTGGTTATTAAGCTAGCACCTATTCGAGTCCCCTAATTTGCTACCATTACCGTACAAGACCTAAAGCCGGGAAAGGTATCATACACTCGCACGTGTTTTTCATATTCATGATTCCTCTATTCTATTAACCTACGACTATGTTATTCTAAAGTAACCCTTTCTCGCCCTCTTATAATAAAATGTCGGCTCCTAACTAAAAGTCTCCACTGGCGCCTATAACAAATCTCCTAGCTATCTTTAGGTTCGGGAATGCATTCGACATACCGTTTAAGGTCTTTCGCATGCCAATTTCCAGCAGGTTTCCCCTTCTCGTCAACTAACTCGTAGGTCCACGCCGACGTCTTCCTTCCCAGCGTGAAAGGACCGACGTACGCCGGGGCCAATTTAGCCGAAAAATTCCTACTTGCGTCCGACAACACGTAGTTCTTCCGCCAAACTCTTTGTCCTAGCTGGAAATTCTCTGCGCGTCGACGGAGATCATACCGTTTTTGGCTGGAAGCCGCCGCCCGCTTCATTCTCTGGCCTACCTCTTCCCGTATCTTTTCTAAATTCCTCGCATTTTTGAGTGGTGAAAACGTTTCTTGCGCCCCTACTGGTGGCTCCATTTCTTCCCTAAACGTGATCATTTCTCTCCCGAAGTTTAGAAAATAAGGAGTGAAACCCGTGGCTTCGTGTTTATACGTGCGTAGGGCGCACGCGATCTGAGCCAGGTACTGATCCCATACGCGATGGTTGTCGGAGACATAGCATCGCAACATGCATTTTATATCTTGATTTCGACGTTCAGCCGGATTCGCCTGTGGGTGATACAACGCCGTATAACTAATTTGTACCCCGTACTCCTCCACGGCCTGCCGAAATTGTCTGCCAACGAATTGCACTCCGTTATCACATACTAAAACCCGAGGGACCCCGTATACCAGGAATACATTTTCTTCCAACAACCGGAAAACGGCTGATGCTGTCGCCGACCGTATTGGCAGTATCACCGAATATTTCGTGACATAGTCGATAATTGTCAAGATATAAGCATGGCCCCTCGTGGACCGTGGAAGCGGTCCGACGAGATCCACGCAAATCATCTCCCACGGAGATCTTGCTTCGCCGGTCCTAGTGGACATTAGGCCAATCGGCGCTTTACGCTCCACCTTGCACGCCTGGCATACTTTACAACTCTTCACGTACCTACTGATATCTGTTCGTATTTTCGGCCAATAAAAGTTTTGTGTGATCCGAGCCAACGTGCGTGCGGCACCCATATGCCCCGCCTTCGGATCGTCATGGTATCGCTTGAGTATAGCTCCCCTCGCTACCTTAGGAACCACCTTCTTCCACTTCATGTCGACTTCTCCGCCCACTACTATTTCCGGGGATTGTTTCCACAATACATCTCCTAAAATTTTCCACTCCGAGTACTTGTCTGGTTCATCCCGTACCCTATCCAGCATTTTCGAATACCACTTCTCTGGCCGCTGGGATACGGAGATGCAATCTACCCTGTTGACCGCTCGCGACAACGCATCGGGCACTAGGTGTTCCTTCCCCCGCCGGTGGATTACTTCAAATTCAAATTGCTGAAGTCTCACCGCCCACCTTGCTTATCTGCCCGTCGGATCTTTAAGATTGTTAAGCCAGACCAGTGAATGATGATCAGTAATAGCCACGAACCTGGTCCCCTCTATGTAGGGTCGAAACTTTTCGACAGCCCACAACACGGCTAAACACTCTCTTTCTGTCACGGAGTATTTCCTTTCTTGCTTTGAGAGCGCACGACTCAGGTAGCACACCACCTTCTCACCCGTTGGGTGTGCCTGGCTTAACACGGCCCCTATACCCACGTCTGACGCATCCGTCTGCACCTTGAAAGGAAGTGTAAAATCTGGGCACGATAATACTGGTGCCGATGTGAGCCTTTCTTTACACGCAGCAAACGCACGGGCACACTCGTCAGTCCACTTAAACTTGCGACCTTTTTTCAACAGATCGCTTAGAGGCGCCACCATCGTTGCGTGATCAGGTATGAAACGACGGTACCAGGATACCATCCCCAATAGTTGCCTGATTTGTTTCACGGAAGTGGGACGTGGAAACTCTTTCACCGCTTTCACCTTTTCGGGGTCGACATGTAGACCCTCGATATCAACCAGGTAGCCAAGGTATTTCAGTTGCACCCTGCAAAATTGACACTTTTCTCTCGAGACCCGTAGTCCCGCTTCTCTCAACCGAACGAACACCTCTTTCAGCACTTCTAAATGCCGCTCAAACGTCTCGGTTACAATTATTACGTCGTCGAGGTACGTAAAGACGAAAGACTCCAGTGCGGGTCCGAGTACTGTGTCGATAAGCCTTTGCCAGGTGGCCCCCGCATTGTGGAGTCCAAAAGGCATCCTCAAGAAATGGAACAAGCCCCTTCCTGGTACGGTGAACGCAGTGTATTGTCTCGAGTCCTCCGCCATCGGCACCTGCCAATACGCAGACTTGACGTCCAGCGTCGATAGATATTTGGCATTCCTCAGCTTGTCTAGGGTAGCCGAGATGTATGGCAGCGGATATGCATCTTTTTCCGATACCGCGTTCACCTTTCGGAAGTCCACGCAGAACCGGTAGGACCCATCTTTCTTCCGGACTAACAAAATTGGTGAGGACCATGGGCTTGACGACGGTTCCACCACTCCCATCTGCAGCATCTCGTCTAGCTCTTTATTTATCTGACTCTGTACCGCCGGGGAGACCAGATAATAACGCTGCTTGATCGGAGAGGCTGTAGTCTTGATAGCATGCTTCACCCTTTTCGCGCAGCCCAGTCCGTCACCCATTAAACCGAATTGCTCCTCCAGTAATCCCTCTAAGGTCTCTACCTCCTCTGGCGATAAATGAGTCCAACTCCGCAGTGCTTGGCCTGAGCCCCCTTCAACCGAAGCTACGGACGTCCACTGCCGCCCTTCCATATCTAAAACCACACCGAAACGCTGCCAGAAATCGATGCCTAAGATTATTTCCTGCGGTATCGACGAAATGACCAATGTTTCAAGCCTATGTCTCCGTCCGTTCAAAACAAACTCCAACCCCACAACCCCGTCTACCATACACGTAACTCCGTTCGCGAGTCGAACCTCTTCAACTCCGTCTCGTTTCAGTACCAACCCCTTACCTGCCAACCGTGTCCAACCCTTCCGGCCCAGAATCGTGCGACTCGCACCCGAATCTAACAACCCCTCCATCGTCGTACCCTCGACCTCCACTTTTAAGTGCGGGCGACTGTCGAGACTATTATGCACTAACGCGTAGTCAACGTTAGCCCGGTGTCTTCCTCGTTTCGGCCTTGATTTCGTGTTCGCTCGGCCGCCTAGCGAGCACAACGGTCGTTTCCCGACCCCTGCGCGCCCCGCCGCTCTTGAGTGTCAGAACCGCTAGCTCTCGCCTGACAAGATGAACATGTGGACCGCATTACTCCCGGTCGCCCGCATCCAAAACAACGCCTCGGCTCAGAGCACTCCCTCGACATATGTCCCTCTCTCTTGCAGTTCCAGCATTTAACCCGCCTATGATCCGACACTACCGCCACCCGTTCTGTAGCATCAGTACTCACGTACGCCAAGTCTGGCTCCAGACAACGCCTCGATCGCGTATCTGGAGGTACAAACGCTGCCACCGATGCCCTTGTAGCATCTAAGGTACGCCCCATCTTTACCAGTTCCGATATGGTCGATATTTGCGTTAGACCTAGCTGCTGCTGGTAGAACGGCGCGATGTTCCTCCTTAACGTACGAAACTTCTTTTCCTCCGAGCAACTATTCTTCAGTCTGCCGAAAAGACGCTCCATGACCACCACATACACCCCCATAGACTCATTCTCTCCTTGGGTACGTCTTCGAATCTCCTCCCAGAGGCGATCCTCGTAGTCTGAGGGCAAAAATTCTGCCTTCAACTCCGCCACCAACTCGTCCCAACACCCAACAATGCTTCGGTTAGCCCTAAACCAAATTAGAGCCCGCCCGTCGAAGAGATCGACTGCTACCCTGAAAAGCTGCGATTTGGTGAGTCCACGCGCCTGACGCAACTCTTCGACCCGTTCTAAAAAGGCATTAACCGAACCTGTCGAATCCCCACTGAATTTAAGGCCCCATTTCGCCACTTCCGCTAGATTAGTGCCTCGTGCTGTTGGTGTTGCAGAGACCGCTTGGTCTTCGCTCGGCAGTTCCGCCTCATCGCCGCTTGACTCTTCTACCTTCTCCACCAAGAAACCCATCGCCAGGATGAACCTATTCCGCAGTGACCTCGCTTCATTCTTTTGCTCGATGGTCACTGCCTGCATATTCTCCAGCCGCCGGAAGCCGAATTCGATTTTCGCTCTCACCTTGAGATAATCCGACGCCGTCTTATCACCTGTAACCCGAGCTACCAGTTCTTCAACCTCCGATGCTTTTGCCAACAGCTCCGCATGGTCCGTCGCATAGTCGAATGGGTAGTCTGCCGCGACATATGATGTATCTAGCTCCGTTTCAGCCTTTAGCGCCGCCCTCAAAGATTTTCTCATCGCGTCCACTGTGTCTGCTGTGAAACCCCGGATAGCGAGCTCATATGTAAGCTCGTCTTTGTTTAGACGATCCACCGAAATTTTCATGACGAATAGGTTCCTCGTATAATCCGAAAGTTATTAGAAAAATTTCCCTCTCCTCAGCTCCGTACGTCTGTAACGATATTCCCTAAGACCCCTTTGACCAAACCTATGAAAGCAGCCTCTGATCCACTATTCCGCGCACCCTTGAACCTGTCCACAAAAACTCTAACTTATTTCTATCACCACTTACAGTTCACTATAACCTGCAAACGTTTCAAAATTCAATTTGCCCTCCGTGACTTCGGGGCCGTATATTTTAATCCATGCGGAATATATGTAAAAGATTCAACTAATATATGCATGCCCCAGAGACGCTTATAGCCACAAAATAACTCTACCTACTAATCACTCGCTACACACTTCACTTCAGAAATTTCAATATCGTATGGCGCACACCAACAACACCGAATCCCTTCAATGCCAGCCGTCTTCCACAAGAAAAATAAATGCCCCTTAATAGCCCACTCAACACTTCTCATGCATTCCAAATTCGATTCGCATTCATACAAGTATATTTCACAATGTACACACACACCTGTTCACACTGTACACACTTTGGCTCGCATAATACCAGAATTCAGATAGGAATATGATTATTTTTTTCAATAATATATATGCATGTATATGAAAAAGTTTCATGCAAGTTTATTAATTTCAAGTTCGGAAATATTCAAAATATCTGTCTTCTCATGTAAACCGTAACAACAGTATCGCAATTTCCGTGTACGATAATCTTAGATACGAATTCCAATTAACATGAATTCCCGCGCCTAAAGGCCTTCCCACAATTTGGGACTTGGCTAATCAATTACTGTACGGCTACCGCAAATTAACGTTACGCCACCAGAACCGTTATGTGCCCCACGTTGGGCGCCAATTTGTTACCGTTATACTTCTACGGTGGTATTTATCAAGCGTTCAACTTTCTTGAACCCCAAGTCGATAATTTCGGGGGCCTATGCTCACCGGAGATGGGGTGGGTCGGGCGCCACTCGCTTCACAACCCCGAAATTACGCTTGCCGACGCTCGGAAGCGAGAAAATGCGACGGTTTCGCGCTTAATGTAGAGTGCAAAAAAAGATACACGCTGGCGGTTTCCAAAGATTTTACACAACCATTTAATAACGAAGGCTTTCTGATTTACAATATCGGCACTTACGCACTATCCTATAACGGCGCCGCGAAAGCTAGACTTGAACAACTCTACTGATTCTCCATGTGTAACATTTACAAATTTCCTTCCTTTTTTCAAATTGCGATATTAAGAAAAGATAATAACAACTTAACCTCCGCAGTTGCCACCCTCGATGTATATTCTCTGTCGACCGCCAACTGACCAAACTTGTTCCTCGCCAAGTACATGTAATAAAGAAAAATTCGACTCTTCGTATTTCGATTCTACCACTCTGCACACTCGTCTGTTCCTTACCGAGGTAGATTTGAAAAGGAGCTATCCATCGCCTGTCCAGCTCGCAGGCCACCTTCGGTCCCACTTGTTGCACTAGCTTGCGGAATTTCGGGGAAAACCGTATTTTCTCCCACAGTTCAATCGCACTAACGTTCTTAATGTGCATTGCCGTGATGTGCATGTGCAGCCCAAGTGCATTCGGTCATTGCACCTGGCATTGCGCTCGATTTTCCCAGACACATGCATGGCAACGCCTTGATACGTTCCGGAACGCGGTCCGTTCCTCTGGCGTTCCGCCGAATTGCCCTGGACACTTGAACTGTCAAATCCGTGTTTTTCCTGTCGCCATGGCCGTTGTCGTTGTCGTATTTTGCATCATTTACTGGGTCGGTAATCGCCTTGTGCCGTTTCTGTTGAGTGTGCTGATGCTGGACTTGATACAATTGATGCTGTTGCTGGCGGGTCATCTGAATATGCTGGCCACATGCCTGTAGCACCTTGAAATATGGGGATAAATTGTCAACTGCGCTGTCGAAATGCAGATATCTTGTGACAGGAGCTCCCACTCGCCGGAACAGGTATGTAAACATTTTCCCTTCCACCACAATTGATCGTTTTTATTTGCTTGGAGATTCTGGGAACCCGCATCACTATCTAGTACATCGTTCTGTATGATGTCATTTGTTGCGCTGGCGTTGGAATACGTTGTAGCAGCAATAACACTCGTGTCTTCGCGGCAGGTGAAAAACCGATGCATCTTCTGCATGAACGGTGACCGTATCTAAACGTTTCGAACTCCATTCTTTCGGGAAAGTTCTGAACCTCACCACCAAAATATACAACTGCTGTTGTTTCTTCATCTTTGGTCCGTATAATAGGAGGACAATACGCAATATCGTTTGCCCGATCCTGAGATCCAGATACTGCACACAAACGAAACGGACCGGCTGCACTGCTTGCCGTACCAAATCGTCGAGAAGAATATTTCTCTTTTACTTCAGTCAGGTGAGTTCTTTGATTATATTGTTTATTCAAGACTGTTATGGAGGCGACTCGGCCCCACCATCCGCTTCGAGGAATACCGGGTCCTGGCAAATGCGCGCCTTGGTTCTGATATTGGCCGTTTTTGACAGGGTTCGCTGAGACTCGAAGCTTAATCTACGATTCGATACAATCTGTAATCTACATTATTACTTACGATACACTATAACCTACATTATTACTTAGCCTACGATTCCCTCCACTGAACTCATTGCTTACAACATCCCTCCTTCGTCTCTTTACCGTCAGCGTGTCCGCGTCTATAAATTAACAAGAACTTTAATCCTCCACCGATACGACTCGCGAGCATGATCGACCGTGACACCCCCCTCTCTTCAGAGAATTCCCTGGGAATTCTCGACGTTATTTCACCACGACACCGCGTGAAACTATATACTGATTCGAAATTTGAGATTTCGGTACGCTTTGACTTCTCGTAAAATTTATTCCGGCTGTTCACATTCCCTATCTGAACTCTCGATTGCTCCTCACGTCATCTGGGTGTTACACCCGTCTGTCGCACTGCGCGCTTTCACACTAACAATCACGTATACAACTAATCATGCATGCATATGTGTCACGACTAATAGCACTAAATGGTGTCGTTATCTGTATCTTTAACATTCCGATATTCTAATACGACCTGAACTCGATTTTAGGATAAAAGCAAAGGGAAATCAAGGAAAGGAAAAAAAAGAAATCCAGGATAAAAAAAAGTCGAGAAGCGCAAAATAAGACGAAAGAGGAGGAACGGGAGGAAAATAAAATATCAAATACGCCCAACAGAAGCACGGAAGTCACGCCCCATCTATGGTATATCATTTCATTTTTTTGTAACCCTTTCTTTTCTGGCACTATCTCTATCCCTGCATGTTAGTGTTATCCGTCTCGTTTCGTGGCATGAACGGTGTTGGTATCTGTCTACTTTATACATGCAAAATTCTACAATGTACTGAACTTGATTTTAGGAACACCATTCCCACTACCGCCCACGGGGAAAATTGAAGGGATAAACGCGAAGGAAACGAGATGAACACGAAAAAGGAACCCCGAAAGTAAGCACAACGAAAAGAAAAAGAACGAAGGAAAGAAAAGGAAAAGAAATAATAGCTAAATTGGATTCACCACCAACCTGACGGTATTGCTTTCATGTATAATCATACTAATACTAATATCCTATACAATTAACCATTCTACTAACCTAAATCCAATCTCATCTGCCACTTTTATCACGAATACATGGCTGAGCTACCAGTTAATTTAACCATCACCTCCGAATTATTCTAACAATCTATTACCTTAACCCACCACCGCTTATCTATTTTAACCCACCACCACTAGGCTATCTTATACCTAATCAAAATCTCTCTGGTGCCTTTCCACTTGGTGACAAATGTCTACATAGCTCACCTTATTTCGTGATCTGGTTATTAAGCTAGCACCTATTCGAGTCCCCTAATTTGCTACCATTACCGTACAAGACCTAAAGCCGGGAAAGGTATCATACACTCGCACGTGTTTTTCATATTCATGATTCCTCTATTCTATTAACCTACGACTATGTTATTCTAAAGTAACCCTTTCTCGCCCTCTTATAATAAAATGTCGGCTCCTAACTAAAAGTCTCCGCTGGCGCCTATAACAAATCTCCTAGCTATCTTTAGGTTCGGGAATGCATTCGACATACCGTTTAAGGTCTTTCGCATGCCAATTTCCAGCAGGTTTCCCCTTCTCGTCAACTAACTCGTAGGTCCACGCCGACGTCTTCCTTCCCAGCGTGAAAGGACCGACGTACGCCGGGGCCAATTTAGCCGAAAAATTCCTACTTGCGTCCGACAACACGTAGTTCTTCCGCCAAACTCTTTGTCCTAGCTGGAAATTCTCTGCGCGTCGACGGAGATCATACCGTTTTTGGCTGGAAGCCGCCGCCCGCTTCATTCTCTGGCCTACCTCTTCCCTTATCTTTTCTAAATTCCTCGCATTTTTGAGTGGTGAAAACGTTTCTTGCGCCCCTACTGGTGGCTCCATTTCTTCCCTAAACGTGATCATTTCTCTCCCGAAGTTTAGAAAATAAGGAGTGAAACCCGTGGCTTCGTGTTTATACGTGCGTAGGGCGCACGCGATCTGAGCCAGGTACTGATCCCATACGCGATGGTTGTCGGAGACATAGCATCGCAACATGCATTTTATATCTTGATTTCGACGTTCAGCCGGATTCGCCTGTGGGTGATACAACGCCGTATAACTAATTTGTACCCCGTACTCCTCCACGGCCTGCCGAAATTGTCTGCCAACGAATTGCACTCCGTTATCACATACTAAAACCCGAGGGACCCCGTATACCAGGAATACATTTTCTTCCAACAACCGGAAAACGGCTGATGCTGTCGCCGACCGTATTGGCAGTATCACCGAATATTTCGTGACATAGTCGATAATTGTCAAGATATAAGCATGGCCCCTCGTGGACCGTGGAAGCGGTCCGACGAGATCCACGCAAATCATCTCCCACGGAGATCTTGCTTCGCCGGTCCTAGTGGACATTAGGCCAATCGGCGCTTTACGCTCCACCTTGCACGCCTGGCATACTTTACAACTCTTCACGTACCTACTGATATCTGTTCGTATTTTCGGCCAATAAAAGTTTTGTGTGATCCGAGCCAACGTGCGTGCGGCACCCATATGCCCCGCCTTCGGATCGTCATGGTATCGCTTGAGTATAGCTCCCCTCGCTACCTTAGGAACCACCTTCTTCCACTTCATGTCGACTTCTCCGCCCACTACTATTTCCGGGGATTGTTTCCACAATACATCTCCTAAAATTTTCCACTCCGAGTACTTGTCTGGTTCATCCCGTACCCTATCCAGCATTTTCGAATACCACTTCTCTGGCCGCTGGGAAACGGAGATGCAATCTACCCTGTTGACCGCTCGCGACAACGCATCGGGCACTAGGTGTTCCTTCCCCCGCCGGTGGATTACTTCAAATTCAAATTGCTGAAGTCTCACCGCCCACCTTGCTAATCTGCCCGTCGGATCTTTAAGATTGTTAAGCCAGACCAGTGAATGATGATCAGTAATAACCACGAACCTGGTCCCCTCTATGTAGGGTCGAAACTTTTCGACAGCCCACAACACGGCTAAACACTCTCTTTCTGTCACGGAGTATTTCCTTTCTTGCTTTGAGAGCGCACGACTCAGGTAGCACACCACCTTCTCACCCGTTGGGTGTACCTGGCTTAACACGGCCCCTATACCCACGTCTGACGCATCCGTCTGCACCTTGAAAGGAAGTGTAAAATCTGGGCACGATAATACTGGTGCCGATGTGAGCCTTTCTTTACACGCAGCAAACGCACGGGCACACTCGTCAGTCCACTTAAACTTGCGACCTTTTTTCAACAGATCGCTTAGAGGCGCCACCATCGTTGCGTGATCAGGTATGAAACGACGGTACCAGGATACCATCCCCAATAGTTGCCTGATTTGTTTCACGGAAGTGGGACGTGGAAACTCTTTCACCGCTTTCACCTTTTCGGGGTCGACATGTAGACCCTCGATATCAACCAGGTAGCCAAGGTATTTCAGTTGCGCCCTGCAAAATTGACACTTTTCTCTCGAGACCCGTAGTCCCGCTTCTCTCAACCGAACGAACACCTCTTTCAGCACTTCTAAATGCCGCTCAAACGTCTCGGTTACAATTATTACGTCGTCGAGGTACGTAAAGACGAAAGACTCCAGTGCGGGTCCGAGTACTGTGTCGATAAGCCTTTGCCAGGTGGCCCCCGCATTGTGGAGTCCAAAAGGCATCCTCAAGAAATGGAACAAGCCCCTTCCTGGTACGGTGAACGCAGTGTATTGTCTCGAGTCCTCCGCCATCGGCACCTGCCAATACGCAGACTTGACGTCCAGCGTCGATAGATATTTGGCATTCCTCAGCTTGTCTAGGGTAGCCGAGATGTATGGCAGCGGATATGCATCTTTTTCCGATACCGCGTTCACCTTTCGGAAGTCCACGCAGAACCGGTAGGACCCATCTTTCTTCCGGACTAACAAAATTGGTGAGGACCATGGGCTTGACGACGGTTCCACCACTCCCATCTGCAGCATCTCGTCTAGCTCTTTATTTATCTGACTCTGTACCGCCGGGGAGACCAGATAATAACGCTGCTTGATCGGAGAGGCTGTAGTCTTGATAGCATGCTTCACCCTTTTCGCGCAGCCCAGTCCGTCACCCATTAAACCGAATTGCTCCTCCAGTAATCCCTCTAAGGTCTCTACCTCCTCTGGCGATAAATGAGTCCAACTCCGCAGTGCTTGGCCTGAGCCCCCTTCAACCGAAGCTACGGACGTCCACTGCCGCCCTTCCATATCTAAAACCACACCGAAACGCTGCCAGAAATCGATGCCTAAGATTATTTCCTGCGGTATCGACGAAATGACCAATGTTTCAAGCCTATGTCTCCGTCCGTTCAAAACAAACTCCAACCCCACAACCCCGTCTACCATACACGTAACTCCGTTCGCGAGTCGAACCTCTTCAACTCCGTCTCGTTTCAGTACCAACCCCTTACCTGCCAACCGTGTCCAACCCTTCCGGCCCAGAATCGTGCGACTCGCACCCGAATCTAACAACCCCTCCATCGTCGTACCCTCGACCTCCACTTTTAAGTGCGGGCGACTGTCGAGACTATTATGCACTAACGCGTAGTCAACGTTAGCCCGGTGTCTTCCTCGTTTCGGCCTTGATTTCGTGTTCGCTCGGCCGCCTAGCGAGCACAACGGTCGTTTCCCGACCCCTGCGCGCCCCGCCGCTCTTGAGTGTCAGAACCGCTAGCTCTCGCCTGACAAGATGAACATGTGGACCGCATTACTCCCGGTCGCCCGCATCCAAAACAACGCCTCGGCTCAGAGCACTCCCTCGACATATGTCCCTCTCTCTTGCAGTTCCAGCATTTAACCCGCCTATGATCCGACACTACCGCCACCCGTTCTGTAGCATCAGTACTCACGTACGCCAAGTCTGGCTCCAGACAACGCCTCGATCGCGTATCTGGAGGTACAAACGCTGCCACCGATGCCCTTGTAGCATCTAAGGTACGCCCCATCTTTACCAGTTCCGATATGGTCGATATTTGCGTTAGACCTAGCTGCTGCTGGTAGAACGGCGCGATGTTCCTCCTTAACGTACGAAACTTCTTTTCCTCCGAGCAACTATTCTTCAGTCTGCCGAAAAGACGCTCCATGACCACCACATACACCCCCATAGACTCATTCTCTCCTTGGGTACGTCTTCGAATCTCCTCCCAGAGGCGATCCTCGTAGTCTGAGGGCAAAAATTCTGCCTTCAACTCCGCCACCAACTCGTCCCAACACCCAACAATGCTTCGGTTAGCCCTAAACCAAATTAGAGCCCGCCCGTCGAAGAGATCGACTGCTACCCTGAAAAGCTGCGATTTGGTGAGTCCACGCGCCTGACGCAACTCTTCGACCCGTTCTAAAAAGGCATTAACCGAACCTGTCGAATCCCCACTGAATTTAAGGCCCCATTTCGCCACTTCCGCTAGATTAGTGCCTCGTGCTGTTGGTGTTGCAGAGACCGCTTGGTCTTCGCTCGGCAGTTCCGCCTCATCGCCGCTTGACTCTTCTACCTTCTCCACCAAGAAACCCATCGCCAGGATGAACCTATTCCGCAGTGACCTCGCTTCATTCTTTTGCTCGATGGTCACTGCCTGCATATTCTCCAGCCGCCGGAAGCCGAATTCGATTTTCGCTCTCACCTTGAGATAATCCGACGCCGTCTTATCACCTGTAACCCGAGCTACCAGTTCTTCAACCTCCGATGCTTTTGCCAACAGCTCCGCATGGTCCGTCGCATAGTCGAATGGGTAGTCTGCCGCGACATATGATGTATCTAGCTCCGTTTCAGCCTTTAGCGCCGCCCTCAAAGATTTTCTCATCGCGTCCACTGTGTCTGCTGTGAAACCCCGGATAGCGAGCTCATATGTAAGCTCGTCTTTGTTTAGACGATCCACCGAAATTTTCATGACGAATAGGTTCCTCGTATAATCCGAAAGTTATTAGAAAAATTTCCCTCTCCTCAGCTCCGTACGTCTGTAACGATATTCCCTAAGACCCCTTTGACCAAACCTATGAAAGCAGCCTCTGATCCACTATTCCGCGCACCCTTGAACCTGTCCACAAAAACTCTAACTTATTTCTATCACCACTTACAGTTCACTATAACCTGCAAACGTTTCAAAATTCAATTTGCCCTCCGTGACTTCGGGGCCGTATATTTTAATCCATGCGGAATATATGTAAAAGATTCAACTAATATATGCATGCCCCAGAGACGCTTATAGCCACAAAATAACTCTACCTACTAATCACTCGCTACACACTTCACTTCAGAAATTTCAATATCGTATGGCGCACACCAACAACACCGAATCCCTTCAATGCCAGCCGTCTTCCACAAGAAAAATAAATGCCCCTTAATAGCCCACTCAACACTTCTCATGCATTCCAAATTCGATTCGCATTCATACAAGTATATTTCACAATGTACACACACACCTGTTCACACTGTACACACTTTGGCTCGCATAATACCAGAATTCAGATAGGAATATGATTATTTTTTTCAATAATATATATGCATGTATATGAAAAAGTTTCATGCAAGTTTATTAATTTCAAGTTCGGAAATATTCAAAATATCTGTCTTCTCATGTAAACCGTAACAACAGTATCGCAATTTCCGTGTACGATAATCTTAGATACGAATTCCAATTAACATGAATTCCCGCGCCTAAAGGCCTTCCCACAATTTGGGACTTGGCTAATCAATTACTGTACGGCTACCGCAAATTAACGTTACGCCACCAGAACCGTTATGTGCCCCACGTTGGGCGCCAATTTGTTACCGTTATACTTCTACGGTGGTATTTATCAAGCGTTCAACTTTCTTGAACCCCAAGTCGATAATTTCGGGGGCCTATGCTCACCGGAGATGGGGTGGGTCGGGCGCCACTCGCTTCACAACCCCGAAATTACGCTTGCCGACGCTCGGAAGCGAGAAAATGCGACGGTTTCGCGCTTAATGTAGAGTGCAAAAAAAGATACACGCTGGCGGTTTCCAAAGATTTTACACAACCATTTAATAACGAAGGCTTTCTGATTTACAATATCGGCACTTACGCACTATCCTATAACGGCGCCGCGAAAGCTAGACTTGAACAACTCTACTGATTCTCCATGTGTAACATTTACAAATTTCCTTCCTTTTTTCAAATATCGATATTAAGAAAAGATAATAACAACTTAACCTCCGCAGTTGCCACCCTCGATGTATATTCTCTGTCGACCGCCAACTGACCAAACTTGTTCCTCGCCAAGTACATGTAATAAAGAAAAATTCGACTCTTCGTATTTCGATTCTACCACTCTGCACACTCGTCTGTTCCTTACCGAGGTAGATTTGAAAAGGAGCTATCCATCGCCTGTCCAGCTCGCAGGCCACCTTCGGTCCCACTTGTTGCACTAGCTTGCGGAATTTCGGGGAAAACCGTATTTTCTCCCACAGTTCAATCGCACTAACGTTCTTAATGTGCATTGCCGTGATGTGCATGTGCAGCCCAAGTGCATTCGGTCATTGCACCTGGCATTGCGCTCGATTTTCCCAGACACATGCATGGCAACGCCTTGATACGTTCCGGAACGCGGTCCGTTCCTCTGGCGTTCCGCCGAATTGCCCTGGACACTTGAACTGTCAAATCCGTGTTTTTCCTGTCGCCATGGCCGTTGTCGTTGTCGTATTTTGCATCATTTACTGGGTCGGTAATCGCCTTGTGCCGTTTCTGTTGAGTGTGCTGATGCTGGACTTGATACAATTGATGCTGTTGCTGGCGGGTCATCTGAATATGCTGGCCACATGCCTGTAGCACCTTGAAATATGGGGATAAATTGTCAACTGCGCTGTCGAAATGCAGATATCTTGTGACAGGAGCTCCCACTCGCCGGAACAGGTATGTAAACATTTTCCCTTCCACCACAATTGATCGTTTTTATTTGCTTGGAGATTCTGGGAACCCGCATCACTATCTAGTACATCGTTCTGTATGATGTCATTTGTTGCGCTGGCGTTGGAATACGTTGTAGCAGCAATAACACTCGTGTCTTCGCGGCAGGTGAAAAACCGATGCATCTT
The DNA here is from genome assembly GCA_947369275.1 of Nemotelus nigrinus. Classification (NCBI taxonomy): domain Eukaryota; kingdom Metazoa; phylum Arthropoda; class Insecta; order Diptera; family Stratiomyidae; genus Nemotelus; species Nemotelus nigrinus. The sequence continues at coordinate 141,562,819 of OX376372.1, forward strand.
CTGCATGAACGGTGACCGTATCTAAACGTTTCGAACTCCATTCTTTCGGGAAAGTTCTGAACCTCACCACCAAAATATACAACTGCTGTTGTTTCTTCATCTTTGGTCCGTATAATAGGAGGACAATACGCAATATCGTTTGCCCGATCCTGAGATCCAGATACTGCACACAAACGAAACGGACCGGCTGCACTGCTTGCCGTACCAAATCGTCGAGAAGAATATTTCTCTTTTACTTCAGTCAGGTGAGTTCTTTGATTATATTGTTTATTCAAGACTGTTATGGAGGCGACTCGGCCCCACCATCCGCTTCGAGGAATACCGGGTCCTGGCAAATGCGCGCCTTGGTTCTGATATTGGCCGTTTTTGACAGGGTTCGCTGAGACTCGAAGCTTAATCTACGATTCGATACAATCTGTAATCTACATTATTACTTACGATACACTATAACCTACATTATTACTTAGCCTACGATTCCCTCCACTGAACTCATTGCTTACAACATCCCTCCTTCGTCTCTTTACCGTCAGCGTGTCCGCGTCTATAAATTAACAAGAACTTTAATCCTCCACCGATACGACTCGCGAGCATGATCGACCGTGACACCCCCCTCTCTTCAGAGAATTCCCTGGGAATTCTCGACGTTATTTCACCACGACACCGCGTGAAACTATATACTGATTCGAAATTTGAGATTTCGGTACGCTTTGACTTCTCGTAAAATTTATTCCGGCTGTTCACATTCCCTATCTGAACTCTCGATTGCTCCTCACGTCATCTGGGTGTTACACCCGTCTGTCGCACTGCGCGCTTTCACACTAACAATCACGTATACAACTAATCATGCATGCATATGTGTCACGACTAATAGCACTAAATGGTGTCGTTATCTGTATCTTTAACATTCCGATATTCTAATACGACCTGAACTCGATTTTAGGATAAAAGCCAAGGGAAATCAGTGAAAGGAAAAAAAAAAATCCAGGATAAAAAAAGTCGAGAAGCGCAAAATAAGACGAAAGAGGAGGAACGGGAGGAAAATAAAATATCAAATACGCCCAACAGAAGCACGGAAGTCACGCCCCATCTATGGTATATCATTTCATTTTTTTGTAACCCTTTCTTTTCTGGCACTATCTCTATCCCTGTATGTTAGTGTTATCCGTCTCGTTTCGTGGCATGAACGGGTTATTACTTAGCCTACGATTCCCTCCACTGAACTCATTGCCTACAACATCCCTCTTTCGTCTCTTTACCGTCAGCGTGTCCGCGTCTATAAATTAACAAGAACTTTAATCCTCCACCGATACGACTCGCGAGCATGATCGACCGTGACAAATAATAACGACTAGGGCAACACGCTACGACATAAAACAATCGATTTTCAACACCGGAAGTTTGCGATAATTTCTACACACGGCACTGAAAATTCAAGCAGTCAATTCTTCCCACCTCGGTTTTTCCGGTCTGCAAATATTGACACGATTTCCTTAACTCCTACGCTAATAACGCTCGCCACAAAGTAACGCAAAACCCAACACTTGAACATATCGACTGCCTGATGTTACTACACCATGCATTTTTACTTAGGTCCACACACACTATCGAAGGTAGAACCAAGAACCACTTTTCCACCCACCGAATGCATATTATCAAAGTAGAATAAATCAAAAATAAAATGAGATATAATAAATAAAGTTCAATATTTGTATAAATGACATTCAATAAAATATTCCTCAAACTTTCACTCGCTTAAAATACAAATTTAAACTTTAAACTTAAACTTAAAATGCATTCAGTTAAAATTCAAGTTTTTAAAATAGTTTAATCGTTAATTCTTCAAAACCGCTTTGTCACCCCGTAGAACGTTGGGCGCCACTTATTACCGTGCCTCTTCCGTCACGGTATGAAACCCTTCACCCCCCAACTGGGATGCAAGGGCGGCAGCTTCCGTCGGCTCCAGCTCACGAGAAGGGCCGTAAGTGGGCGCCACTCGCTTCTACTGCGGAAACTGCCTTCGAATCGCCGCCTCGAAGCGAGAAGATGGCGGCGAATGCTAGGTACGGCCCGCGATTGAAAAGATTTAAACCACGCGACTCACCAAAAATAACACCAGTTTTACAAGGTACACAATTTCTATTTCGCTTAGTTCTCAACCTCATTCTCGATTTCCCTACCGACGGCGCCGCGTTACCTAATTCACTTCCACTTATTATAATAACAACAAGAAAACTTATCAACTTAATTTAATGACAACAAGAAAAACTTATCCTACCTTGGACCTTCTTCGCAAAAATGCGCTGCCGACACTCGCTCGTTCAGTTACAAAAACGGTGCTTCCCCGAAGCGTCGTTCCTCTGCCGCCGTTGGTTGTACGTTGATAATCGATATTGCGTGCGCAGAGTTTACTTCACCGGCGCTCGTCTGTCTCAGTCACTATTACCACTTAACGTGTACTTCCCCGCATTGATGGGATACTGCCACCGTTGTTTGACTAACGATCTTCGCTGCTGCCTACGGTGATGAATTCCGCCGACGCTCGCTTGCTGTGAATCGTATTCTTCTATCCGTTTCACACCACCTGGCTATCGTCGAATTTCCGCAGTTAAATTCCCTCCACGATACTACTTTGATTCTTCACAGCACTCGGCTTTCGTCCAATTGCTGCAGTTAAGTTCCCTCCTCAGGGCTACTTTTATTCTTCTCGATCGCCAGTACCAAGTTCCTCGTCCAGTTCAGACAGTTTTCCGACAAGAAAAAGAAAATCTGTTAAGAAAGAGCTTGCGCCAGTGCGTCCGAGTCTCACCCTGGTTGCCACAAAAGAGCTCACTAGGCCTCGTCGATTTGCCCCGAAACCTTTGCTAGAGGTATTTTCAACCGCTTCTGCGGTATTCCAAATGCCGTTGCCGCCACCTCCATTGCAACATGCAGGTGGCTGCATTGGTCCATTGCACTTGTTGCACGCGCCTTCGAAAAGTGCATTTTCTCGCAGTTATCGTGGTCGGAGCGCACCCTTTCCATTTGCCGCTTGTTTTCGGTTCGATCGCTTTTTGACGTTTCTTGATTTCCAATCGGATTTGTTTGTATTCTTTTTCATTGTGGACATTTATATGCATCAGACGTAGACTTTCATAGACTTTTCGGGCTTGACGAGCATTGATCTTATATTTTTCACGTGCTTCTTTTACCATGTCCTTACTGTGTCCGTTTTTAATATCTATTTACCCTAAAAGCTGGTAGGTCTTAATCAATATAATTTCGAATTGATTGCAACTCGACAGAGGGACTTTCGACTTGAATGTCGACGACGGCAGGATCGCCTCGGAAGAAGTGGTAGATGGTTTCGATGAACTTAGATCCGACTCCAAGCTTCTGGAACGGTGGTAGGATCAACATTTGACTGATGCGAGGCCGAATATTTGGTGTGCCATTTCCGGACCGAATGCAATATCTTCCTTTCCAACATCTTCACGTTTTCGGATCAACTTGAACTCATCAGCATCTACTGCATCTATAACCAAAGTCTGCAAATTCGCAGTTAGTGTTATCTCGAGCAGGTCCGTATACCTAGACTAACTCAAAACGATAAACTGTACACTATGTGAAACCACGCTATTAAATCAGTTTTGATATCGTGTTTTTCGATGACCTGACGATTGTAGTCAACCGGTCCTTTGCAGAGCGCGTACAAAACGCTTCAATTAGGCTTTTGACCTTCCGTAGTTTCCTTGTACGATTTCGAATATCGTATCGTTTAGCAAACAGTTCGCTAGGCAAGTTAACAATTCGTATGAAATTCGCATATGAAGGTCTCGTGAAGCGATTGGCGCATTAATTTTAATGGCTCGAGAAGAAGGTAGAGTTTGCGTTGTAGATATTCAGGGGACGGTGTTACTGATACAGATGATTCGGATTCTGTTTGGGGTGCCGGCGCTATATTGCCGGCATTCGGCTGGAATTCCGCGTCCATTTTCGAAGAGAAATTGTTTTGTTTTGCCGACTGTTCTGCATGCAGATAAGTACATTCTAAGCCCGTTTCTTTGTTTTACGTCCGTTCCTAACTGTTAAGTTTTATCGGACGGCCCACCATTAGGGCAGGGACTGACAATGTCAGTCACCATCGACTAAGCAAACAAGGCAAGCCTTGCTACTCATGTCTTCCAGTGTGTGCTGGGGAAGGGTCCCAGACACTATACTGGTTAATACGAGGCCCACCTAAACCTCTGTTATACTCCAAGGTATAACGCCCGGCCATATACGCGGCTCCACGTCGCCTCCGGAGATTCGAACCCCGGCAGGCTAACCAAGCGCCAGTTTGGATCGCTACTTCGCTGTAGTGTAGCATCCTCTCCGGATAAGGCTCTAAAGCCACAGCCACCACGTTGCTCCCACAAGGGGGCCTATCCCAGTGGTAGGGCTGGACATAGTCCAGGGGCTCCCTACCACCCGCGGCCTCGTGTTCTTGACAACCCCGGTAAACTGGTTGGTTATCCCCTCTGTGGCTACCATCAGGCACAGAGAGGACCTTATTTTCGGCGTCGAGGAGGTACTTGTTCGTATCTGTTGGCACCCCTCAACCCTTCTCCGCTTACCCAATCGCTTTTGTCAGCACCTGGGTGTCGTTCTATTTGCTACTTTGTTCATGTTTCCTTTTTTGCCAAGAACTGAATGCGGGACACACTCAGCCTTGGCGGAAACCAGTCTTCTTTTCCCGTATTGCTAAGGTAGTCTGTGCAAGCACAGACTGTTAGCAAATTAAACCTTTTATCCATTTCCTCTTAATTAAATGCCAGACCAAGGCGTCTTAGCATGTGCGCGCCCGCACAGCCTCTTTATCGTAGCAAGAACGCCACTTAATTCTTATAATGATTTCTATTTACTTTGTCGTTTCCTTACACCTGGTCCGCGACATTTCGACTTACTTTGCACTATATATCATAAATTTAATTCTTCCACCGAATCTTGTAAGAGAAATTTCAATATTCTTTTAGGACTTTTAATATTACTTTGTCAATTCTTGGCTCCAGTTCCTCGACATTTCTGTATCTCGAGTGCATCAAGTTATAAATCTATTTTCTACAAATTCTTCCATCTCAAACTTCTTTATACTTTCGTCAGCAGTTCAGCATACTAAGTAGACGACAAAGTCGTCCCCTTTCTGGCTACTATGTGAGTCAAGCATAGGTTCCGTTTTCGACATTTTCTTCGTACACGACTTCATTACTCCTTTCACGACAAATCTTTCTACTATACTACTAGGCTGAGGTTGGCAAAGTACCGTTCGTATTTCGTCCGACTATGAAGTTTCCGTTTCAATTCGTCACCGTACTTATCACCGTTTCTATCACCAAGAGGCTGTTTGTGCGCCCACATGCTCATAGCCCAACTCATCTCGAGTTAGACTACTTGTTTCAATTTGCAACTATTTGCTACTATGTTTATTTGTTACTATGTTTATTTACTACTATGTTTATTTGCTACTATTTGCAACTATTGGGAAGATCTGTACTATTACTTGTTATGTTGCTTACTTTATTGGCCATCTGCCAGTATGCAAACTTTCGTACTTCTGCTGTTTTGATCTAGAATGTTTTGGACTGTTTTTGGAGACACTCAAACCCAAGTACTGACTCCAGCGACCAGGCTTGCGGATCCACGTTTCAGGAAGAGCCTCTGGATCTTCACAAGCCTCCTCGACGCCCATCGTACTCCCGTTGTCAACCTAATTACTTCCTTTGGTTGTCATTCTTTTCGCACTACTTTGTCTACTTGTTAGTCAAACTAACTTTCGACGTTTCGCACTACTTAGTCTTACCTCCAGTTTCGTTGGTTACAACCCTGACACTCGTACTTCTTTTGTCGCCTCAATATGTACGTATCGTTTATGTAATCAAGATTAACTTACGACTTTCATACGTCATGGAGAAGTGCAGGGATTCGCTCTCCCTGAAGCCAGTCCCGCGAGCGAGACTGACCCTCCATACACCAGCCGAGGACGTGTGGGATACTATTCCCTTTGGACCCGTTGCGATTCCCGAAGGGAAAGCAGGGGTCCTCCTCGCACAATCTCCCAGTGAGGGTTTACCTGACGAACATATATAGTTCGCCAAGCGCTTGTTTTCCCCCACTGGGGTGCAGATAAGTACAGTAGTAATCGGTCGTTCACTGATGCCCGGTTGAGGAGGGTGGTCGACGGCCGCGACGATCCTTTTCGATTGGCTCCTTAGCAGCGCTATGGGTTGCTCGCTTCTGGGTCAGGTAATCGCCGATCGTCTTATATACATCGACGGCGAAGGCTTGGCTTGGCGAGGAGTGCTCGATTTCATCGATAGGGAGACCAAGTTCGTCGCGACACCAAATACCGTCCCTGAACCAACCCGCGTCTGATATTGATACTGCTTACTACTTACTACTATACTACTTACTACTATACTACTTAGGCTAGATTACTATTTTTATTCCTTGTTTTTTTTTTCTTTTTTTTTCTTCTTTACAAACTTCCCTACTGACTGGCGTTACCTTTCCCACTTAATATTCCTTTCAATTAACATTTTTCTTAACTTTCACAATATATATTCCGCGAAACCGTGACATTTCCCCCCTTCCCAGAGAATCACGCAGTGATTCTCGATATAATTACTAACGTAAGACCCGCTTATTATTTGGACTTGGACGTTCCGCGATATATTTTTGGTTCAACCTTCGACCTAACCAGTTTACCAAATTCCACCACCTTCTTTTACTCACAGCTAATTCCTTTATTTATTTTTTAGTTGACTACGAGCTACCACAAGAAGTAACGAAAATAAAAACAAAAACAAAAAGATTCACACCAAAACCATCAATAGGGTCTGAAGGAGAGGGAAAAAAGGAAAAAACAAACGGATAGAAGGAAAACAGCTCGAGGGCCACGCTCAGCAACTCATTGGACCTATGGTAATCCTTTTGTCATTAGTTTACAATTAATTTCACCTTACAACTTATATCGTAGTCTGCTACTCCTTGACTTCTACTCCTATTCCTTAATCCGACCTAACTTGTTTTTAAAAACTCGCACCACCGCTCTTGATTACTCGTAGAATTAATCCCACCACCTTCTTATAAACTTCTATATCCACCCGCTACCACTAAACTGACAGGAATAATTACTTTCCATTAGGTATCCTTAAGTTTAATTTAAACTCTTACAGCTAACTTGCTATCTTTATTGCTTCAAACTTCTGTTTAACTTCATGTGTGTCTGATTCACCATTAATCTTGAGTTTTCTGATTCACCTTATTGACCTGTTTCCCATATCGGCTACTACTATTTCCTACTACTATATTTCTAAGTTCAGCCTGAGCGATAACATCTTTTAATTCTAATGGCTTATCCGAGTGTCGGTTTTTTTTTTTTTGCACTACATATCGTTTTAGATCCTTGGAGTGCCACACCCCCATACTTTTCCCATTGGAATCTTCCAACTCATAGGTCCAACCAGTCACTTGCTTTCGTACTATGAGGGCCCTCTAAAAATTCCGGGGCTAGCTTGGCCGAGAAATACCGTGTAGCATCCGAGAGTACGTAATTTCGTCGCCATACTAGTTCTTTTGTTAAAAATTTTTCATCCCGTTGTCGCGGATTATATTTTGATTTTGACCTATCCGCGGCTTCTTTTAGACGCACGAGCACTTGTTCCCGGACCTACTGTAATAGGTTCGCCTTTCTTATTCCATCATCCCTCCTGTCCCCTTCTCCATCCTGTGGATATTTGCGGTTCTCCGGATGGACCGTCATCTCTCTTCCGAAATTTAAGAAATATGGGATGACCTTCATGTTGTCGTGAGTACATGTTCTTAGGGCGCAGCCGATTTGAGGTAGCACCTTGTCCCAGTCCCGGTGATTTTCCGACACATAAGACCGTAACAACCGTTTAATATTTTAGTTCACCCGTTCGGCTGGATTCGCCTGAGGATGATACACCGCAGTGAACTTCAGCGTCATATTTTGAGTCTCGGCCATCTTCGTGAGCTCCTTTGAGTGAAATTGAACTCCGTGGTCGCATACCATCACTCGTGGAACTCCGAACAAGAGCAATACCTGCTCCTCAAGGGTGCGAGCTACGGCAATCCCTGTTGCCTTCTTTAAGGGAAATAGAAATGGGAACTTCGTAGCATAGTCTACCACTGTCAAGATGTACGCGTGTCCGTGCAAGGAACGAGGTAGTGGTCCCACCAGATCCACACAGATCATCTCCCAGGGTGATGATGCTTCTCCAACCCTTGACACCATCTGTCCGTTTGGTTGCTTCCGTTCCACCTTCACTGACTGACATACTTTGCAACGATTGACGTACTTTTTTACGTCCGCAGCCATTTTCGGCCAATAAAAACACTGTGCCAGCCGATCTAGTGTCTTGCGAACTCCCATATGAGCTGCTGTGGGCGCATCATGGCATTGATGCAGTACTGCTGACCGTTCAGCTGAGGGAACTACCGTCTTCCACGCATCGTCAGCTTGAAGTTCTGGGTATCGGCCTTCCATGTGTTTCCATAACCGACCCTTTTCCAGCCGCCAGTTTGGGTACCGTCTTGGATTCTTTTCCACCTGCTCTTTCATTTTCTTATACCAACGATCGCTCTTAATTTCACCTCCTCACACCTCCGCCATCTTGATGGACCATGAGAGAGCATCTGGAACCAGATGCTCCTTCCCTTTGCGATGGACGACATCGTAATCGTACTGCTGCACCCTTACCGCCCACCGAGCTAGACGGCCGCTGAGGTCTTTTAGATTGTGCAGCCAGACCAGAGAGTGATGATCCGTGACTACCCTGAACTTAGTACCCAGCACGTATGGCCTCAACTTTTCAATGGCCCATACGACCGCGAGACATTCTCGTTCTGTGGCGGAGTACTTCTGTTCGGCACTAGTCAGGGCGCGGCTAAGGTAGCAGATCACTTTTTCGCCCTCGGGGTGCTCCTGTGTCAACACCGCCCCCAATCCGCTACCTGAGGCGTCTGTCTGGACGGTAAATGGTAGAGTGTAGTCTGGACAAGTAAGTATTGGTGCCGTCGCCAGCTTCGTCTTCGCTCGGATGAACGTCTCCTCGCATTGCTCAGTCCATACGAATTTCCGGTTCTTCTTGAGGAGGTTCGTGATTGGCGACATCAACGTTGCAAAATCCGGGATAAATCTCCGATACCACGATACCATCCCCAAGAATTGCCGTACCTCCTTTACCCCCTTTGGACGAGGAATGTCCATCACCGCCTTTACCTTATCCGGATCTACACTCAACCCGTTTTCGTCCACGACATAACCCAGATAACGGAGGCGAGTGCGGCAGAACACGATCCCAAATAGCCGCAGGAAGTCTACTCCCAAAATAAGGTGAGAAATCGAAGGTGCCACCAATATATCCTTCCACTTTTGCCTACTCTGCACCATGCCACTCCTTCTACCCTACAACTAACTCCGTTAGCCAGCCGTATGTCCATCCGGTCTTCTTTTCCCAGTTCAATCCCCAGTCGTTTAATTAGCTCCCAACCTTGTCCTCCAATCACCGATTTGGACGCTCCCGAATCGACCAGGCCAAGGAATGACTGATCATTCACTGATACTTCTAGTTACGGACGGCTATCTCCCTTAAGCTGATCAAGCACATAACTTATTTGATTATCCCTCGCGACTTCCGGTATTGACGCTGGGCCTAGTTCTTCGCTAACTATGCCCGATTGCCGTTTCCCTGTCGGTGATCTCCTGAAGGCGCATTCTGGCTGCTATGCTGATTACCCGATGAAGCAGTACTTTTTCGACCTCCGACTCGACAGTTTGGACATTCTGCTCTTCTTGCTCCTACTTTTCCACACCCGAAACATCTTCTCGCCTGATCACATTCCCTAGAAGTATGGCCCAACTTACGGCAGTTCCAACATGTAATGTTCTGGTTAGTTCCCGATACCACGGCTGAGGCTACGTCCACTGACTCCAGGTATGCCAGGTCCGGTTTCAATAGTCTGGAAGTCCTGCGTGGTAGAGGTGGTGCGAAGGACTCTACGCTGACTCTAGTAGCCTCCAATGACCTACCGAGCTTCACCAATTCCGCACTCGACTCAATCTTCACCAATGCGAGTTGGGTCTGGTAAAAGGGAGCGATGTTTTTCCTTAGCAACTTTAATTTCACCCCTTCGCTGGGCCTCTCACTGAGTCGACGGAACAATCCTTCCATTACGGCAACAAACACCCCAATAGACTGAGTCCGCCGTTTTATCTCTTCTAACAGACGATCGTCGTAATCAGCGGGGAGAAACTCGACCCTCAACTCCTTTACCAGCTCTTCCGAGCTTCGACAGATCAAGCGATTTGCGCGAAATCATATTAGGGCTTTACCCTCGAATAGGTCCACCGCAGACTTAAAAAGTTGGGCCTTCGATAATCCTTTGGCCTCTCGCAGTTCTTCTACTCGTTCCAAAAAAGGCGCTCACTGAGCCAGGAGACTCCCCATTGAACTTCACCCCCCACTTATGCAGATCTAACGGCTAAGGCTGAAAAACAGGCGTTCTCGGGGCCGGTGAGCTTGGAGTATTCAAGGACCAATCCTCATCCGATTCCTCTGCCAGTTCTAAACCAGGTTTGTACAAAAAATCCCCCATGGCGATAAGAAGTTGGCTGTTTGTCTGCCTCAGGAAATCTATTTCCTCGGCCGTTTCCCCCTTCATGTAGCCTAGCCCAAAACATATTTTCCCTTTTATTTTCATAAATTCTCCCGAGTTTAAATCTCCCGAAAAGGAAACTACTAATGATCCGACCTCTTCTTACTTCGCACAAAGTGCCTCCCGATCTTCAACAAAATTTAAAGGGTACGTGGTCGACGCAAAAGACTCCCCCAAAATCGTCTCACTTCTTAAAGCCCCCCGCAGCATCTTCCGCATCGAATCTACCGTGTCCGCCTCTAGGCCTCGAATCGCGAGCTCATAAGAGAGCTCGTCTTTACTGAGACGGTTCACGGATATTTTCTTCACCACACTCACGCTCGACATTTCTTTACTTATCCCCTTTAACTTTTCAAACAAAGCACGCTAGAAATTCCCTTTTCACAACCCGCTCAACCAAATTCACCAAGAACAATCTAAACTAAGAAAATTTGGTTTTAGCTAAACGGTTTTTACACTTCACATGTAACTTTCCGCTCTGTTTCCAACCGTGACCACTAGCTTAGCTAAAACTGATGAGACAATGGTGGTTGCCCAATGAGATTGACAAAAATATCCAAATTCCACAACTCCCGTGCCTTATCCACGCTAGGACATTTAGCCGAAAAATTAGTACCAAGTTCGGATTTCAACTTTTACCGTGTAACCTGTCGACTTGACCTTCCTATTCAACTCGACAGCGTCTTCGTTGTTGACCACGCGAGCATCGGGGAACTACGCCCATCAACAATACGATATCGTTCTTCCAATTTAAACAACGTAACGCAATTCAAAATCCCCAATTCACGGCGCTCGCTCCGTACTTAATTACTTTCCCTTTACTATATTGAATCCACAACCATCCCAGATTGAATCGACAATAATTACGACTAGGGCAACACGCTACGACATAAAACAATCGATTTTCAACACCAGAAGTTTGCGATAATTTCTACACACCGCACTGAAAATTCGGGCAGTAAATTCTTCCCACCTCGGTTTTTCCGGTCTGCAAATATTGACACGATTTCCTAAACTCCTACCCTAACAACGCTTGCCACAAAGTAACGCAAAACCCAACACTTGAACATATTGACTGCCTGATGTTACTACACCATACATTTTTACTTAGGTCCACACACACTATCGAAGGTAGAACCAAGAACCACTTTTCCACCCACCAAATGCATATTATCAAAGTAGAATAAATCAAAAATAAAATGAGATATAATAAATAAAGTTCAATATTTGTATAAATGACATTCAATAAAATATTCCTCAAACTTTCACTCGCTTAAAATACAAATTTAAACTTTAAACTTAAACTTAAAATGCATTCAGTTAAAATTCAAGTTTTTAAAATAGTTTAATCGTTAATTCTTCAAAACCGCTTTGTCACCCCGTAGAACGTTGGGCGCCACTTATTACCGTGCCTCTTCCGTCACGGTATGAAACCCTTCACCCCCCAACTGGGATGCAAGGGCGGCAGCTTCCGTCGGCTCCAGCTCACGAGAAGGGCCGTAAGTGGGCGCCACTCGCTTCTACTGCGAAAACTGCCTTCGAATCGCCGCCTCGAAGCGAGAAGATGGCGGCGAATGCTAGGTACGGCCCGCGATTGAAAAGATTTAAACCACGCGACTCACCAAAAATAACACCAGTTTTACAAGGTTCACAATTTCTATTTCGCTTAGTTCTCAACCTAATTCTCGATTTCCCTACCGACGGCACCTCGTTACCTAATTCACTTCCACTTATTATAATAACAACAAGAAAACTTATCAACTTAATTTAATGACACTTATCCTACCTTGGACCTTCTTCGCAAAAATGCGCTGCCGACACTCGCTCGTTCAGTTACAAAAACGGTGCTTCCCCGAAGCGTCGTTCCTCTGCCGCCGTTGGTTGTACGTTGATAATCGATATTGCGTGCGCAGAGTTTACTTCACCGGCGCTCGTCTGTCTCAGTCACTATTACCACTTAACGTGTACTTCCCCGCATTGATGGGATACTGCCACCGTTGTTTGACTAACGATCTTCGCTGCTGCCTACGATGATGAATTCCGCCGACGCTCGCTTGCTATGAATCGTATTCTTCTATCCGTTTCACACCACCTGGCTATCGTCGAATTTCCGCAGTTAAATTCCCTCCACGATACTACTTTGATTCTTCACAGCACTCGGCTTTCGTCCAATTGCTGCAGTTAAGTTCCCTCCTCAGGGCTACTTTTATTCTTCTCGATCGCCAGTACCAAGTTCCTCGTCCAGTTCAGACAGTTTTCCGACAAGAAAAAGAAAATCTGTTAAGAAAGAGCTTGCGCCAGTGCGTCCGAGTCTCACCCTGGTTGCCACAAAAGAGCTCACTAGGCCCCGTCGACTTGCCACGAAACCTTTGCTAGAGGTATTTTCAACCGCTTCTGCGGTATTCCAAATGCCGTTGCCGCCACCTCCATTGCAACATGCAGGTGGCTGCATTGGTCCATTGCACTTGTTGCACGCACCTTCGAAAAGTGCATTTTCTCGCAGTTATCGTGGTCGGAGCGCACCCTTTCCATTTGCCGCTTGTTTGCGGTTCGATCGCTTTTTGACGTTTCTTAATTTCCAATCGGATTTGTTTATATTCTTTTTCATTGTGGACATTTATATGCATCAGACGTAGACTTTCATAGACTTTTCGGGCTTGACGAGCATTGATCTTATATTTTTCACGTGCTTCTTTAACCATGTCCTTACTGTGTCCGTTTTTAATATCTTTTTACCCTAAAAGCTGGTAGGTCTTAATCAATATAATTTCGAATTGATTGAAACTCGACAGAGGGACTTTCGACTTGAATGTCGACGACGGCAGGATCGCCTCGGAAGAAGTGGTAGATGGTTTCGATGAACTTAGATCCGACTCCAAGCTTCTGGAACGGTGGTAGGATCAACATTTGACTGATGCGAGGCCGAATATTTGGTGTGCCATTTCCGGACCGAATGCAATATCTTCCTTTCCAACATCTTCACGTTTTCGGATCGACTTGAACTCATCAGCATCTACTGCATCTATAACCAAAGTCTGCAAATCCGCAGTTAGTGTCATCTCGAGCAGGTCCGTATACCTAGACTAACTCAAAACGATAAACTGTACACTATGTGAAACCACGCTATTAAATCAGTTTTGATTTCGTGTTTTTCGATGACCTGACGATTGTAGTCAACCGGTCCTTTGCAGAGCGCGTACAAAACGCTTCAATTAGGCTTTTGACCTTCCGTAGTTTCCTTGTACGATTTCGAATATCGTATCGTTTAGCAAACAGTTCGCTAGGCAAGTTAACAATTCGTATGAAATTCGCATATGAAGGTCTCGTGAAGCGATTGGCGCATTAATTTTAATGGCTCGAGAAGAAGGTAGAGTTTGCGTTGTAGATATTCAGGGGACGGTGTTACTGATACAGATGATTCGGATTCTGTTTGGGGTGCCGGCGCTATATTGCCGGCATTCGGCTGGAATTCCGCGTCCATTTTCGAAGAGAAATTGTTTTGTTTTGCCGACTGTTCTGCATGCAGATAAGTACATTCTAAGCCCGTTTCTTTGTTTAACATCCGTTCCTAACTGTTTAGTTTTATCGGACGGCCCACCATTAGGGCAGGGACTGAAAATGTCAGTCACCATCGACTAAGCAAACAAGGCAAGCCTTGCTACTCATGTCTTCCAGTGTGTGCTGGGGAAGGGTCCCAGACACTATACTGGTTAATACGAGGCCCACCTAAACCTCTGTTATACTCCAAGGTATAACGCCCGGCCATATACGCGGCTCCACGTCGCCTCTGGAGATTCGAACCCCGGCAGGCTAACCAAGCGCCAGTTTGGATCGCTACTTCGCTGTAGTGTAGCATCCTCTCCGGATAAGGCTCTAAAGCCACAGCCACCACGTTGCTCCCACAAGGGAGCCTATCCCAGTGGTAGGGCTGGACATAGTCCAGGGGCTCCCTACCACCCGCGGCCTCGTGCTCTTGACAACTCCGGTAAACTGGTTGGTTATCCCCTCTGTGGCTACCATCAGGCACAGAGAGGACCTTATTTTCGGCGTCGAGGAGGTACTTGTTCGTATCTGTTGGCACCCCTCAACCCTTCTCCGCTTACCCAATCGCTTTTTTCAGCACCTGGGTGTCGTTCTATTTGCTACTTTGTTCATGTTTCCTTTTTTGCCAAGAACTGAGTGCGGGACACACTCAGCCTTGGCGGAAACCAGTCTTCTTTTCCCGTATTGCTAAGGTAGTCTGTGCAAGCACAGACTGTTAGCAAATTAAACCTTTTATCCATTTCCTCTTAATTAAATGCCAGACCAAGGCGTCTTAGCATGTGCGCGCCCGCACAGCCTCTTTATCGTAGCAAGAACGCCACTTAATTCTTATAATGATTTCTATTTACTTTGTCATTTCCTTACACCTGGTCCGCGACATTTCGACTTACTTTGCACTATATATCATAAATTTAATTCTTCCACCGAATCTTGTAAGAGAAATTTCAATATTCTTTTAGGACTTTTAATATTACTTTGTCAATTCTTGGCGCCAGTTCCTCGACATTTCTGTATCTCGAGTGCATCAAGTTATAAATCTATTTTCTACAAATTCTTCCATCTCAAACTTCTTTATACTTTGGTCAGCAGTTCACCATACTAAGTAGACGACAAAGTCGTCCCCTTTCTGGCTACTATGTGAGTCAAGCATAGGTTCCGTTTTCGACATTTTCTTCGTACACGACTTCATTACTCCTTTCACGACATATCTTTCTACTATACTACTAGGCTGAGGTTGGCAAAGTACCGTTCGTATTTCGTCCGACTATGAAATTTCCGTTTCAATTCATCACCTTACTTATCCCCGTTTCTATCACCAAGAGGCTGTTTGTGCGCCCACATGCTCATGGCCCAACTCATCTCGAGTTAGACTACTTGTTTCAATTTGCAACTATTTGCTACTATGTTTATTTGCTACTATGTTTATTTGCTACTATGTTTATTTGCTACTATTTGCAACTATTGGGAAGATCTGTACTATTACTTGTTATGTTGCTTACTTTATTGGCCATCTGCCAGTATGCAAACTTTCGTAGTTCTGCTGTTTTGATCTAGAATATTTTGGACTGTTTTTGGAGACACTCAAACCCAAGTACTGACTCCAGCGACCAGGCTTGCGGATCCATGTTTAAGGAAGAGCCTCTGGATCTTCACAAGCCTCCTCGACGCCCATCGTACTCCCGTTGTCAACCTAATTACTTCCTTTGGCTGTCATTCTTTTCGCACTACTTTGTCTACTTGTTAGTCAAACTAACTTTCGACGTTTCGCACTACTTAGTCTTACCTCCAGTTTCGTTGGTTACAACCCTGACACTCGTACTTCTTTTGTCGCCTCAATATGTACGTATCGTTTATGTAATCAAGATTAACTTACGACTTTCATACGTCATGGAGAAGTGCAGGGATTCGCTCTCCCTGAAGCCAGTCCCGCGAACGAGACTGACCCTCCATACACTAGCCGAGGACGTGTGGGATACTATTCCCTTTGGACCCGTTGCGATTCCCGAAGGGAAAGCAGGGGTCCTCCTCGCACAATCTCCCAGTGAGGGTTTACCTGACGAACATATATAGTTCGCCAAGCGCTTGTTTTCCCCCACTGGGGTGCAGATAAGTACAGTAGTAATCGGTCGTTCAGTGATGCCCGGTTGAGGAGGGTGGTCGACGGTCGCGACGATCCTTTTCGATTGTCTCCTTAGCAGCGCTATGGGTTGCTCGCTTCTGGGTCAGGTAATCGCCGATCGTCTAATATACATCGACGGCGAAGGCTTGGCTTGGCGAGGAGTGCTCGATTTCATCGATAGGGAAACCAAGTTCGTCGCGACACCAAATACCGTCCCTGAACCAACCCGCGTCTGATATTGATACTGCTTACTACTTACTGCAATACTACTAACTACTATACTACTTAGGCTAGATTACTATTTTAATTCCTTGTTTTTTTTTCTTTTTTTTTCTTCTTTACAAACTTCCCTACTGACTGGCGTTACCTTTCCCACTTAATATTCCTTTCAATTAACATTTTTCTTAACTTTCACAATATATATTCCGCGAAACCGTGACATTTCCCCCCTTCCCAGAGAATCACGCAGTGATTCTCGATATAATTACTAACGTTAGACCCGCTTATTATTTGGACTTGGACGTTCCGCGATATATTTTTGGTTCAACCTTCGACCTAACCAGTTTACTAAATTCCACCACCTTCTTTTCCTCACAGCTAATTCCTTTATTTATCTTTTAGTTGACTACGAACTACCACAAGATGTAACGAAAACAAAAACAAAAACAAAAAGATTCACACCAAAACCATCAATAGGGTCTGAAGGAGAGGGAAAAAAGGAAAAAACAAACGGATAGAAGGAAAACAGCTCGAGGGCCACGCTCAGCAACTCATTGGACCTATGGTAATCCTTTTGTCATTAGTTTACAATTAATTTCACCTTACAACTTATATCGTAGTCTGCTACTCCTTGACTTCTACTCCTATTCCTTAATCCGACCTAACTTGTTTTTAAAAACTCGCACCACCGCTCTTGATTACTCGTAGAATTAATCCCACCACCTTCTTATAATTTTCTATATTCACCCGCTACCACTAAACTGACAGGAATAATTACTTTCCATTAGGTATCCTTAAGTTTAATTTAAACTCTTACAGCTAACTTGCTATCTTTATTGCTTCAAACTTCTGTTTAACTTCATGTGTGTCTGATTCACCATTAATCTTGAATTTTCTGATTCACCTTATTGGCCTGTTTCCCATATCGGCTACTACTATTTCCTACTACTATATTTCTAAGTTCAGCCTGAGCGATAACATCTTTTCATTCTAATGGCTTATCCGAGTGTCGGTTTTTTTTTTACACTACATATCGTTTTAGATCCTTGGAGTGCCACACCCCCATACTTTTCCCATTGGAATCTTCCAACTCATAGGTCCAACCAGTCACTTGCTTTCGTACTATGAATGGCCCTCTAAAAATTCCGGGGCTAGCTTGGCCGAGAAATACCGTGCAGCATCCGAGAGTACGTAATTTCGTCGCCATACTAGTTCTTTTGTTAAAAATTTTTCATCCCGTTGTCGCGGATTATATTTTGATTTTGACCTATCCGCGGCTTCTTTTAGACGCACGAGCACTTGTTCCCGGACCTACTGTAATAGGTTCGCCTTTCTTATTCCATCATCCCTCCTGTCCCCTTCTCCATCCTGTGGATATTTGCGGTTCTCCGGATGGACCGTCATCTCTCTTCCGAAATTTAAGAAATATGGGATGACCTTCATGTTGTCGTGAGTACATGTTCTTAGGGCGCAGCCGATTTGAGGTAGCACCTTGTCCCAGTCCCGGTGATTTTCCGACACATAAGACCGTAACAACCGTTTAATATTTTGGTTCACCCGTTCGGCTGGATTCGCCTGAGGATGATACACCGCAGTGAACTTCAGCGTCATATTTTGAGTCTCGGCCATCTTCGTGAGCTCCTTTGAGTGAAATTGAACTCCGTTGTCGCATACCATCACTCGTGGAACTCCGAACAAGAACAATACCTGCTCCTCAAGGGTGCGAGCTACGGCAATCCCTGTTGCCTTCTTTAAGGGAAATAGAAATGGGAACTTCGTAGCATAGTCTACCACTGTCAAGATGTACGCGTGTCCGTGCAAGGAACGAGGCAGTGGTCCCACCAGATCCACACAGATCATCTCCCAGGGTGATGATGCTTCTGCAACCCTTGACACCATCTGTCCGTTTGGTTGCTTCCGTTCCACCTTCACTGACTGACATACTTTGCAACGATTGACGCACTTTTTTACGTCCGCAGCCATTTTCGGCCAATAAAAACACTGTGCCAGCCGATCTAGTGTCTTGCGAACTCCCATATGACCTGCTGTGGGCGCATCATGGCATTGATGCAGTACTGCTGACCGTTCAGCTGAGGGAACTACCGTCTTCCACGCATCGTCAGCTTGAAGTTCTGGGTATCGGCCTTCCATGTGTTTCCATAACCGACCCTTTTCCAGCCGCCAGTTTGGGTACCGTCTTGGATTCTTTTCCACCTGTTCTTTCATTTTCTTATACCAACGATCGCTCTTAATTTCACCTTCTCACACCTCCGCCATCTTGATGGACCATGAGAGAGCATCTGGAACCAGATGCTCCTTCCCTTTGCGATGGACGACATCGTAATCGTACTGCTGCACCCTTACCGCCCACCGAGCTAGACGGCCGCTGAGGTCTTTTAGATTGTGCAGCCAGACCAGAGAGTGATGATCCGTGACTACCCTGAACTTAGTACCCAGCACGTATGGCCTCAACTTTTCAATGGCCCATACGACCGCGAGACATTCTCGTTCTGTGGCGGAGTACTTCTGTTCGGCACTAGTCAGGGCGCGGCTAAGGTAGCAGATCACTTTTTCGCCCTCAGGGTGCTCCTGTGTCAACACCGCCCCCACTCCGCTACCTGAGGCGTCTGTCTGGACGGTAAATGGTAGAGTGTAGTCTGGACAAGTTAGTATTGGTGCCGTCGCCAGCTTCGTCTTCGCTCGGATGAACGTCTCCTCGCATTGCTCAGTCCATACGAATTTCCGGTTCTTCTTGAGGAGGTTCATGATTGGCGACATCAACGTTGCAAAATCCGGGATAAATCTCCGATACCACGATACCATCCCCAAGAATTGCCGTACCTCCTTTACCCCCTTTGGACGAGGAATGTCCATCACCGCCTTTACCTTATCCGGATCTACACTCAACCCGTTTTCGTCCACGACATAACCCAGATAACGGAGGCGAGTGCGGCAGAACACGATCCCAAATAGCCGCAGGAAGTCTACTCCCAAAATAAGGTGAGAAATCGAAGGTGCCACCAATATATCCTTCCACTTTTGCCTACTCTGCACCATGCCACTCCTTCTACCCTACAACTAACTCCGTTAGCCAGCCGTATGTCCATCCGGTCTTCTTTTCCCAGTTCAATCCCCAGTCGTTTAATTAGCTCCCAACCTTGTCCTCCAATCACCGATTTGGACGCTCCCGAATCGACCAGGCCAAGGAATGACTGATCATTCACTGATACTTCTAGTTACGGACGGCTATCTCCCTTAAGCTGATCAAGCACATAACTTATTTGATTATCCCTCGCGACTTCCGGTATTGACGCTGGGCCTAGTTCTTCGCTAACTATGCCCGATTGCCGTTTCCCTGCCGGTGATCTCCTGAAGGCGCATTCTGGCTGCTATGCTGATTACCCATGAAGCAGTACTTTTTCGACCTCCGACTCGACAGTTTGGCATTCTGCTCTTCTTGCTCCTACTTTTACACACCCGAAACATCTTCTCGCCTGATCACATTCCCTAGAAGTATGGCCCAACTTACGGCAGTTCCAACATGTAATGTTCTGGTTAGTTCCCGATACCACGGCTGAGGCTACATCCACTGACTCCAGGTATGCCAGGTCCGGTTCCAATAGTCTGGAAGTCCTGCGTGGTAGAGGTGGTGCGAAGGACTCTACGCTGACTCTAGTAGCCTCCAATGACCTACCGAGCTTCACCAATTCAGCACTCGACTCAATCTTCACCAATGCGAGTTGGGTCTGGTAAAAGGGAGCGATGTTTTTCCTTAGCAACTTTAATTTCACCCCTTCGCTGGGCCTCTCACTGAGTCGACGGAACAATCCTTCCATTACGGCAACAAACACCCCAATAGACTCTGAGTCCGCCGTTTTATCTCTTTTAACAGACGATCGTCGTAATCAGCGGGGAGAAACTCGACCCTCAACTCCTTTACCAGCTCTTCCGAGCTTCGACAGATCGAGTGATTTGCGCGAAACCATATTAGGGCTTTACCCTCGAACAGGTCCACCGCAGACTTAAAAAGTTGGGCCTTCGATAATCTTTTGGCCTCTCGCAGTTCTTCTACTCGTTCCAAAAAAGGCGCTCACTGAGCCAGGAGACTCCCCATTGAACTTCACCCCCCACTTATGCAGATCTAACGGCTTAGGCTGAAAAACAGGCGTTCTCGGGGCCGGTGAGCTTGGAGTATTCAAGGACCAATCCTCATCCGATTCCTCTGCCAGTTCTCCACCAGCTTTGTACAAAAAATCCCCCATGGCGATAAGAAGTTGGCCGTTTTTCTGCCTCAGGAAATCTATTTCCTCGGCCGTTTCCCCCTTCATGTAGCCTAGCCCAAACAAATTTTCCCTTTTATTTTCATAAATTCTCCCGAGTTTAAATCTCCCGAAAAAGAAACTACTAATGATCCGACCTCTTCTTACTTCGCACAAAGTGCCTCCCGATCTTCAACAAAATTGAAAGGGTACGTGGTCGACGCAAAAGACTCCCCCAAAATCGTCTCACTTCTTAAAGCCCCCCGCAGCATCTTCCGCATCGAATCTACCGTGTCCGCCTCTAGGCCTCGAATCGCGAGCTCATAAGAGAGCTCGTCTTTATTGAGACGGTTCACGGAGATTTTCTTCACCACACTCACGCTCGACATTTCTTTACTTATCCCCTTTAACTTTTCAAACAAAGCACGCTAGAAATTCCCTTTTCACAACCCGCTCAACCAAATTCACCAAGAACAATCTTAACTAAGAAAATTTGGTTTTAGCTAAACGATTTTTACACTTCACATGTAACTTTCCGCTCTGTTTCCAACCGTGACCACTAACTTAGCTAAAACTGATGAGACAATGGTGGTTGCCCAATGAGATTGACAAAAATATCCAAATTCCACAACTCCCGTGCCTTATCCACGCTAGGACATTTAGCCGAAAAATTAGTACCAAGTTCGGATTTCAACTTTTACCGTGTAACCTGTCGACTTGACCTTCCTATTCAACTCGACAGCGTCTTCGTTGTTGACCACGCGAGCATCGGGGAACTACGCCCATCAACAATACGATATCGTTCTTCCAATTTAAACAACGTAACGCAATTCAAAATCCCCAATTCACGGCGCTCGCTCCGTACTTAATTACTTTCCCTTTACTATATTGAATCCACAACCATCCCAGATTGAATCGACAATAATTACGACTAGGGCAACACGCTACGACATAAAACAATCGATTTTCAACACCGGAAGTTTGCGATAATTTCTACACACCGCACTGAAAATTCGGGCAGTAAATTCTTCCCACCTCGGTTTTTCCGGTCTGCAAATATTGACACGATTTCCTAAACTCCTACGCTAATAACGCTTGCCACAAAGTAACGCAAAACCCAACACTTGAACATATCGACTGCCTGATGTTACTACACCATACATTTTTACTTAGGTCCACACACACTATCGAAGGTAGAACCAAGAACCACTTTTCCACCCACCAAATGCATATTATCAAAGTAGAATAAATCAAAAAAACTCTAGAGCACCTGAACCGCTAGAAACACTTATGTTCGAAGAATAGTAGAAGAATCGTGCAGGTTTTGAGTGCATATTCCACCACATGTGCTGCTTATTACGGCCAAACTGTTTCAAATGCCACGTTTTACTTTCGTCTTAAGAATGCATTATAACTCATATGGTGCAAGGTTTCAGATATTACCACTGGCATGAATTTCAACGTTTATGAGAGCAAAATACGGGTTAATTATATTCGTTATCAGTTGCTTATTTCACATAATTTTGAAAGCAGCATCTCATATAACATCAATGAAGAAAATGCTCAGTGCCTGCAGCACTGTAACTGAAGTTGGTGTTTGGGGCTGCGATCCGAAAAATTTGCAGAACTTTGCGAATTGTAACATCGGTTATTTATTTTCATTGTAAATGTTTCCGGTATGTATACTAACTGTAAGCATTTATTGATACAAAAGTAGCACAACCGACTCGTGCTGGCAACCTTTCGCCAGTATCAAATCCAAGAATATATCAAATCTGCTTCACGTTGTTTAATTACATTCGAAGTTATAGGAGTATAAAGAAATTTAGGGTTACCTGCAGCGAGTTTTTTCAAATGATCGAAAGCTTAATATTTGCTGTTTATTGTCACTACAATATCATTACCATTTGAAAATTCTACGATAAAACCGCTTAATAAAGATATTGCAATTAAACACAAAACCAACAATAGCTGGCAACCCTATCGTGTCTTTTCAACCAAATTTGGCCTGAATAATGTTTATGACAGGTTTCATTAATTGTATGAAATTCGTATTGATTTCATGACTGCACTGGAAGTTATAGTACAAAAAGTTTTATTTTCCTGAGTGAATTTTCAAAACCAAAGACACAAAAATTACCATAGCTGGTAGCACCAATCAAATTTTTCAACCAAATTTCCACCAAACAGAGATTAGAGTTAGGTTTAGCTTCTGTGTCAATTTCATGAAAATCTGGTAACTTATTCACATTTCATAGGGCAAAAAGCAGTTTTTTTTCTTTGTAATTTTTCAAGATGGCACCACTGGCACAGAGTTGCCCACAATTCAAAATCGCTTCTATCAAATCTGGTCTTACTTAAGTCCAATGCATTCTGTAAATTTTAGCTGTATCTGATTATTGGTTCGTGAGTTTCCGTGAACAGAAGTTTTTGATGCTAAAAATATAGGTTAACTGGGAGAGGGTTACCGTTCTTGTCCGACATGAAATTTCCAAAGTTTTATTTTGAACGTGTAGATAAAACATAAGATTTATATACAGATTGGTTTTATTGTAAAAAACGGACATTTTTTTGAATATTCGATGGTTTGAATGTTTTCACTTCCAAATTTTTTTTTTCAAAATGAAGACACCAAAATTATCATAGCTGGCAGCTCCAACCGAATTTTTCGACCAAATTTCTACCAAACGTGGCTTAAAGTAAGGTCCAGCAATTGTGTAAGTTTCGTCAAAATCGAACGATTCAATCAGAATTTATAGGGCTAAAAACAGTTATCTTTTTTAGTGGTTTTTCAAGATGGCACCACTGGCACAGAATTGCCCGCATTTCAAAATCACTTCTATCAGACCTGGTCCTATTTAAGGTCAATACATGCTGTGAATTTCAAATAATTCTGCCCATCGGATCGTGAGTTTCCGTGAACAGAAGTTTTTGATGCTAAAAATATAGGTAAATTGGGCAAGGGTTGCCAGGCGTGCCCGTTATACCATATCTTTTTTTTTTTTTTTGGTTATGTAAACAAAGCACAAAATTTACATATGAAAGGCTTATTTTTGAAGAAACGGCATTTTTTCAAGAGAGACGATGATTTGGAGGTTTTCACTTTCAGTGCCTGCTCTAGCTACAGGGTTGCCAGCACGCTCATTAAAAGCCACATAAATCTACAACTAAGTAATATCAATATGTCCTGAAAATTTGGTAATGATTGAATAGCTCTGTCAAAAGTTATCGAAATTTAAAAATTTTCAAATTTTCCCGTCCTATTTTTAGGCACCCAGCGCACACATAGGGTTAAAAAATTCCAAAGCATTATCCGATTCATATGTAAAACACGTTAGAAATTTATTTTATTAACTTTATTTTTGCGAAAATCATTTGTGCACGAAATAATAGGTATATTAAAAATATCACTTAAATGCCCGCCGGCGCGAAAAGGTTTACAATAACTGACATTTAAAGAGACCTGGACCTATTCTGCATATACACCAATGTATTCTGAAAGTTTCAGCTCAATCGAATGGCGCGTTCCCGAGATTATCTCACTGAAATTTTTTGTACATATATATATATATATATATATAGAAATATGAATTTTTGGCCGACTCGATTTTAATACTAATGTTCTTCGAACATTAGTAATAAAATGAGATATAATAAATAAAGTTCAATATTTGTATAAATGACATTCAATAAAATATTCCTCAAACTTTCACTCGCTTAAAATTCAAATTTAAACTTTAAACTTAAATTTAAAATGCATTCAGTTAAAATTCAAGTTTTTTAAATAGTTTAATCGTTAATTCTTCAAAACCGCTTTGTCACCCCGTAGAACGTTGGGCGCCACTTTTACCGTGCCTCTTCCGTCACGGTATGAAACCCTTCACCCCCCAACTGGGATGCAAGGGCGGCAGCTTCCGTCGGCTCCAGCTCACGAGAAGGGCCGTGAGCGGGCGCCACTCGCTTCAACTGCGGAAACTGCCTTTGAATCGCCGCCTCGAAGCGAGAAGACGGCGGCGAATGCTAGGTACGGCCCTCGATTGAAAAGATTTAAACCACGCGACTTACCAAAATAACACCAGTTTTACAAGGTTCACAATTTCTATTTCGCTTAGTTCTCAACCTAATTCTCGATTTCCCTACCGACGGCGCCGCGTTACCTAATTCACTTCCACTTATTATAATAACAACAAGAAAACTTATCAACTTAATTTAATGACAACAAGAAAAACTTATCCTACCTTGGACCTTCTTCGCAAAAATGCGCTGCCGACACTCGCTCGTTCAGTTACAAAAACGGTGCTTCCCCGAAGCGTCGTTCCTCTGCCGCCGTTGGTTGTACGTTGATAATCGATATTGCGTGCGCAGAGTTTACTTCACCGGCGCTCGTCTGTCTCAGTCACTATTACCACTTAACGTGTACTTCCCCGCATTGATGGGATACTGCCACCGTTGTTTGACTAACGATCTTCGCTGCTGCCTACGATGATGAATTCCGCCGACGCTCGCTTGCTATGAATCGTATTCTTCTATCCGTTTCACACCACCTGGCTATCGTCGAATTTCCGCAGTTAAATTTCCTCCACGATACTACTTTGATTCTTCACAGCACTCGGCTTTCGTCCAATTGCTGCTGTTAAGTTCCCTCCTCAGGGCTACTTTTATTCTTCTCGATCGCCAGTACCAAGTTCCTTGTCCAGTTCAGACAGTTTTCCGACAAGAAAAAGAAAATCTGTTAAGAAAGAGCTTGCGCCAGTGCGTCCGAGTCTCACCCTGGTTGCCACAAAAGAGCTCACTAGGCCCCGTCGACTTGCCACGAAACCTTTGCTAGAGGTATTTTCAACCGCTTCTGCGGTATTCCAAATGCCGTTGCCGCCACCTCCATTGCAACATGCAGGTGGCTGCATTGGTCCATTGCACTTGTTGCACGCACCTTCGAAAAGTACATTTTCTCGCAGTTATCGTGGTCGGAGCGCACCCTTTCCATTTGCCGCTTGTTTGCGGTTCGATCGCTTTTTGACGTTTCTTAATTTCCAATCGGATTTGTTTATATTCTTTTTCATTGTGGACATTTATATGCATCAGACGTAGACTTTCATAGACTTTTCGGGCTTGACGAGCATTGATCTTATATTTTTCACGTGCTTCTTTAACCATGTCCTTACTGTGTCCGTTTTTAATATCTTTTTACCCTAAAAGCTGGTAGGTCTTAATCAATATAATTTCGAATTGATTGAAACTCGACAGAGGGACTTTCGACTTGAATGTCGACGACGGCAGGATCGCCTCGGAAGAAGTGGTAGATGGTTTCGATGAACTTAGATCCGACTCCAAGCTTCTGGAACGGTGGTAGGATCAACATTTGACTGATGCGAGGCCGAATATTTGGTGTGCCATTTCCGGACCGAATGCAATATCTTCCTTTCCAACATCTTCACGTTTTCGGATCAACTTGAACTCATCAGTATCTACTGCATCTATAACCAAAGTCTGCAAATTCGCAGTTAGTGTTATCTCGAGCAGGTTCGTATACCTAGACTAACTCAAAACGATAAACTGTACACTATGTGAAACCACGCTATTAAATCAGTTTTGATATCGCGTTTTTCGATGACCTGACGATTTTAGTCAACCGGTCCTTTGCAGAGCGCGTACAAAACGCTTCAATTAGGCTTTTGACCTTCCGTAGTTTCCTTGTACGATTTCGAATATCGTATCGTTTAGCAAACAGTTCGCTAGGCAAGTTAACAATTCGTATGAAATTCGCATATGAAGGTCTCGTGAAGCGATTGGCGCATTAATTTTAATGGCTCGAGAAGAAGGTAGAGTTTGCGTTGTAGATATTCAGGGGACGGTGTTACTGATACAGATGATTCGGATTCTGTTTGGGGTGCCGGCGCTATATTGCCGGCATTCGGCTGGAATTCCGCGTCCATTTTCGAAGAGAAATTGTTTTGTTTTGCCGACTGTTCTGCATGCAGATAAGTACATTCTAAGCCCGTTTCTT
Source organism: Nemotelus nigrinus (assembly GCA_947369275.1). Lineage (NCBI taxonomy): Eukaryota > Metazoa > Arthropoda > Insecta > Diptera > Stratiomyidae > Nemotelus > Nemotelus nigrinus. Next base: position 141,589,658 of record OX376372.1, read on the forward strand.
TGTTTAACGTCCGTTCCTAACTGTTAAGTTTTATCGGACGGCCCACCATTAGGGCAGGGACTGACAATGTCAGTCACCAACGACTAAGCAAACAAGGCAAGCCTTGCTACTCATGTCTTCCAGTGTGTGCTGGGGAAGGGTCCCAGACACTATACTGGTTAATACGAGGCCCACCTAAACCTCTGTTATACTCCAAGGTATAACGCCCGGCCATATACGCGGCTCCACGTCGCCTCCGGAGATTCGAACCCCGGCAGGCTAACCAAGCGCCAGTTTGGATCGCTACTTCGCTGTAGTGTAGCATCCTCTCTGGATAAGGCTCTAAAGCCACAGCCACCACGTTGCTCCCACAAGGGGGCCTATCCCAGTGGTAGGGCTGGACATAGTCCAGGGGCTCCCTACCACCCGCGGCCTCGTGTTCTTGACAACCCCGGTAAACTGGTTGGTTATCCCCTCTGTGGCTACCATCAGGCACAGAGAGGACCTTATTTTCGGCGTCGAGGAGGTACTTGTTCGTATCTGTTGGCACCCCTCAACCCTTCTCCGCTTACCCAATCGCTTTTGTCAGCACCTGGGTGTCGTTCTATTTGCTACTTTGTTCATGTTTCCTTTTTTGCCAAGAACTGAGTGCGGGACACACTCAGCCTTGGCGGAAACCAGTCTTCTTTTCCCGTATTGCTAAGGTAGTCTGTGCAAGCACAGACTGTTAGCAAATTAAACCTTTTATCCATTTCCTCTTAATTAAATGCCAGACCAAGGCGTCTTAGCATGTGCGCGCCCGCACAGCCTCTTTATCGTAGCAAGAACGCCACTTAATTCTTATAATGATTTCTATTTACTTTGTCGTTTCCTTACACCTGGTCCGCGACATTTCGACTTACATTGCACTATATATCATAAATTTAATTTTTCCACCGAATCTTGTAAGAGAAATTTCAATATTCTTTTAGGACTTTTAATATTACTTTGTCAATTCTTGGCGCCAGTTCCTCGACATTTCTGTATCTCGAGTGCATCAAGTTATAAATCTATTTTCTACAAATTCTTCCATCTCAAACTTCTTTATACTTTCGTCAGCAGTTCACCATACTAAGTAGACGACAAAGTCGTCCCCTTTCTGGCTACTATGTGAGTCAAGCATAGGTTCCGTTTTCGACATTTTCTTCGTACACGACTTCATTACTCCTTTCACGACATATCTTTCTACTATACTACTAGGCTGAGGTTGGCAAAGTACCGTTCGTATTTCGTCCGACTATGAAGTTTCCGTTTCAATTCGTCACCGTACTTATCACCGTTTCTATCACCAAGAGGCTGTTTGTGCGCCCACATGCCTATGGCCCAGACACCTCATCTCGAGTTAGACTACTTGTTTCAATTTGCAACTATTTGCTACTATGTTTATTTGCTACTATGTTTATTTGCTACTATGTTTATTTGCTACTATGTTTATTTGCTACTATTTGCAACTATTGGGAAGATCTGTACTATTACTTGTTATGTTGCTTACTTTATTGGCCATCTGCCAGTATGCAAACTTTCGTAGTTCTGCTGTTTTGATCTAGAATGTTTTGGACTGTTTTTGGAGACACTCAAACCCAAGTACTGACTCCAGCGACCAGGCTTGCGGATCCACGTTTAAGGAAGAGCCTCTGGATCTTCACAAGCCTCCTCGACGCCCATCGTACTCCCGTTGTCAACCTAATTACTTCCTTTGGTTGTCATTCTTTTCGCACTACTTTGTCTACTTGTTAGTCAAACTAACTTTCGACGTTTCGCACTACTTAGTCTTACCTCCAGTTTCGTTGGTTACAACCCTGACACTCGTACTTCTTTTGTCGCCTCAATATGTACGTATCGTTTATGTAATCAAGATTAACTTACGACTTTCATACGTCATGGAGAAGTGCAGGGATTCGCTCTCCCTGAAGCCAGTCCCGCGAGCGAGACTGACCCTCCATACACTAGCCGAGGACGTGTGGGATACTATTCCCTTTGGACCCGTTGCGATTCCCGAAGGGAAAGCAGGGGTCCTCCTCGCACAATCTCCCAGTGAGGGTTTACCTGACGAACATATATAGTTCGCCAAGCGCTTGTTTTCCGCCACTGGGGTGCAGATAAGTACAGTAGTAATCGGTCGTTCACTGATGCCCGGTTGAGGAGGGTGGTCGACGGCCGCGACGATCCTTTTCGATTGGCTCCTTAGCAGCGCTATGGGTTGCTCGCTTCTGGGTCAGGTAATCGCCGATCGTCTTATATACATCGACGGCGAAGGCTTGGCTTGGCGAGGAGTGCTCGATTTCATCGATAGGGAGACCAAGTTCGTCGCGACACCAAATACCGTCCCTGAACCAACCCACGTCTGATATTGATACTGCTTACTACTTACTACTATACTACTTACTATTATACTACTTAGGCTAGATTACTATTTTTATTCCTTGTTTTTTTTTCTTTTTTTTTCTTCTTTACAAACTTCCCTACTGACTGGCGTTACCTTTCCCACTTAATATTCCTTTCAATTAACATTTTTCTTAACTTTCACAATATATATTCCGCGAAACCGTGACATTTCCCCCCTTCCCAGAGAATCACGCAGTGATTCTCGATATAATTACTAACGTAAGACCCGCTTATTATTTGGACTTGGACGTTCCGCGATATATTTTTGGTTCAACCTTCGACCTAACCAGTTTACCAAATTCCACCACCTTCTTTTACTCACAGCTAATTCCTTTATTTATTTTTTAGTTGACTACGAACTACCACAAGAACTAACGAAAATAAAAACAAAAAGATTCACACCAAAACCATCAATAGGGTCTGAAGGAGAGGGAAAAAAGGAAAAAACAAACGGATAGAAGGAAAACAGCTCGAGGGCCACGCTCAGCAACTCATTGGACGTATGGTAATCCTTTTGTCATTAGTTTACAATTAATTTCACCTTACAACTTATATCGTAGTCTGCTACTCCTTGACTTCTACTCCTATTCCTTAATCCGACCTAACTTGTTTTTAAAAACTCGCACCACCGCTCTTGATTACTCGTAGAATTAATCCCACCACCTTCTTATAAACTTCTATATCCACCCGCTACCACTAAACTGACAGGAATAATTACTTTCCATTAGGTATCCTTAAGTTTAATTTAAACTCTTACAGCTAACTTGCTATCTTTATTGCTTCAAACTTCTGTTTAACTTCATGTGTGTCTGATTCACCATTAATCTTGAGTTTTCTGATTCACCTTATTGACCTGTTTCCCATATCGGCTACTACTATTTCCTACTACTATATTTCTAAGTTCAGCCTGAGCGATAACATCTTTTAATTCTAATGGCTTATCCGAGTGTCGGGTTTTTTTTTTTAGCTGCACACCATAAGTTTACAACGCTCAGCAACTCATTGGACGTATGGTAATCCTTTTGTCATTAGTTTACAATTAATTTCACCTTACAACTTATATCGTAGTCTGCTACTCCTTGACTTCTACTCCTATTCCTTAATCCGACCTAACTTGTTTTTAAAAACTCGCACCACCGCTCTTGATTACTCGTAGAATTAATCCCACCACCTTCTTATAAACTTCTATATCCACCCGCTACCACTAAACTCACAGGAATAATTACTTTCCATTAGGTATCCTTAAGTTTAATTTAAACTCTTACAGCTAACTTGCTATCTTTATTGCTTCAAACTTCTGTTTAACTTCATGTGTGTCTGATTCACCATTAATCTTGAGTTTTCTGATTCACCTTATTGACCTGTTTCCCATATCGGCTACTACTATTTCCTACTACTATATTTCTAAGTTCAGCCTGAGCGATAACATCTTTTAATTCTAATGGCTTATCCGAGTGTCGGTTTTTTTTTTTACACTACATATCGTTTTAGATCCTTGGAGTGCCACACCCCCATACTTTTCCCATTGGAATCTTCCAACTCATAGGTCCAACCAGTCACTTGCTTTCGTACTATGAATGGCCCTCTAAAAATTCCGGGGCTAGCTTGGCCGAGAAATACCGTGTAGCATCCGAGAGTACGTAATTTCGTCGCCATACTAGTTCTTTTGTTAAAAATTTTTCATCCCGTTGTCGCGGATTATATTTTGATTTTGACCTATCCGCGGCTTCTTTTAGACGCACGAGCACTTGTTCCCGGACCTACTGTAATAGGTTCGCCTTTCTTATTCCATCATCCCTCCTGTCCCCTTCTCCATCCTGTGGATATTTGCGGTTCTCCGGATGGACCGTCATCTCTCTTCCGAAATTTAAGAAATATGGGATGACCTTCATGTTGTCGTGAGTACATGTTCTTAGGGCGCAGCCGATTTGAGGTAGCACCTTGTCCCAGTCCCGGTGATTTTCCGACACATAAGACCGTAACAACCGTTTAATATTTTGGTTCACCCGTTCGGCTGGATTCGCCTGAGGATGATACAGCGCAGTGAACTTCAGCGTCATATTTTGAGTCTCGGCCATTTCCGTGAGCTCCTTTGAGTGAAATTGAACTCCGTTGTCGCATACCATCACTCGTGGAACTCCGAACAAGAACAATACCTGCTCCTCAAGGGTGCGAGCTACGGCAATCCCTGTTGCCTTCTTTAAGGGAAATAGAAATGGGAACTTCGTAGCATAGTCTACCACTGTCAAGATGTACGCGTGTCCGTGCAAGGAACGAGGTAGTGGTCCCACCAGATCCACACAGATCATCTCCCAGGGTGATGATGCTTCTCCAACCCTTGACACCATCTGTCCGTTTGGTTGCTTCCGTTCCACCTTCACTGACTGACATACTTTGCAACAATTGACGTACTTTTTTACGTCCGCAGCCATTTTCGGCCAATAAAAACACTGTGCCAGCCGATCTAGTGTCTTGCGAACTCCCATATGAGCTGCTGTGGGCGCATCATGGCATTGATGCAGTACTGCTGACCGTTCAGCTGAGGGAACTACCGTCTTCCACGCATCGTCAGCTTGAAGTTCTGGGTATCGGCCTTCCATGTGTTTCCATAACCGATCCTTTTCCAGCCGCCAGTTTGGGTACCGTCTTGGATTCTTTTCCACCTGCTCTTTCATTTTCTTATACCAACGATCGCTCTTAATTTCACCTCCTCACACCTCCGCCATCTTGATGGACCATGAGAGAGCATCTGGAACCAGATGCTCCTTCCCTTTGCGATGGACGACATCGTAATCGTACTGCTGCACCCTTACCGCCCACCGAGCTAGACGGCCGCTGAGGTCTTTTAGATTGTGCAGCCAGACCAGAGAGTGATGATCCGTGACTACCCTGAACTTAGTACCCAGCACGTACGGCCTCAACTTTTCAATGGCCCATAGGACCGCGAGACATTCTCGTTCTGTGGCGGAGTACTTCTGTTCGGCACTAGTCAGGGTGCGGCTAAGGTAGCAGATCACTTTTTCGCCCTCGGGGTGCTCCTGTGTCAACACCGCCCCCACTCCGCTACCTGAGGCATCTGTCTGGACGGGAATTGGTAGAGTGTAGTCTGGACAAGTAAATATTGGTGCCGTCGCCAGCTTCGTCTTCGCTCGGATGAACGTCTCCTCGCATTGCTCAGTCCATACGAATTTCCGGTTCTTCTTGAGGAGGTTCGTGATTGGCGACATCAACGTTGCAAAATCCGGGATAAATCTCCGATACCACGATACCATCCCCAAGAATTGCCATACCTCCTTTACCCCCTTTGGACGAGGAATGTCCATCACCGCCTTTACCTTATCCGGATCTACACTCAACCCGTTTTCGTCCACGACATAACCCAGATAACGGAGGCGAGTGCGGCAGAACACGATCTTAAATAGCCGCAGGAAGTCTACTCCCAAAATAAGGTGAGAAATCGAAGGTGCCATCAATATATCCTTCCACTTTTGCCTACTCTGCACCATGCCACTCCTTCTTCCCTACAACTAACTCCGTTAGCCAGCCGTATGTCCATCCGGTCTTCTTTTCCCAGTTCAATCCCCAGTCGTTTAATTAGCTCCCAACCTTGTCCTCCAATCACCGATTCGGACGCTCCCGAATCGACCAGGCCAAGGAATGACTGATCATTCACTGATACTTCTAGTTACGGACGGCTATCTCCTTTAAGCTGATCCAGCACATAACTTATTTTATTATCCCTCGCGACTTCCGGTATTGACGCTGGGCCTAGTTCTTCGCTAACTATGCCCGATTGCCGTTTCCCTGTCGGCGATCTCCTGAAGGCGCATTCTGGCTGCTATGCTGATTACCCATGAAGCAGTACTTTTTCGACCTCCGACTCGACAGTTTGGGCATTCTGCTCTTCTTGCTCCTACTTTTCCACACCCGAAACATCTTCTCGCCTGATCACATTCCCTAGAAGTATGGCCCAACTTACGGCAGTTCCAACATGTAATGTTCTGGTTGGTTCCCGATACCACGGCTGAGGCTACGTCCACTGAATCCAGGTATGTCAGGTCCGTTTCTAATAGTTTGGAAGTCCTGCGTGGTAGAGGTGGTGCGAAGGACTCTACGCTGACTCTAGTAGCCTCCAATGACCTACCGAGCTTCACCAATTCCGCAATCGACTCAATTTTCACCAATGCGAGTTGGGTCTGGTAAAAGGGAGCGATGTTTTTCCTTAGCAACTTTAATTTCACCCCTTCGCTGGGCCTCTCACTGAGTCAACGGAACAATCCTTCCATTACGGCAACAAACACCCCAATAGACTCTGAGTTACCCTGAGTCCGCCGTTTTATCTCTTCTAACAGGCGATCGTCGTAATCAGCGGGGAGAAACTCGACCCTCAACTCCTTTACCAGCTCTTCCCAGCTTCGACAGATCGAGCGATTTGCGCGAAACCATATTAGGGCTTTACCCTCGAATAGGTCCACCGCAGACTTAAAAAGTTGGGCCTTCGATAATCCTTTGGCCTCTCGCAGTTCTTCTACTCGTTCCTAAAAAGCGCTCACTGAGCCAGGAGACTCCCCATTGAACTTCACCCCCCACTTATGCAGATCTAACGGCTTAGGCTGAAAAACAGGCGTTCTCGGGGCCAGTGAGCTTGGAGTATTTAAGGACCAATCCTCATCCGATTCCTCTGCCAGTTCTCCACCAGCTTTGTACAAAAGATCCCCCATGGCGATAAGAAGTTGGCTGTTTGTCTGCCTCAGGAAATCTATTTCCTCGGCCGTTTCCCCCTTCATGTAGCCTAGCCCAAAACATATTTTCCCTTTTATTTTCAGAAATTCTCTCGAGTTTAAATCTCCCGAAAAGGAAACTACTAATGATCCGACCTCTTCTTACTTCGCACAAAGTGCCTCCCGATCTTCAACAAAATTTAAAGGGTACGTGGTCGACGCAAAAGACTCCCCCAAAATCGTCTCACTTCTTAAAGCCCCCCGCAGCATCTTCCGCATCGAATCTACCGTGTCCGCCTCTAGGCCTCGAATCGCGAGCTCATAAGAGAGCTCGTCTTTACTGAGACGGTTCACGGAGATTTTCTTCACCACACTCACGCTCGACATTTTATTACTTATCCCCTTTAACTTTTCTAGAAATTCCCTTTTCACAACCCGCTCAACCAAATTCACCAAGAACAATCTTAACTAAGAAAATTTGGTTTTAGCTAAACGATTTTTACACTTCACATGTAACTTTCCGCTCTGTTTCCAACCGTGACCACTAGCTTAGCTAAAACTGATGAGACAATGGTGGTTACCCAATGAGATCGACAAAAATATCCAAATTCCACAACTCCCGTGCCTTATCCACGCTATGACATTTAGCCCAAAAATTAGTACCAAGTTCGGATTTCAACTTTTACCGTGTAACCTGTCGACTTGACCTTCCTATTCAACTCGACAGCGTCTTCGTTGTTGACCACGCGAGCATCGGGGAACTACGCCCATCAACAATACGATATCGTTCTTCCAATTTAAACAACGTAACGCAATTCAAAATCCCCAATTCACGGCGCTCGCTCCGTACTTAATTACTTTCCCTTTACTATATTGAATCCACAACCATCCCAGATTGAATCGACAATAATTACGACTAGGGCAACACGCTACGACATAAAACAATCGATTTTCAACACCGGAAGTTTGCGATAATTTCTACACACCGCACTGAAAATTCGGGCAGTAAATTCTTCCCACCTCGGTTTTTCCGGTCTGCAAATATTGACACGATTTCCTAAACTCCTACGCTAATAACGCTTGCCACAAAGTAACGCAAAACCCAACACTTGAACATATTGACTGCCTGATGTTACTACACCATACATTTTTACTTAGGTCCACACACACTATCGAAGGTAGAACCAAGAACCACTTTTCCACCCACCAAATGCATATTATCAAAGTAGAATAAATCAAAAATAAAATGAGATATAATAAATAAAGTTCAATATTTGTATAAATGACATTCAATAAAATATTCCTCAAACTTTCACTCGCTTAAAATTCAAATTTAAACTTTAAATTTAAATTTAAAATGCATTCAGTTAAAATTCAAGTTTTTAAAATAGTTTAATCGTTAATTCTTCAAAACCGCTTTGTCACCCCGTAGAACGTTGGGCGCCACTTATTACCGTGCCTCTTCCGTCACGGTATGAAACCCTTCACCCCCCAACTGGGATGCAAAGACGGCAGCTTCCGTCGGCTCCAGCTCACGAAAAGGGCCGTGAGTGGGCGCCACTCGCTTCAACTGCGGAAACTGCTTTTGAATCGCCGCTTCGAAGCGAGAAGACGGCGGCGAATGCTAGGTACAGCCCGAGTTACATCTACGACGTCCACGTGACCCATTCATAGCTTTTTCTAATTACCTATAGTTCATTCTAATTACCTTGCATATTTTCGGCCTCATGAAAACGATCTAGTTTCATTCACCTAAATTTATGAAATTCAAGTATCGACCGCAGCATTTCCGGTCAAATATCAATTTGCATTTTTCTTTCGTTTGCACATGCAACTGAGTAAGCACTATTGTAAATTTATAAAAGTTACTTCTCAGATTTGCCAGACACTTACGTTTTGTATCGAAAGCTATAATAAACTTATTTCAAATTGAAACCAAGTATTTTTTTTATCATACGGGAAGGTACGTAACATAACTAGCGCAGTCGACGGTCCGGTTTTCAGTGTTTTTCGCAAAATTCGACGGTTAATCGAGTATTTACGCGAAATAAGAAGTTAAGTTTTCGAAGGATTATCGGAAAATTAAGTGAAAACCGTGTTTACCTACAACCCACATACCAGAATCCCGGAAAGCGGTAAAACAGAGTAAGAGCAAGAAAAGGAGAAAACAATAGTGGCAGAAAGCATAAGTTGGAGATGAAGCTATTAACATTTGGCCTCCAAGCTATACTATATCACTTGTAAGTTGGATATTGTTTCCTTTCTTCCGTATAATTCCTTAACTATTTCTCTTGTTTTTGCCATTTTTGCTTGTTATTGCCATTTCTTTCGCTTTCATATGCTTTAATATAAATAGTTATAAGATTCAAGATAATATACAAAAAGAATTGATAGTGTTGTGGTAAAATCTGTTCTTTAATTGATAAAAAGTGGTGGTGTGTATCCTTGAACATTGTAGTTTATTGCAAATCCTTAGTGTGCGACATTTTGAAAAGTTAACGTACTTGTTGTAATAAAAGTTAATTTTATCTTTGAATATGACTACAAACGATAATAACCCCAACCGATATCGTGTACACTCTGCGTGTGCCGGACGCAATCAAAGATTTACCTAAATACGATGGTAATCCCAAACTGTTGTTTGAATTTCTGAACAACGTTGAGGAAATTCGTTCCCTAATTTCGTGTACAGAAGGTACACCATACGGTAATCTCCTACTTCGTGCTATACGCAACAAAATCGATGGACCGGCAAACGAAGTCCTCAACATGTACGGGACTCCTCTTGACTGATCTCAAATCCGGCAAAACTTAATTCTGCATTATGCAGATAAGCGAAACGAAACCTCGCTTTTAAGAGACCTTTACGGTTTAAGACAGGGAAACAAATTCATCGAACGGTTTCATAGTGAGATAATTGAAATATCGGCAACAATGTTAAATTACGCACAAATTCACGAAAAAGATTCGAATGTTGTAAAGGCGAAACGTGATCTATATAACGAGATGTGTTTGAATGCATTTTTATCTGGTTTGAGAGAGCCTCTTGGCGCAATAATTAGAGCAATGAGGCCGGATAACGTAGCGACGGCATTAGCTTATTGCAACATATCCTATACAAGGTTCGACAACTCTATATCAAAGTTGCCAAACTATAAAGTCAATAATACCCCATTAGCTAGAACAAATAACCTTAATAGTTACGCATCTCATAACCAAGGCATACATTCGACACACGGACAGCCCATTAGTCCATTCGGTAATAATAGGCAAAATTCTTCGCATTCCAATGCAGTTCCCAACGTGACGAAACCTCCTCCTTATAATAGCGTTACCCAAACACCTTCGAGTGTGCAAGTGAATCGACCACCGCACAAAAACTTAAATGCTGCCCACACTGGAGCACCCAATTGGCAACTAACCAAACCAGAACCTATGGATTTGGGATCTTCCAGGACAAGACAAAGTCAAAACTCACGACAGAGTCAGTACCAACAAAATAACTACTTTCGACCAACGGGACCTCCAAACTTCACTTCCAAAGAGCTATTTAACGTATATTCCTCTGAAAACCCAGAGCAAAATCCGACCCCGAACTTCCAAAATTTAGATAACTACTACATATACGAACACGAAGAGACGCAAGAAGAATGCTTTGACCAGCAATCGGAACAGAACGAAATCGTTGACTTAAATTTTCCACAAACAGTCTCGACGACCCCATCGGTTACGTAGACATCAATAAACACGGATCTACTCTTCCTTACATCAATATATCATCTCCTTTTGGACGCTCACTAAAATTTTTGATTGACACAGGAGCTTCCGCTTCTTTCCTCAACCCAGACTATGTCCACTCGAAAAACTTGGAAGACATAGATCCAGTCACTATTACAACGATCCTCAGTCACCATAATTTGAATAAACGAATTACCTTACCTAATTTCGTAGAATTCAACCAACCAGGAGAACAAAATTTCCTTATTTTCAAGTTTCATAAATACTTTGATGGCCTATTAGGACTGGATACCCTTTCAAACCTCGCAGCAAAAGTTGACCTGGGAAATAAAACCCTGGTGACAAAAAATTCAGTCATACCCCTGCACTTCAAGCCCAACTTTGTATCAGCTAGATATGTAGTTCCACCAAATTCGAAATTCCTTGCAAAACTGCCAGTGGATATAGAAAATGGAGAAATATATCTGCCTAGAACAGAAATATCCCAAAATCTGACGACATCCGAAGGTATTTACCTTGCTCGAAACTGGTTCAGTATCATTGAAGTAATCAATAAATCAGATCACGACGAAATTTTGTATGTAGACCAAACCATCAAAGCTCAACAATTTGATAAACAAAGCCTCTGTGAGATTAATAACTTCAATATCTCTACGAATTTCCCAAACCCTGTAAACTCTTGCGACATTACTAGTCTCATTAGAACCGCACACCTAAATGACGAAGAGAAAAGCGAAATTCTCCGATTGTGTAAAGAACATGAAGACATCTTTTTTAAGACAGGAGATAGCCTCACATTTACAAATAACATCAAGCACAGTATTCGGACAATGGACGACATACCTATCTATTCAAAATCATACAGATATCCCTTCGTTCACAAGAAAGAAGTTCAATCACAGATCCAGCAAATGTTGGAACAGGGTATAATAAGATCTAGTTTTTCACCTTGGAGCTCTCCTATTTGGATAGTCCCCAAAAAGAGAGACGCTAGTGATAAACAAAAGTGGCGCCTGGTAATAGATTACCGGAAGCTTAACGAGAAAACCATTAGCAACAAATACCCCATTCCCAACATTAACGAAATTCTGGGCAAACTAGGTAGATGCTTGTATTTTTCAACTATAGATTTGGCAAGCGGGTTCCACCAAATCGAAGTGGATCCTCAAGACGTGGGTAAAACCGTATTTACTGTAGAAAATGGGCACTACGAATTCGTTTGTATGCCCTTTGGGCTAAAAAATGCCCCAGCCACATTTCAAAGAGTTATGGATAATGTATTGAAGGATATACAAGGGAAAATATGCCTTGTGTTTCTAGACGACATTATCATCTTCTCAACTTCACTTCAGGAACATATGGAAAACTTAAGGAAGGTCTTTGAGAAATTAAGGTCAACAAATTTGAAAGTTCAATTAGATAAGTCCGAATTTCTTAGGAAAGAAGTCAGTTTTGTTGAGCATATTGTTACCAGTAATGGTGTGAAGCCGAGCCCAGAGAAAATTAGAGCTATTACAGAATACCCTATTACTAAAACCAGGACAGAAATCAAGGCGTTCTTAGGACTCCATGGTTACTATCGAAAATTTATCAAGGATTTTGCTCGGTTAACGAAACCACTGACGGAGTGTTTAAAGAAAAGTAGGAATATCGACTTGAACGAGGAATACATTAGGACATTTGAGCTTTGCAAACAGCTACTCATAAACGAGCCTATACTCCAATACCCTGACTTCTCGAAGCCATTCGTCTTGACCACTGACGCTAGTAACTTTGCGATTGGTGCAGTATTATCTCAAGGTCCAATTGGTTCTGACAAGCCAATCTGCTACGCTAGTAGGACCCTCACAAATACTGAAATTAATTACTCCACAACTGAAAAAAAAACTACTCGCAGTAGTCTGGGCAACAAAATATTTCCGCCCGTATCTCTTCGGACACCAATTTCAAATAGTTACCGATCACCAGCCGCTCACGTGGCTAATGAGTTTAAAAGATCCAAATTCTAAACTTATTCGTTGGAAACTTAGATTGGAAGAATTTGACTATAAAGTTGTCCATAAGAAAGGCAAACTAAATTCTAATGCCGACGCACTTAGTCGAATCAAAATCTCTTGTCCCACAAAAATAGAAACTAATGTACACAGTGCAAACAATCAAGACGTGAGTTCTACATGTGCAACAATCCACTCAGCAACTGAAAACTCAGACGACCACATATATATCTCCGAACGACCTCTGAACGAATTTAACCTTCAACTCGTCCTTGAAGTTTACAGTGGATCTCCCTCTACATCTGTCGAAGTTCCTTTTAAGAATAAACAACGTCGCATCATAAAAATGAACAGCTTCAATGAGAAAAACGTAACAGAGTTATTCAAAAGGTTTTTAGCCCCAAATAAAACAACAGCTATCTTTACAGACGACGAGACGTTTAAAATTGCTCAAACCGTTTATTCAAAATTCTTTTCAAGAAGCAAAATTTTCAAACTTATTCGTTATACACACATACTTACCGATATAAAGGAAAGCGATGAGCAGGACAGAATAATTAATGACTATCATATTAAAAACAACCACAGAGGAATAAACGAAACGACTAATCACCTTAAGAGAACTTACTATTTTCCATTCATGAAAAACAAAATTATCAAAACAATAAACAATTGCCTTGAGTGTCAGACCCTAAAATACGATAGAAATCCTCCTCGCTACAAATTCAAAAAACCCCCATCACCATGCAAACCGCTAGATATTGTACATGTTGACATTTACTCAATAAATCACAAAAATATACTGACTATAATCGACAAGTTCTCTAAATTCCTTGCAACGTATACGTTAGTTGCTCAGAAGAGTTTAACGATAATCAAATCATTAAAACATTTCATCAGTCTCCACGGCGCTCCAAAAACATTAATTACGGACCAGGGTGTAGAGTTCACTTCAAACATTTTCAAAGATTTTTGCTCCCAATATGATATTCAACTTCACACAACCTCATTCTCACAAAGTACTAGTAACTCACCTGTAGAAAGAGCACACTCGACACTTACAGAAATTTATCGCATTATTTACAACAAAATGAAAGACAAAGACCATGATGAAATTCTAAACGAGACAGTGATAGCATATAATAACGCAATACACTCTGTAACTAACCATACTCCTTACGAACTTTTCACCGGGCGCACTCATGAGTTCCTCAAGGAAGTAAAATCTGATAATGAACACGAGTTCTTAAAGAAACTTAACGCATTCCAAGAACAAATTTATCCGACCATCAAACACAAATTGCAATAAGCAGTGGAAAAAAGCATCAATAGTTTAAACAAAAATAGGGAACCTCCAATACCGTTTGAGGAAAATGAAAAAGTATTCCGCAAAGAAAACAGGAGAAACAAGCTAACCCCTCGATTTAGTAAACAAAAAGTTAAAAGAAATAATAGATTGACCATAATTACCTTTAAAGATAAGAAAATACACAAATCAAAACTGAAGAAAAAAAGGAAATTTCAGATTCACCAGGACACAGGGACAGAGACTGCAATTGCACGACCTACGCAACAACCAGGGACTTCTACCACTACAACTAGGGACAGCTAGACTCATCAAAGGACACAAGGATTTTATACATATTATACGCCTGGAAATGTACAGCACTAGCCTCGATAAAATACAAACCTCACTCCTGGGACTAAGCAATATACATGAACTTAACGATACATTACATACTACAAAAATTAATCTACATGAACTACAAACTAAACTAGGGACACTACTACCAAAATTCCGAAATAAACGAGGACTGATAAACGGACTGGGTACAGCCATAAAGTTTCACACAGGTAACTTGGATTCAAATGACGCCGTTCGCTTAAACAAGAAAATTGATAAATTACTTTCAAACCAAGATACTTTGCAAAATGTCGCTAACGATCAATCTTTCCTTAACCATCAAATGAATCAAAGGTTCAGGAATATCACTAACTAAACTCACAGCGAAAAATCGTATCAAATTACTTTAGAATGAATCAAGACCTCATGAACAACGGAATAAGGAAAAACAATGATCTTCTTCAACACATTCAATTCCTAAACCAAATTAATTATCAAATAGACATTCTCCATAGCCACTTGTCAGATATATCGGAAGCAATTATCCTGGCAACACTAGGCATAATATCGAAACAAATTCTGAGCCCTGAGGAGCTCTCGAAAATTCATACTTCTCTAAAAAAAGATATGATTAATTTACAATCCGAAAAGAATATTTACGAGCTCTTAGCACTACAAGCTTGTCAAAATGGCACTAACATAGTATTTAATGTCCAGATTCCAATTTTCCGAAATGAAAATTATACCTTTTTCCACCTAATTCCAATTCCCACACAAAATAACTTCAAAATAGCATCAAAACCTTACATAATCCTAAACCCGAGCAATATCCAACACCTTCAAGAAAGATGCTCGGAAATCGAAAAAGTATTCTACTGCCAAAAGTCACCCTACGTGGAAAGCAAAAAAACTTCTAATTGCATCAGCAACTTGGTCCAGAACAAACCCGCTGAATGCGAATTCCTCGAAGCGGACGGAGAAATCGAAATTTTCCAACCGGAGGACAACTATATCCTCCTCATTAACAGCCCAGAAGTACCCATAAACTCTACTTGTCCGTTTGCCCCGGATACTGCCTCAGGAACCACACTCATTCACTTCGAAAACTGTGACATACAAATAAACGGGATCGCTTATGAGGGGGAACCGAGAAAATTTTGGGACGACGTTATCATCTACACAACAGCATTTGGAAAAATTAATTATACAGCACAGAAGGATAACTTTACCTTGGACCCGTTGCAAAAACCTAATTTTAATACTATCACAGCCATCGGAAACCTTGAGAATATCACAAATACAAAACACACGATCTCCCATTTCCTGCAAATCTTACAAGGCGTTGCATTTCTGACTATTGCGGCATACGTCATTTACAAGTTTCGAGAATCCAGGTTCGAAGTCAATGCATCTGCTCCGGCAACAGCAACCCCGAAACTACAGTTCCTGTTACCTACGCTTCAGTCCGAGGGGGGAAGAGTTACATCTACGACGTCCACGTGGCCCAATCATAGCTTATTCTAATTACCTATAGTTCATTCTAATTACCTTGCATATTTTTGGTCTCATGAAAACGATCTAGTTTCATTCACCTAAATTAATTAAATTCAAGTATTGACCGCAGCATTTCCGGTCGAATATCAATTTGCATTTTTCTTTCGTTTGCACATGCAACTGAGTACGCACTATTGTAAATTTATAAAAGTTGCTTCTCAGATTTGCCAGACAGTTACATTTTATATCGAAAGCTATATTAAACTTATTTTAAATTGAAACCAAGTATTTTTTTTATCATACGGGAAGGTACGTAACATAACTCCCGCGATTGAAAAGATTTAAACCACGCGACTCACCAAAAATAACACCAGTTTTACAAGGTTCACAATTTCTATTTCGCTTAGTTCTCAACCTAATTCTCGATTTCCGTACCGACGGCGCCGCGTTACCTAATTCACTTCCACTTATTATAATAACAACAAGAAAACTTATCAACTGAATTTAATAACAACAAGAAAAACTTATCCTACCTTGGACCTTCTTCGCAAAAATGCGCTGCCGACACTCGCTCATTCAGTTACAAAAACGGTGCTTCCCCGAAGCGTCGTTCCACTGCCGCTGTTGGTTGTACGTTGATAATCGATATTGCGTGCGCAGAGTTTACTTCACCGGCGCTCGTCTGTCTCAGTCACTATTACCACTTAACGTGTACTTCCCCGCATTGATGGGATACTACCGCCGTTGTTTGACTAACGATCTTCGCTGCTGCCTACGATGATGAATTCCGCCGACGCTCGCTTGCTATGAATCGTATTCTTCTATCCGTTTCACACCACCTGGCTATCGTCGAATTTCCGCAGTTAAATTCCCTCTTCGATACTACTTTGATTCTTCACACCACTCGGCTATCGTCCAATTGCTGCAGTTAAGTTCCCTCCTCAGGGCTACTTTTATTCTTCTCGATCGCCAGTACCAAGTTCCTCGTCCAGTCCAGACAGTTTTCCGACAAGAAAAAGAAAATCTGTGAAGAAAGAGCTTGCGCCAATGCGCCCGAGTCTCACCCTGGTTGCCACAAAAGAGCTCACTAGGCCCCGTCGACTTGCCACGAAACCTTTGCTAGAGGTATTTTCAACCGCTTCTGCGGTATTCCAAATGCCGTTGCCGCCACCTCCATTGCAACATGCAGGTGGCTGCATTGGCCCATTGCACTTGTTGCACGCACCTTCGAAAAATGCACTTTCTCGCAGTTATCGTGGTCGGAGCCAATGCCTTCTAGATGTACGGGCCGTAATGCAGAATGATGACGTCAGAGCATCGGGACAAATGTTGCGAAAAACACACGTAGTCTTATGGGACGTCCGCGGGAAAATGTTAATTGTACGGGTTGTATTAAAGTGAGTGAAATGAAAACTAAAGTGTTTTATGCAGAACAGTGCTAGTGAACAGCTAAAACACAAATTAAAGCGGGCGTGCGGTATAATGTGGAAAATTCACTACGAAATGTTTATCGGTTGGTGTTAGGTTATGTTATGGTTCGTGTCGATTTACTGTCGCGATACAATTAATTGGCACAAAGTGTACGTTATGACTAAATATTATTATGATAACGCGTCCACGCACAAAAAACTAACGTTTTATTATTATTTTAACCAAAAAACCGCAAGTGAAATCTCCGTGTACATCGGCACTGCCTCGTGGAAATGTCAAATTTCCTAAACTCATGACGTCACGGCGAGAACGATTACGTAGCCTGACGGCCCGTACTTCTAGAAGGCATTGTCGGAGCGCACCCTTTCTATTTGCCGCTTGGTGGCGGTTCGATCGCTTCTTGACGTTTCTTGATTTCCAATCGGATTTGTTTGTATTCTTTTTCATTGTGGACATTTGTATCCATCAGACGTAGAATTTCATAGACTTTTCGGGCTTGACGAGCATTGATCTTATATTTTTCACGTGCTTCTTTAACCATGTCCTTACTGTGTCCGTTTTTAATATCTTTTTACCCTAAAAGCTGGTAGGTCTTAATCAATATAATTTCGAATTGATTGAAACTCAACAGAGGGACTTTCGACTTGAATGTCGACGACGGCAGGATCGCCTCGGAAGAAGTGGTAGATGGTTTCGATGAACTTAGATCCGACTCCAAGCTTCTGGAACGGTGGTAGGATCAACATTTGACTGATGCGAGGCCGAATATTTGGTGTGCCATTTCCGAACCGAATGCAATATCTTCCTTTCCAACATCTTCACGTTTTCGGATCAACTTGAACTCATCAGCATCTACTGCATCTATAACCAAAGTCTGCAAATTCGCAGTTAGTGTCATCTCGAGCAGGTCCGTATACCTAGATTATCCCAAAACGATAAACTGTACACTATGTGAAACCTTGCTATTAAATCAGTTTTGATATCGTGTTTTTCAATGACCTGACGATTGTAGTCAACCGGTCCTTTGCAGAGCGCGTACAAAACGCTTCAATTAGGTTGACCTTCCGTAGTTTCCTTTTACGATTTCGAGTATCGTTTAGCAAACAGTTCGCTAGGCAAGTTAACAATTCGTATGAAATTCGCATATGAAGGTCTCGTGAAGCGATTGGCGCATTAATTTTAATGGCTCGAGAAGAAGGTAGAGTTTGCGTTGTAGATATTCAGGGGACGGTGTTACTGATACAGATGATTCGGATTCTGTTTTGGGTGCCGGCGCTATATTGCCGGCATTCGGCTGGAATTCCGCGTCCATTTTCGAAGAGAAATTGTTTTGTTTTGCCGACTGTTCTGCATGCAGATAAGTACAGTAGTAATCGGTCGTTCAGTGATGCCCGGTTGAGGAGGGTGGTCGACGGCCGCGAAGATCCTTTTCAATTGGCTCCTTAGCAGCGCTATGGGTTGCTCGCTTCCGGGTCAGGTAATCGCCGATCGTCTAATATACATCGACGGCGAAGGCTTGGCTTGGCTTGGCGGGGAGTGCTCGATTTCATCGATAGGGAGACCAGGTTCATCGGGACAACAAATACCGTCCCTGAAACAACCCGCGTCTGATATTGATACTACTTACTACTTACCACTATACTACTTACTACTATTATACTTACTACTATACTACTTACTACTATACTACTTACTACTATACTACTTAGGCTAGATTACTATTTTTATTCCGTGTTTGTTTTTTTTTTCTTCTTCTTTACAAACTTCCCTACTGACTGGCGTTACCTTTCCCATTTAATATTCCTTTCATTTAACATTTTTCTTAACTTCCACAATATATATTCCACGAAACCGTGACAAAATGTAAAGCAGTAATCTGCACTAACCAATCCCAAAAGTATTATGCTGAATGTTTTTTTATAATTAAAAAATGTAGATTCGCTGTTAAATGGGGCTTGGATCAAAACGTGTTTGCCGTCTATTGCTCCCACGCAGTGAGGGAAATTCTATCGATGACAATAACCATTTTCTATATCTTTCCAATCTTCCGGTGACTGTGGTAGCTAAAAAAGTATTTATTTTTTATTTGCCTACTTAAATATTTTCATTAACAAAGTAAATATGTTTCAATAGTGCCTTATTTATTTTTTAAGGAAGGCCATAACTACCGTGAACAATTTTCCCAGGAAGAGAGTTTTCAGAGTGAAGTTATAGTACAGAATGATGCGGAAGTTTCCGTGGAAATTCAAAATGACCCTTTATTGCAAGGACTTAATCCGGACCGAAACTTTGTAGTACCACAAGGTACTCCAAAAAAAAAACACAAGAGGAGGATTCAGCCAAACTGAATTAAATGTTGCAAAGCATTTGAAAAATGCAAGTGATGTATTGACGAGTATTGCAACCAAATCGCAAACTAGTCGCATGGAAACATTGCAAGATGCACCAGCACTATATGGACAACTTTTGGCTGCGAAACTTAGTAGACTTCCGAAAAGAACACCGCTTGTTCTGCAAAACCAAATAGATAATTTACTTTTTGAAGCAGAACTAAATGAAATAGATTCTGTATCAAATTGTAATACTTCCTGTAGTCCACGTTCGTCGGGGTTCATCTGTTTTTTCACTGGTATCCACCCATTCTGTACTTTCACCGGAATCTCCACAGTGTGTACTTACACTGGTACCCAACCAAGTTAGAGATGGGTCATTAGTAGCATTCTATACTACTGCGAATAATATGTTAGAAATAACTCACGAAAAAAACTATAATATATTATCACCAATGGTAACGTGTAAACAAAATAAGATTTTTAAAAATATGTCACCTTTATTTCATCCTTTAGTGCTTCAGTCAGGGCTTGACAAACTTCTGGGACAATCTTGCTAATGGACTGATGAGATATTTTAAATAGATACCCAAGACTTGTATAAGAATCACCAGTAGCTAGAAATCGAAGTGTAACTGCCAAACGTTCTTGTACTGGAATTGCTTGTCTCATATTGGTGTCGTGTTTTTTTTCCCCAATTTGATTTAAAAGATAATCAAAATCTTGTGCTGACATTCGACAAAAGTTTTCAAATTTTCCTGAAGATTCCTTTACTAAATCCATTAACAAATCTGATCCATTGTACCTAAAATATTCATGTTTACTTGAACTGACAAGTTTCTACACATATATGTTGGTAATTTTTTGGAAAAATAAATAGTTTTTGATATGTTTATTAATCACTTTTCGATTTTATATATTCATATTTTACTTACCGTTGTCTATTTTTATTTAGAGACACCATCCACTACCTCCTTTTACGTCTTTTAAGCCTTTTTTCTGCTAGCATTAATTTGGAACAAGACAACAAAACTACTGTTGCGGCAGCAGCAACAACATTTTCTTCACTTTCCATTGCTTTCATCAAACAATACCAATGTAAATTGAAAATGATAAAACTAATATAATTTACAATGCAAAATCAATGTACACAACAAATCGAACCAACACTGGAATCAAATGTACTGGATCCAGAATTCGTTCCACCGTGTAGCCAATGCCTCCTAGAAGTACGGGCCGTAATGCAGAATGATGACGTCACAGCAATAGGACAAAATGTCGCGAAAAACACACGTAGTCTTATGGGACGTCCGCGGGAAAATGTTAATTGTACGGGTTGTGTTAAAGTGGGTGAAATGAAAACAAAGTGGTATATGCAGAACAGTGCTAGTGAACAGCTAAAACACGAGTTAATGCTCTGCGCGCGGCATAATTGGAAAAATTCGCTACGAAATGTTTATCAGTTGTTGTTAGGTCATGTGAAGTTCCGTATCGATTTACTATCGCGATACAATTGGTCGATACAAAATGAAAGTTATGACTAAATATTTTTATTACAACGCATCCACGCACAAAAAACTAACGTTTTATTCATATTTTAGCAAAAAAAAACGCAAGCGAAATCTCGTTGTGTGTCGGCACTGCCTCGTGGAAATGTCAAAATTCCCTATCGCCATGACGTCACAGCGAGAACGATTACGTAGCCTGTCGGCCCGTACTTCTAGGAGGCAATGGTTTAGCAGAGCGCTTGCCATGTCAGTCGTCCAATATTTGACTCAAACGTTGGAGGCAAACGTTTGAATCAAACGTTCACCGCATCGTTTGGCGCCGGGTTAAGAAGTTAGTTCCTAACCAGCGTGCGGGCAAAGTGTGACACTTGACCTTGAAACACTTTGACCTTGAAATTGCGCCTCCATTTACGCAATACAGTATCTGTCAAAGCAACCTGAGAGTGTGCTGGC
Organism: Nemotelus nigrinus; assembly: GCA_947369275.1. Lineage (NCBI taxonomy): Eukaryota > Metazoa > Arthropoda > Insecta > Diptera > Stratiomyidae > Nemotelus > Nemotelus nigrinus. The sequence continues at coordinate 141,611,354 of OX376372.1, forward strand.
ATCTTTGGGAAGAGTGAGCCGTATGTGAGCAACGAAAAATCTAGCCTGAGTATGTAGTTGTCTAATCTTATTTGCACCTCTTTCTGTTCCATGCGATTTCTTCCAATTTTCCAGGCTGATCAACAATACAGTCTCAGGTCAGTTCACTGGATTTTTGGTCCGTATACATATACGGAGTCCGCACGCTGGTTAGGAACTAACTTCTTATGTGCCAAATAGATATTGGCCGAGCCCAGGTGAGATCTGGCGAGCCCGAGTGTGTGGACGGTCTAGACAAGCGACTTTGACAGCACTCGCCGGCGCTCGTGCAACACAGATATAAGAGAGAATGGATTAGAAATCGCAGCTGAGAAATGATCCAATTTTCGACCTACTGTCTATTGGTGTGCGAATGAGATACGAATGTGTGAGACAAGCCAAACCGGCGGTAGGGGAGCAAGATATGGGTTTTTGATTAATAAAAGCCCAGAGATGCGGACTTAATGAATTTATTCCACAAACTGAACTTACTTCTAAACTCGTACAGGTATTTATAGTACCGAGATAAAACAAACAATTCTTCTTTAAGTATTTCTTAAGAATATGAAATGGCAAATTCATGTTCTATTTAATCAAAATAATTCTATCATTAACTTTCTTACTCATCGAATTATAAACTGTCTTGACATTCGTCTTCATATTCTAAACAATCTCGATAATACTTATAAACAATTATCGATATTCATTCTTTCATAATGCAAACGATCTTGAAATTCATCTTTGATAATCTAAACAAATCTTGACATCAATTCTTTCACACTTCCATCTAAGTGACCACGTGCAATGTGATATTCTATTGCATGAAATGATTGTGTCATGAAAATACTAATTGATTCTATGAAATACTAATTGATTCATATGTTCACAGATCGAATGATGGGATAATGGAATCTCATAATTTATTATAGTTTATGATAGTATGTTTACAATATCATAACTCCCCCCACCTTAAGATTGAACCTCCTGGTTCAATTCAGGTGAAATATCTTTTTTCTTGTTTTTCTTCAAAATTTTATTTTGTAACTTTACTTTCTTTAATTCGATATTTTCGAGTTTTTGAATGTATTCATCTGTTTTATCTGGTAAATTTACTTTTAAAATTTTACTTTTACATTTGAGGTAATAATATAATATACATATTACAATAATGATTATAATTATTAAAACTAGGCCCGTAAAGACATTATTTTTGACATTGTTACTTTTCAATAATTGGATTTCTTTGAGTCTTTCAGCTTTTTCTAATTGTATATCGTCTAGTGTTAATTCAAGTTTAGTGTGTGTCAAATTGAATACAGGCGGTATAATGAGTTTATGATTAAATTCGGAAATTTTATTTGTGAATAATTGATTATTAATTTGTACAGAGCAATTATTAAAATTAATTACAAAGTTTCTTACAGGATGAAGTTGCTTTTCGTTACAATCATGCATCAATGTGCCGTTAAATTTCGTTACCAATATTAAGCCTTTTTGGATTTCTTCTATTTCTGTATTTTGTGAACCTTTAATCACTTTACATATATGATCACAATTTATTGGATTTTTCAGATTTTTTGTGTATTTAGTATATGGATATAATATGTGGTTATATTTGACAACTCTTTGATTTTTTATGTCAATCATTGTATTATTTTGAAATGGAATAGTTCTTAGAAAATAGGTTGGGTATTCTTCTGTTAAGAATATTGGTACGTTTATAATAATCAAAAATGTATTGGAGTCAATTTTTCCAAATATATTAATAGTAATTTCCTTAAGTTCATTTAATCCGATGAAATTATTTGTGATTTCTTCTATATCTAGTATAGATCTTGTCATTATTCCTTCTTTGGCTGCATTTATATTGTCAACTACTTTTTCTATGTCTTCGGCTATGATCGATATAGCATTGTACATTTTCAGTTGTGCGATTTGTGTTACAAGATTTCTTATTTCCTTACTAATATGTTCGTTCATAAAATTATTTATTGTTCGTAATTCAGAATATACCTTATCGATATTTCTTTCAAAAATGTCATTAACTTTAATTTGTTCATTTAACCTATTTGTGATAGTATCCATATTTTTATCTATTATATTTATTTGTTCCATTATTTCTTGTCTATCTTCTGAATCCATTACTCCCCATAGATGTTTATATACGTATCCTACAAAATTAAACAATCCTCTTTTGAATCTTTTGGGGACCCTTATTGGAGTCTTTCTGAGTTCTACATGGTTATTTATTTCGTGCACGTTTGAAGTTAATATCATTTTTATATTTGCTTTGATCTTAGCTATTTTATTTAGAAGCACTGCATCTGGTGAGGTTTCATTGTCATAATATATAGATGCTTCAAAATTTTCAAGTACTTTGATATATTTATCGAAATCAATTTTATGGAAAATTCTATAATAATCGTTAATAAGTGGAATTGATGTATCCCGAATAAGTATGATTCCGTTATGGGTATTAATGTTTTCGATTTGGATGTCTGCTTTGCTAGATGTGGCGATCAAGAATAATATTATATATTGCGAGACTGACATCTTTTGGTAGATTTACGTATCTGAAATTTCGAAACGTTTTTCTCGTTTAATATTTGTGAAATGAATATTATTTAGAGGTTTCTTTTTATATTTCATTTTATGTTTTGGGGTCCTATCAGGGGCTTTGACATAACCACTTTTTCTATTTTCAGTATAGTCTTCTCTATGTTCATTAGCTTTGTTAATTGTTTTGACTTTTAAATTACTCATTCTTTTAAGGATTTCATCTTTATTTCCTATGCCGTGAAAGATATTATAAGGTGTTTCCATTGTTGTACTGTGTATTTGATTATTATAGTAATAAATACTGTTAAATATTCTAATTTTTTGAGTGTCGTTTTTATCTGTTATTCTATATTTAGTAGCTAGTGTTTGATGTAGGCGTTCTATGTCTGCGTTTCCCGTATGAGAATGAGGTGTGGTAAAATGTGTGTTTATATGTTTATCATTACAATATTCTTGTATTAGAAATGTATTAAATTCGTTATCTGCGACTATTTTGTTTGGCTTTCCCATATGTGCAATAAAATATATTAACGCTTCTTTCAATGAAATTTTGGTTTGATCTTGCAGTATATTTACTGATGCATACTTGGAAAACTTATCTATGCATGTGGCAATTTTTAAATTATCAATTTTAAAGATATCTATGTGAAAGATTTTATTAACATCTTCAGGAGTCTCTGTTAAGTAGAATTTGGGTTTAATAGGATTTGTTGAATGTTTTGCAAGATTGCATTTTTCGCAGTTGTTAACGTATCGTACAACCATTTCGTATAATTTGGGAAAATAGATGTATTTTGACAATCCTTTAAATGTCTTTTCAATACCTCCATGCCCGATTTCGTTGATATGATAATTACGAATGTTGTAAATTGCTTCATCTTCTGTTTGAATGTCTTTTAATATCTTCGACACTTTAAGAAACTTATATTCATTGCTAAATATTTCTTTTAGTTTAATTTGTAATTTATTATATTGATGATCACTTAAATCTGAATAGATTGCGATTATTACGTTTGGTTTTAGTATTTTAATTATCTCAGTAATATATTCGTGATATTGTAACTGTCGTTCCTTGATATAAATCCTGGTTTTGTTGATTGGCTCCGGATATGTTTTATTTGATAAAATTATTTGTATTTTATATTTGTTTATAAAGTCATCTTTAATTGGTATAAGACTAGTGGTGTTTTCGCTTTCGGAATGTTGTGTTATGCTATCCTGTATCGATGGTGGACTTAGATACATAGATGTGTTTGGAATTTCTACGTTTTCAGGTAATTCTATGTTATTTTCTTTTGCGATATCCATAATCTCTTGCAACGTGACATCAGGGTTTGCGTATCCTATATTAACGTCTTTTTCGGAGTTATATTCATTCGTGCGTGAAAGAAAATCTGCTACGTTATTATTTTTCCCTTTTATATAAACTGGATAATAATCATATTCGTTTAGTCGTATCTTCCAACGAATAATTTTCTGGTTGGGTTCTTTTAGTGAATTTAACCATATTAAGGGCTTATGATCTGTTTCCAATTTAAATTTTCTGCCGTATAAGTAAGGCCGAAAATGTTTTGTTGCCCAGACAATTGCGAGTAATTCCCGTTCAATTGTTGAATAATTTATTTCATGTGTGTTCAAAGTACGAGAGGCATATGCAATTGGGTGATCGTTTTGTGACAAAACTGCTCCTATAGCGTATAATGATGCATCTGTAGTTAAAGTGAATTCTTTAGAAAAGTCTGGATATTTTAAAACAGGTGGATTAGTTAGTAGAATCTTAAGCTTTTCAAAGCTTTGAATATAGTCAATGTCGTGGATATTTAGTTTCGTGTCTTTCTTTAAATACTTGGTCATTGGTGTTATGACTGCAGAATAGTCTCTTATAAATTTCCTGTAATATCCTGTTAAGCCAAGAAATGATCTGATTTGTTTTATAGTTTTTGGTAATTTAAGTTGTTGAATTTTTTCTAATTTACTAGTATTAGGTTTAATGCCTTCTTCGGTTAGTACATGACCTAAAAATTCCGTCTGTTTAGCTAGAAAGTTACATTTATCTGGTTGGATCTTCAAATTATATTCCTTAAGCTTGTTAAATATTTTGGTTATTGAATCGACGTGTTCTTCAAGTGATGTAGAGAATATAAGTACGTCGTCCATATATACAACACATATTTTATTTATAAATTCTTTTAAAACTGTATTAATCATTCTTTGAAATGTCGCTGGGGCATTCTTCAAACCAAATGGCATGCGTAGATATTCGTAGTGTCCGTTATGAGTCGAAAAAGCAGTTTTTTCTCTATCTTTTGGATCTACAGGAATCTGATGAAAACCTTTTGCCAAATCTAATGTTGTGAAGTAATTCGATTTCCCGAGTTTATCGAATAAATCTTCAATATTGGGTATTGGGAATTTGTCGTCGACTGTGACTTCGTTTAATTTTCGATAGTCTGTTACAATGCGCCATTTTTCTCTTCCAGAATTATCTATTTTCTTAGGCACAATCCATAAGGGTGCGTTATATGGTGAGTTACTTTCTCTTATAATTTTATTGGTTAACATTTCTTTTATTTGTTTTTCCACTTCTTTTTGGTGTATCTGTGGTATTCTGTAAATTTTTGAATATATTGGTTTATCTGTTGTGGTTTTAATTTGGTGGGTGACTAAGTTAGTAGACGTTAATTCATCTCCTTCTTTATAAAATAATTCTTTATTTTTCTTTAATAAAACGAGTAATTTTTTCTTCTCTTCCTCGTTAAGATGCTCTATTTGCACATTTTCCACAGGACTTGTCTCAAGTTTATTCAAAGTTAGGCATAAACTTTTTGAAATAGTTTCTGGGTTTATATTTTCCGTTATGAATGGTACGCAAATGTTGTTCATAGTAATTGAACCATTTTCGTTATTTATTACACTTTTCATTGGTGCCAACACGTTTTGACCTAATATTGCGTCAAACATTTTTCCACTTAAATCTACAACTTTCCATTCAATATTTCCTTTATAATTAAATTCTTCTGGGAAATTAGACCATATTCCTTTGGTTATTAATTCGTTATTATGTAAACTATTTAATTTAATCGGGTACTCTAAAAGTGATTCACATTCTTCAGGAAATACATTTTGATTTATGAGAGATGTATTGCATCCTGTATCTATTAAACATCGTAGGGTTGTTCCTAGGATTGTAATTGGGATTATTGGAAGTTCTGGGTTTGTTCCGAGGCAGATTGCTGAAAATTTTCTACTTCGCGATAATTAACTGTTCTCATCGTTCTATCCTCGTTTTGATTTTCATTATTATTATTATATTGATTATTATTGTACGTTCTGTAACTTCTGTGTCTCCTATTATTTGAAATTTCTCTGTTTGAGTTTTGTGTCCTCATGGATACATCTTGGTCATCTAGATGTTCGTTTTGGTTGTGACGATTATTATTTCGTGTATTATTGAAATTAGAATTTCGGTTTCTTTGATTGCCCGTATTATAGTTTGGACGAGGTCTATTATCCATTTCGTAGTGGTTTTGATTAAAGTTTCTATAATTTTGATTATTGTATGAATATTGACTTTTGTAGCTATAGTTATTAGAGTTATCAGAATGGCTAGTTCTAAGTTGTTCTATATTTTTCAATATTTGATATGCTTCATGTAGTGTTTGAGTTCCGTTTGTTTCTATTAGGATTGTTTTGTATTCTGGTATACAAGCTTTGAACCTACCTAATGCAAATGCTTCATTAAAACTTGGTGCGAAATGCTGAATACTTGGATTAAGTGGATCTTGTAAAAATTTTGCATTCAGTTGGGCCAGTACATTATCTATTTCATAATAAACTTTATGAAAATTTTTATTAAATCTTACTTTATTAATCTCATTGATAAGCGCGTGAAAAGGAGTGGATATTCCGAAATTTTGGAACAAAATAGATTTTAAATTTGACCAGGGTATTTGTGGATATTTATCACATATACGTTGAGGTTCGCCTCTAATTTTTGTTCTTATTATATGTTCTACATATTTCTTTTTTTCTTCACTATCGCAAAAACTTAAAATTCTATCTGATCTTAAACAAAAAGATTGAAGAGTTATGCCACGTTTATGGTTGGAAAAATCTTCTAGCCGGTTTACTTCGCGTAGAATGTCCTCAAATGACAAATATATCGGGAGATCCGGGTATTCGCCTTCGTTATTGGGGTCATCTTGTACTTGCGCTATGCCTTCCCTTAACATTTGCGCTAGTTCTGCTGGTTCCATTGTAAAAACTGGTTTTGTACTTACTCTGATTGTTTCTTTGGAATATCAAAGTTATGTATTTTAGTTGCGATCTGCCGCCAAGTTTTTGGAAATGAGTCTGGGATCCTCGACTCGTTGATGGAGCTAGATCCGTGCTCGGTTGTTGATCACAATTTTGTTATATTTTTGCACTTTTTTAGCTTTCTCAGAGGTTTTCCTCAGGAAAGGAGCGAATTCTCTGAAAATTCTGCTCTAGGCAATGCTAAACCTTGTTATTATAATTTATTTATTATAATTTTATTCAAACGGTTTTTTTCCACATTCGCGTTTCACAAAGCTAACACTAAGATTCTTGTGATTTCTCACTTAGTGAATCTTTAACTTTTAAACGAACGATTATTGGTTCAGAAACCGACTGCGCCAGATATGGGTTTTTGATTAATAAAAGCCCAGAGATGCGGACTTAATGAATTTATTCCACAAACTGAACTTACTTCTAAACTCGTACAGGTATTTACAGTACCGAGATAAAACAAACAATTCTTCTTTAAGTATTTCTTAAGAATATGAAATGGCAAATTCATGTTCTATTTAATCAAAATAATTCTATCATTAACTTTCTTACTCATCGAATTATAAACTGTCTTGACATTCGTCTTCATATTCTAAACAATCTCGATAATACTTATAAACAATTATCGATATTCATTCTTTCATAATGCAAACGATCTTGAAATTCATCTTTGATAATCTAAACAAATCTTGACATCAATTCTTTCACACTTCCATCTAAGTGACCACGTGCAATGTGATATTCTATTGCATGAAATGATTGTGTCATGAAAATACTAATTGATTCTATGAAATACTAATTGATTCATATGTTCACAGATCGAATGATGGGATAATGGAATCTCATAATTTATTATAGTTTATGATAGTATGTTTACAATATCATAACTCCCCCCACCTTAAGATTGAACCTCCTGGTTCAATTCAGGTGAAATATCTTTTTTCTTGTTTTTCTTCAAAATTTTATTTTGTAACTTTACTTTCTTTAATTCGATATTTTCGAGTTTTTGAATGTATTCATCTGTTTTATCTGGTAAATTTACTTTTAAAATTTTACTTTTACATTTGAGGTAATAATATAATATACATATTACAATAATGATTATAATTATTAAAACTAGGCCCGTAAAGACATTATTTTTGACATTGTTACTTTTCAATAATTGGATTTCTTTGAGTCTTTCAGCTTTTTCTAATTGTATATCGTCTAGTGTTAATTCAAGTTTAGTGTGTGTCAAATTGAATACAGGCGGTATAATGAGTTTATGATTAAATTCGGAAATTTTATTTGTGAATAATTGATTATTAATTTGTACAGAGCAATTATTAAAATTAATTACAAAGTTTCTTACAGGATGAAGTTGCTTTTCGTTACAATCATGCATCAATGTGCCGTTAAATTTCGTTACCAATATTAAGCCTTTTTGGATTTCTTCTATTTCTGTATTTTGTGAACCTTTAATCACTTTACATATATGATCACAATTTATTGGATTTTTCAGATTTTTTGTGTATTTAGTATATGGATATAATATGTGGTTATATTTGACAACTCTTTGATTTTTTATGTCAATCATTGTATTATTTTGAAATGGAATAGTTCTTAGAAAATAGGTTGGGTATTCTTCTGTTAAGAATATTGGTACGTTTATAATAATCAAAAATGTATTGGAGTCAATTTTTCCAAATATATTAATAGTAATTTCCTTAAGTTCATTTAATCCGATGAAATTATTTGTGATTTCTTCTATATCTAGTATAGATCTTGTCATTATTCCTTCTTTGGCTGCATTTATATTGTCAACTACTTTTTCTATGTCTTCGGCTATGATCGATATAGCATTGTACATTTTCAGTTGTGCGATTTGTGTTACAAGATTTCTTATTTCCTTACTAATATGTTCGTTCATAAAATTATTTATTGTTCGTAATTCAGAATATACCTTATCGATATTTCTTTCAAAAATGTCATTAACTTTAATTTGTTCATTTAACCTATTTGTGATAGTATCCATATTTTTATCTATTATATTTATTTGTTCCATTATTTCTTGTCTATCTTCTGAATCCATTACTCCCCATAGATGTTTATATACGTATCCTACAAAATTAAACAATCCTCTTTTGAATCTTTTGGGGACCCTTATTGGAGTCTTTCTGAGTTCTACATGGTTATTTATTTCGTGCACGTTTGAAGTTAATATCATTTTTATATTTGCTTTGATCTTAGCTATTTTATTTAGAAGCACTGCATCTGGTGAGAATGGATTAGAAATCGCAGCTGAGAAATGATCCAATTTTCGACCTACTGTCTATTGGTGTGCGAATGAGATACGAATGTGTGAGACAAGCCAAACCGGCGGTAGGGGAGCAAGATATGGGTTTTTGATTAATAAAAGCCCAGAGATGCGGACTTAATGAATTTATTCCACAAACTGAACTTACTTCTAAACTCGTACAGGTATTTATAGTACCGAGATAAAACAAACAATTCTTCTTTAAGTATTTCTTAAGAATATGAAATGGCAAATTCATGTTCTATTTAATCAAAATAATTCTATCATTAACTTTCTTACTCATCGAATTATAAACTGTCTTGACATTCGTCTTCATATTCTAAACAATCTCGATAATACTTATAAACAATTATCGATATTCATTCTTTCATAATGCAAACGATCTTGAAATTCATCTTTGATAATCTAAACAAATCTTGACATCAATTCTTTCACACTTCCATCTAAGTGACCACGTGCAATGTGATATTCTATTGCATGAAATGATTGTGTCATGAAAATACTAATTGATTCTATGAAATACTAATTGATTCATATGTTCACAGATCGAATGATGGGATAATGGAATCTCATAATTTATTATAGTTTATGATAGTATGTTTACAATATCATAACTCCCCCCACCTTAAGATTGAACCTCCTGGTTCAATTCAGGTGAAATATCTTTTTTCTTGTTTTTCTTCAAAATTTTATTTTGTAACTTTACTTTCTTTAATTCGATATTTTCGAGTTTTTGAATGTATTCATCTGTTTTATCTGGTAAATTTACTTTTAAAATTTTACTTTTACATTTGAGGTAATAATATAATATACATATTACAATAATGATTATAATTATTAAAACTAGGCCCGTAAAGACATTATTTTTGACATTGTTACTTTTCAATAATTGGATTTCTTTGAGTCTTTCAGCTTTTTCTAATTGTATATCGTCTAGTGTTAATTCAAGTTTAGTGTGTGTCAAATTGAATACAGGCGGTATAATGAGTTTATGATTAAATTCGGAAATTTTATTTGTGAATAATTGATTATTAATTTGTACAGAGCAATTATTAAAATTAATTACAAAGTTTCTTACAGGATGAAGTTGCTTTTCGTTACAATCATGCATCAATGTGCCGTTAAATTTCGTTACCAATATTAAGCCTTTTTGGATTTCTTCTATTTCTGTATTTTGTGAACCTTTAATCACTTTACATATATGATCACAATTTATTGGATTTTTCAGATTTTTTGTGTATTTAGTATATGGATATAATATGTGGTTATATTTGACAACTCTTTGATTTTTTATGTCAATCATTGTATTATTTTGAAATGGAATAGTTCTTAGAAAATAGGTTGGGTATTCTTCTGTTAAGAATATTGGTACGTTTATAATAATCAAAAATGTATTGGAGTCAATTTTTCCAAATATATTAATAGTAATTTCCTTAAGTTCATTTAATCCGATGAAATTATTTGTGATTTCTTCTATATCTAGTATAGATCTTGTCATTATTCCTTCTTTGGCTGCATTTATATTGTCAACTACTTTTTCTATGTCTTCGGCTATGATCGATATAGCATTGTACATTTTCAGTTGTGCGATTTGTGTTACAAGATTTCTTATTTCCTTACTAATATGTTCGTTCATAAAATTATTTATTGTTCGTAATTCAGAATATACCTTATCGATATTTCTTTCAAAAATGTCATTAACTTTAATTTGTTCATTTAACCTATTTGTGATAGTATCCATATTTTTATCTATTATATTTATTTGTTCCATTATTTCTTGTCTATCTTCTGAATCCATTACTCCCCATAGATGTTTATATACGTATCCTACAAAATTAAACAATCCTCTTTTGAATCTTTTGGGGACCCTTATTGGAGTCTTTCTGAGTTCTACATGGTTATTTATTTCGTGCACGTTTGAAGTTAATATCATTTTTATATTTGCTTTGATCTTAGCTATTTTATTTAGAAGCACTGCATCTGGTGAGGTTTCATTGTCATAATATATAGATGCTTCAAAATTTTCAAGTACTTTGATATATTTATCGAAATCAATTTTATGGAAAATTCTATAATAATCGTTAATAAGTGGAATTGATGTATCCCGAATAAGTATGATTCCGTTATGGGTATTAATGTTTTCGATTTGGATGTCTGCTTTGCTAGATGTGGCGATCAAGAATAATATTATATATTGCGAGACTGACATCTTTTGGTAGATTTACGTATCTGAAATTTCGAAACGTTTTTCTCGTTTAATATTTGTGAAATGAATATTATTTAGAGGTTTCTTTTTATATTTCATTTTATGTTTTGGGGTCCTATCAGGGGCTTTGACATAACCACTTTTTCTATTTTCAGTATAGTCTTCTCTATGTTCATTAGCTTTGTTAATTGTTTTGACTTTTAAATTACTCATTCTTTTAAGGATTTCATCTTTATTTCCTATGCCGTGAAAGATATTATAAGGTGTTTCCATTGTTGTACTGTGTATTTGATTATTATAGTAATAAATACTGTTAAATATTCTAATTTTTTGAGTGTCGTTTTTATCTGTTATTCTATATTTAGTAGCTAGTGTTTGATGTAGGCGTTCTATGTCTGCGTTTCCCGTATGAGAATGAGGTGTGGTAAAATGTGTGTTTATATGTTTATCATTACAATATTCTTGTATTAGAAATGTATTAAATTCGTTATCTGCGACTATTTTGTTTGGCTTTCCCATATGTGCAATAAAATATATTAACGCTTCTTTCAATGAAATTTTGGTTTGATCTTGCAGTATATTTACTGATGCATACTTGGAAAACTTATCTATGCATGTGGCAATTTTTAAATTATCAATTTTAAAGATATCTATGTGAAAGATTTTATTAACATCTTCAGGAGTCTCTGTTAAGTAGAATTTGGGTTTAATAGGATTTGTTGAATGTTTTGCAAGATTGCATTTTTCGCAGTTGTTAACGTATCGTACAACCATTTCGTATAATTTGGGAAAATAGATGTATTTTGACAATCCTTTAAATGTCTTTTCAATACCTCCATGCCCGATTTCGTTGATATGATAATTACGAATGTTGTAAATTGCTTCATCTTCTGTTTGAATGTCTTTTAATATCTTCGACACTTTAAGAAACTTATATTCATTGCTAAATATTTCTTTTAGTTTAATTTGTAATTTATTATATTGATGATCACTTAAATCTGAATAGATTGCGATTATTACGTTTGGTTTTAGTATTTTAATTATCTCAGTAATATATTCGTGATATTGTAACTGTCGTTCCTTGATATAAATCCTGGTTTTGTTGATTGGCTCCGGATATGTTTTATTTGATAAAATTATTTGTATTTTATATTTGTTTATAAAGTCATCTTTAATTGGTATAAGACTAGTGGTGTTTTCGCTTTCGGAATGTTGTGTTATGCTATCCTGTATCGATGGTGGACTTAGATACATAGATGTGTTTGGAATTTCTACGTTTTCAGGTAATTCTATGTTATTTTCTTTTGCGATATCCATAATCTCTTGCAACGTGACATCAGGGTTTGCGTATCCTATATTAACGTCTTTTTCGGAGTTATATTCATTCGTGCGTGAAAGAAAATCTGCTACGTTATTATTTTTCCCTTTTATATAAACTGGATAATAATCATATTCGTTTAGTCGTATCTTCCAACGAATAATTTTCTGGTTGGGTTCTTTTAGTGAATTTAACCATATTAAGGGCTTATGATCTGTTTCCAATTTAAATTTTCTGCCGTATAAGTAAGGCCGAAAATGTTTTGTTGCCCAGACAATTGCGAGTAATTCCCGTTCAATTGTTGAATAATTTATTTCATGTGTGTTCAAAGTACGAGAGGCATATGCAATTGGGTGATCGTTTTGTGACAAAACTGCTCCTATAGCGTATAATGATGCATCTGTAGTTAAAGTGAATTCTTTAGAAAAGTCTGGATATTTTAAAACAGGTGGATTAGTTAGTAGAATCTTAAGCTTTTCAAAGCTTTGAATATAGTCAATGTCGTGGATATTTAGTTTCGTGTCTTTCTTTAAATACTTGGTCATTGGTGTTATGACTGCAGAATAGTCTCTTATAAATTTCCTGTAATATCCTGTTAAGCCAAGAAATGATCTGATTTGTTTTATAGTTTTTGGTAATTTAAGTTGTTGAATTTTTTCTAATTTACTAGTATTAGGTTTAATGCCTTCTTCGGTTAGTACATGACCTAAAAATTCCGTCTGTTTAGCTAGAAAGTTACATTTATCTGGTTGGATCTTCAAATTATATTCCTTAAGCTTGTTAAATATTTTGGTTATTGAATCGACGTGTTCTTCAAGTGATGTAGAGAATATAAGTACGTCGTCCATATATACAACACATATTTTATTTATAAATTCTTTTAAAACTGTATTAATCATTCTTTGAAATGTCGCTGGGGCATTCTTCAAACCAAATGGCATGCGTAGATATTCGTAGTGTCCGTTATGAGTCGAAAAAGCAGTTTTTTCTCTATCTTTTGGATCTACAGGAATCTGATGAAAACCTTTTGCCAAATCTAATGTTGTGAAGTAATTCGATTTCCCGAGTTTATCGAATAAATCTTCAATATTGGGTATTGGGAATTTGTCGTCGACTGTGACTTCGTTTAATTTTCGATAGTCTGTTACAATGCGCCATTTTTCTCTTCCAGAATTATCTATTTTCTTAGGCACAATCCATAAGGGTGCGTTATATGGTGAGTTACTTTCTCTTATAATTTTATTGGTTAACATTTCTTTTATTTGTTTTTCCACTTCTTTTTGGTGTATCTGTGGTATTCTGTAAATTTTTGAATATATTGGTTTATCTGTTGTGGTTTTAATTTGGTGGGTGACTAAGTTAGTAGACGTTAATTCATCTCCTTCTTTATAAAATAATTCTTTATTTTTCTTTAATAAAACGAGTAATTTTTTCTTCTCTTCCTCGTTAAGATGCTCTATTTGCACATTTTCCACAGGACTTGTCTCAAGTTTATTCAAAGTTAGGCATAAACTTTTTGAAATAGTTTCTGGGTTTATATTTTCCGTTATGAATGGTACGCAAATGTTGTTCATAGTAATTGAACCATTTTCGTTATTTATTACACTTTTCATTGGTGCCAACACGTTTTGACCTAATATTGCGTCAAACATTTTTCCACTTAAATCTACAACTTTCCATTCAATATTTCCTTTATAATTAAATTCTTCTGGGAAATTAGACCATATTCCTTTGGTTATTAATTCGTTATTATGTAAACTATTTAATTTAATCGGGTACTCTAAAAGTGATTCACATTCTTCAGGAAATACATTTTGATTTATGAGAGATGTATTGCATCCTGTATCTATTAAACATCGTAGGGTTGTTCCTAGGATTGTAATTGGGATTATTGGAAGTTCTGGGTTTGTTCCGAGGCAGATTGCTGAAAATTTTCTACTTCGCGATAATTAACTGTTCTCATCGTTCTATCCTCGTTTTGATTTTCATTATTATTATTATATTGATTATTATTGTACGTTCTGTAACTTCTGTGTCTCCTATTATTTGAAATTTCTCTGTTTGAGTTTTGTGTCCTCATGGATACATCTTGGTCATCTAGATGTTCGTTTTGGTTGTGACGATTATTATTTCGTGTATTATTGAAATTAGAATTTCGGTTTCTTTGATTGCCCGTATTATAGTTTGGACGAGGTCTATTATCCATTTCGTAGTGGTTTTGATTAAAGTTTCTATAATTTTGATTATTGTATGAATATTGACTTTTGTAGCTATAGTTATTAGAGTTATCAGAATGGCTAGTTCTAAGTTGTTCTATATTTTTCAATATTTGATATGCTTCATGTAGTGTTTGAGTTCCGTTTGTTTCTATTAGGATTGTTTTGTATTCTGGTATACAAGCTTTGAACCTACCTAATGCAAATGCTTCATTAAAACTTGGTGCGAAATGCTGAATACTTGGATTAAGTGGATCTTGTAAAAATTTTGCATTCAGTTGGGCCAGTACATTATCTATTTCATAATAAACTTTATGAAAATTTTTATTAAATCTTACTTTATTAATCTCATTGATAAGCGCGTGAAAAGGAGTGGATATTCCGAAATTTTGGAACAAAATAGATTTTAAATTTGACCAGGGTATTTGTGGATATTTATCACATATACGTTGAGGTTCGCCTCTAATTTTTGTTCTTATTATATGTTCTACATATTTCTTTTTTTCTTCACTATCGCAAAAACTTAAAATTCTATCTGATCTTAAACAAAAAGATTGAAGAGTTATGCCACGTTTATGGTTGGAAAAATCTTCTAGCCGGTTTACTTCGCGTAGAATGTCCTCAAATGACAAATATATCGGGAGATCCGGGTATTCGCCTTCGTTATTGGGGTCATCTTGTACTTGCGCTATGCCTTCCCTTAACATTTGCGCTAGTTCTGCTGGTTCCATTGTAAAAACTGGTTTTGTACTTACTCTGATTGTTTCTTTGGAATATCAAAGTTATGTATTTTAGTTGCGATCTGCCGCCAAGTTTTTGGAAATGAGTCTGGGATCCTCGACTCGTTGATGGAGCTAGATCCGTGCTCGGTTGTTGATCACAATTTTGTTATATTTTTGCACTTTTTTAGCTTTCTCAGAGGTTTTCCTCAGGAAAGGAGCGAATTCTCTGAAAATTCTGCTCTAGGCAATGCTAAACCTTGTTATTATAATTTATTTATTATAATTTTATTCAAACGGTTTTTTTCCACATTCGCGTTTCACAAAGCTAACACTAAGATTCTTGTGATTTCTCACTTAGTGAATCTTTAACTTTTAAACGAACGATTATTGGTTCAGAAACCGACTGCGCCAGATATGGGTTTTTGATTAATAAAAGCCCAGAGATGCGGACTTAATGAATTTATTCCACAAACTGAACTTACTTCTAAACTCGTACAGGTATTTATAGTACCGAGATAAAACAAACAATTCTTCTTTAAGTATTTCTTAAGAATATGAAATGGCAAATTCATGTTCTATTTAATCAAAATACTTCTATCATTAACTTTCTTACTCATCGAATTATAAACTGTCTTGACATTCGTCTTCATATTCTAAACAATCTCGATAATACTTATAAACAATTATCGATATTCATTCTTTCATAATGCAAACGATCTTGAAATTCATCTTTGATAATCTAAACAAATCTTGACATCAATTCTTTCACACTTCCATCTAAGTGACCACGTGCAATGTGATATTCTATTGCATGAAATGATTGTGTCATGAAAATACTAATTGATTCTATGAAATACTAATTGATTCATATGTTCACAGATCGAATGATGGGATAATGGAATCTCATAATTTATTATAGTTTATGATAGTATGTTTACAATATCATAACTAGCATGGCAGCATGGGAAAACATTAAACAATTGTATGAACTTCTTGCACCTTACTTTCATTTAATGTATGTGCATGTACATGAATGCTTAATGCAAAAGCATTTCTATCACAAATTAATAATTTCCTAATGCTTAAACTCGCTTATGCAATTGTTGTTCTCAGATAACTGCAAACAATTACATAAAAATTTGGTTAAAATTGGAATAACCAAACTGCTGTGAGGTTTGTATGTACATAAATACTTGATACAACATATGAACGCAATATTAACATGCATTAAATGCTTTTTGTGTGTGCATACAAAATATATAAAACAAACGCCTTGTATCCGATCTTACCCTACAATCAGAAAAAACACGTGTGAATTTTGACAAGACTTAGTTCACCGCGTGGAAATTGACTTTTCTTTTTAACATGCGGCGCTTGCGTTCGTACTCTGGTAGCATTTCTCGTAAAAAAGGGGGGAATTAGGGCTTTTCGGTGCTGAGTGCGGTAGAACGGGGCGCACTGAGCGGAATTTTTGTGAGAGAGCAATGTTGTGCGTGTATTAAAAAAGGCACATTCACGTATGGGTACACGGATAGCAATTTCGTATCCATATTCTTTCATATCTATGTCGTGCAACTTCCGATCGGAATGGGTTTTGGGCACGAGCCAAGGCGATTCGTGACGAGCTGTCAAATGCCGTCCACATGTTGGCGGCCTTGTCTGACTTCAGCTCGCTGGGCCTCGGCCAATATCTATTTGCTACATTACCACAGCGTAATGAGTAGTTCCTAACCAGCGTACCAACTCCGTATATGTATACGGCCCAAAAATCCAGTGATCTAACCTGAGATTGTATTGTTGGTCAGCCTGGAAAGTTGGAAGAAATCGCATGGAACAGAAAGAGATGCAATATACAATTCGGCAACTACATACTCAAGCTAGATTTTTCACTGCTCACATACGGCCCACTCTCGCAAAATATACCAACATAATCTCAGGCCGCTTTGACAGATAATGCATTGCGTAAATGGAGGCGCAATTTCAAGGTCAAAGTGTTTTTTTGGGAAAGTGGAATAAGTTGGTACGCTGGTTGTTATTACGCTGTGACATTACGCTGTGGTGCGGGCTCCGTATATGTATACGGACCAAAAATCCAGTGAACTGGCCTGAGATTGTATTGTTGATCAGCCTGGAAAATTGGAAGAAATCGTACACTACGGGGTAGACTACAGGAAAGACTACGCGGTAGTCCTACTTCAGAGGCATTCTGACGGCAAGTTTCATCCTGTTATGTTCTTATGTGCTATAGCCATACCACCTAACCAGCGTGCGGACTCCGTATATGTATACGGTCCAAGAATCCAGAGAACTGGCCTGAGATTGTATTGTCACAGCGTAAGAAGTTAGTTCCTAACCAGCGTACCAACTCCGTATTTGTATACGGCCCAAAAATCCAGTGATCTAACCTGAGATTGTATTGTTGGTCAGCCTGGAAAGTTGGAAGAAATCGCATGGAACAGAAAGAGACGAAAGAAAGAAATTCGGCAACTACATACTCAAGCTATATTTTTCGCTGCTCACATACGGCCCACTCTCGCAAAATATACCAACCTAATCTCAGGCTGCTTTGACAGATATTGCATTGCGTAAATGGAGGCGCAATTTCAAGGTCAAAGAGTTTTTTTGGGAAAGTGGAATAAGTTGGTACGCTGGTTGTTATTACGCTGTGGTATTGTTGATTTTTTTTTTTTTTTTGAATTGGAAGAAATCGCATGGAACAGAAAGAGGTGCAAGATAAGATTCGACAACTACATACTCAGGCTAGATTTTTCGTTGCTCACATACGCCTCACTCCCGCAAAAAAAACTTGCGCACTCTCAGGTTGCTTTGACAGATAATAGGTATGTTTCCGTACTTTCAGCAAAATGCAGCAATAACAGAATTTGGCAGCTGGCTTCTTTTTGCTGCAAAATTTGGCTTGCAGCAAAAGTACGGAAACGACTTGCTGCGAATCTATTTTAATATATTATAAAAGATTCAAGTACGGAAACAGACCTAATGCATTGCGTAAATGGAAGCGCAATTTCAAGGTCAAAGTTTTTATCTGGAAAATGGAAGGAGTTCACCCACTTATCATTCTATACATTTTGCTATAGCTTCGAGTTAGAGACATTAGGTCTGTTCCCGTACCACGATTAATTGCGATTAATCGCGATTAATTGCAATGAAGCTGTTCCCGTACTCCGTTTTACTGAAAACTGAAAATTTCCCCTCTTTCAGTAATTTCAGTAGGGTCTGAGCTACTGAAAAATACTGAAAAGTGTCAAACGGAGTTAATATTTTCAAATGTGCGCGGCAAGCAACATATTTTTGGCGTAATATTGCTATGAAGGTCCAATATTTTTGTGGCGATAATTTATTACCGCTTAGGATGACTTTATAATCACTATTGTTCCCCCAAAAACCGAAAACTGACACTTTCGGTTGTCAATTTTCAGGAAATCAAATGAGAGCGTTCCCGTACTTTTCATGAAATTCCCCACCACATGATTCAGGAAAATTCAGTAAAATTAAGTTACTGAAAGTACAGGAACAGACCTATTAGCTATTGTGTATGTCTTAAGAAGATTCCGTGCATTTATGGAGGGTATTCCGTTCAAGAAAGTAACAGATTGCAACGCGGTGAGACTTACTTTGGAAAGGTAGCTTATAAAACCACGAATGACAAGATGGGCACTCGAGTTACAGTCATATGACTATACATTGGAACATCATCACGGTGTCTCTTTGGGACACGTAGATGCCTTAAGCAGATGTCATGAGCCACATACATCTAAAAAAAACTCTAGCGCACCTGAACCGCTAGAAAACTAATTTTCGAAGATATTGTCTTTGAGTGACATAAGAGTGTGGAAAGACGTAATACACTGTTTTTTAGAATCATATCAATCATTCCTTATCCAAAGCAACAAAACTCAACTATAACACATATAATTCAGTGCTGGCAACACTTTCCGAATGAAGCAGCAATAAGTTTACCATAACAAGCTCATACTCAAATCAACGTAACCTTTGAATTTCGTTCTCTTCGCAGGAATCATATCAACCATTCCTTATCCAAAGCAACAAAACTCAACTATAACACAAATAATTCAGTGCGGGCAACACTTTCCGAACGAAGCAGCAATAAGTTTACCATAACAAGCTCATACTCAAATCAACGTATGCTTTGAATTTCGTTCGAAGGTTTCAGCGGTTAAACGTTGTTTGAGGCTGCCATCCGAAAAATGTTCAAAACTCGAAAAATTTAAAAAAGAATTCCTTATTTTTTATTGCAAATGCTTTGCATATGAGAACGTTGTTTGAAGCATCTGTTGGTGCAATATTTACGGAAATGGCTAATGCTGGTTAGCCTGTATCAACAGCAAAGCATAATACATACCAATTCTGCTTCACGCTAAGTTAAACCCAACCAGTAAATTTCGTTTCGATTGAATCACTGCGCTGGAAGTTATACGGGTGAAAAAAAATTTAGGGTTACCACCCTCAAAATTTATCAAATTTTCAAAGCGTTAATATTTGTTGTTAATTTTCATTGCAGGATCATTTCCATTTGGAAATCTAATGACATAATCGCTCAGTAAAGAAATTAAACAAAATTACAAAAATGGTCATAGCTGGCAGCTCTTTCATGATTTTGGTACGAAATTTCTATGACATTTGGTTTACATTAAAGTCCATTTGCTGCGTGAACTTCGTTTTGATTTTTACACTGGACCGGAAGTTATAGGGAAATAAGCTTTATTTTGCTGAGCAAATTTGCAAGTTTTAGGAGACAAAAATCACCATAGCTGGCAACTCTATTCTAATTTTTCAGCCAAATTTTCATCAAACGTTACATAAAATAAGATCCAAGTATTGGATGAATCTTGTCAAAATCTGATGGCTGAATCGGAAGTAATAGGCCAAAAACCGGTTTTTTTTCTGGGTGATTTTTCAAGATGGTACCACTGGAACAGGGTTGCCCGCATTTCAAAATCACTTCTATCAGACCTGGTCCTAGCTAATACCAACATGTCCTGTAAATTTCATTATGATCGGATAGTCCGGTCGTCAGTTCTCGTGAACAGAACTTTCGAGTGCTGAAAATAGAGGTAATTTGGTGATGGGTTGCCGTTCTTGTGCAAATCGGAATTTTGAACATTTTAATGTGATATGATGGATAAAGGTTGAAATTTATCAGTGATCTGATTTTTTTGTCAAAAATCAAAAATTTTTCAGGAAGGTCAATGATTTGAAGGTTTTTTATTCAGGAGCCTGCCGTAGCTACAGGGTTACCCGCACTGTCCTAAAAATCTACATGTGCTAAATTTTAGTCAACATTAATACGCTCTGGAAATTTCAAGATGATCCATTGTTTTTCTTACAAGTAATGACAAATCAAAATTTGAAAAAAATCTTTGCCTACTTTTAGGCACCCTGCACCCACACACGACTCACAATTTCCAATTTTTTATCATAAACGAGCTAAGAACATAATTACTTTTCATTCCCAATACTTTTCTTTAGCAAAACTTTTCACTGCTTGGAAATATAGGAGTACATCAAAATTCACTAAAACGCTCGCCGCCGCCAAAAGGTTTAGAATATCTGAATTTGAGAAAGTCGTGGACCTACCTACTATATACATCTACGTTCTCCGAAAATTTAAGCTCAATCGAATCGGCCACTCCAGAGATTATCTCCCTTAATCATTTTGCTGATATATATATATATATATATATATATATATATATATATATATATATATATATATATATATATATATATATATATATATATATATATATATATATATATATATATATATATATATATATATATATATATATATATATATATATATATATATATATAAAGAAATATGAATTTTCGGCGAAACGAGTTTAATACTATTGTTCTTCGAACATTAGTAAAAATCCATAGGTAAGGACATGGTGGTTGCTGCAGTTGGAGAAGTAGAAGATTATGATGACCCTGATGTTGAATGTCGGATGGTTGCTGCGACTAATGAAGAAGATGCTAGTTTCCAGATAGAACTTACACAAAGCAGGGATGCCGAAGTAGTCAGAGTACGAGATGCCTTACAGACTGGTCCAATTAATTTTGAGAGGAAAAATGGTTTAGTGTTCCGACGATTCAAGCATGGTCATCTTAGTATATTTGTTCCGCAAGAAATGGAAGAAAATTTTATGAGGATGGTACATGAAAAAATATGGGAGTTGAAAGAACATATGAGCAGATTAGGCGTCATTATTGGCTCCCAAACATGCATAAGAAGATGGAAAAGTTCGATAAAATTGCTCTAAATGCATCATGTATGCTGCGCCAGTGATACACTTCATGTCGATCATTTTGGTCCACTGCCTGCAATTAGATCAAAGAGGAAACACATCTTAGTAGTAATTGACTCTTTCACTAAGATGGTCAAATTATGCCTGTGAATAGCACAAGAACCAAGGAGGTTATTGCCTGTTTAAACAGATATTTTGAGTATTATAGCCATCCTTGCCGTATTATCTCCATTGAGTATAAAGATATTAAGAGTAGCAGAGACACTGTAAACGCCTGTAGGTGTGTATCGCGAGTTTATGACTTTTTCTTTGTATCTTTTCTTCCCCCTTGCCTTTCACTCTATCACTATATGGGAGTGAAAAATCCGGTTGCTGTCAAATTTTGCTAGCCGCCGAAAGCAAACGTAAACAAACTACCAACACGCAATATAAATTGATGAGAAACAACTATTAATAAGAGGCTTTTTACAAAATGAATTATGATACGTGACTGAGAAAAGTATGCAAAAGCACCAGAGTATTAGAAATAGACGCGACATGGATTAAAGTTATTAAAAAAATGCAAAGACAACTGAGCTGCAAGACATCGCTCAAACAACTAGCATTTTGCCGCTTTTGAAATGTTAATTCACAAGAAACTTTCCACCATAGCACTTGCTGTAAGGTTCTTAACGAAATCCGGGACGTTTCAAGAATAACTAAGACGCTAGGTAAAGAATTATTGCCGATATACCGATTGAGTCCGCGAATTGGCGTCTTTGAACACGACACTTTGACAGCAACCGGATTTTACTTTTTCAAGGTGGCGCGAGGACTGTCGGAGGTCAGTGGTGTAAATAAGAAGATGATGCATAGGGGCATATAATTTGAACATGAAATTTGTTTGAAAATTTTGGGAGGTAATTTAGATATGGGTAGAACAAAAATTAATAATATAAAAATTTATAATAATATAAACAATTAATTGATGTGCAGGTATTATTTGGACATACTTTAACCGCACAAAAAATATTGCACAAATATTCAAATACGCGCTTCGAAAGCAATGCATAACGAACTGATATAAAAACTTTCGAATAGCTGGATAAAAAACATCGGGCTACTGTCAAATTCATACTATACACATATATGTGTATATATATATGTATAACTATATGTATATGTACACATATATATATACATATATATATATATATATATATATATATATATATATATATATATATATATATATATATATATATATATATATATATATATATATATATATATATATATATATATATATAAATATATATATATATATATATATATATATATATATATATATATATATATATATATATATATATATATATATATATATATATATATATATATAAATATATATATATATATATATATATAAATATATAAATATATATACATATACAGATATATATATATATATATATATATATATATATATATATATATATATATATATATATATATATATATATATCTATATATATATATATATATATATATATTAACTCCTTCCTTCCACTCTCTCCATCACTCAATCAAAATGCACGGTCCATGTGCATCAATTCCCCTCAATATATGTTAACTTCGTACTTCCCAGACAATAAAATATTGGTATAAGGAAAAGCACTTCATTATAAACTATCGTCTTCAGATTATATCGCCTGTTTCTTGTCGTCAAGACTTATGCCCAGAGAAAAGTTTAGAAAAAACTCTGGTTGGCGTCTTCTTTATCTTTGTAACAGGAATGATCGTAGCTTTTCCTTAAATTTAACCAAATTCACTGATTTTCTTATATCCTCAGGTAAGGTATTGTAATAAGCCAAAGACTGTTGCACTGGATCCATTTTCAAACTGCTGAGAACTGTTATATTTTTGGAGCTAGTGCCGGTTGCACTTTGACTCCCTTCCTCTCAGTGAGCGTTCATACGCTCTCCTTTTCCTCTCTTTTTTTTAGTCTTTTTGTCGGTCCCTCGTAGGTCTGCTACTTTAGTATCCTAATGCTCTTAGGTTTAAGTAGATATCGTTTTCTCTTTGTTCTTCGAATCTTAAGATAGCAAGGGTGCTGTTGGAATGGCTGTCGGTTGTGTCGAATAGTTTTAGTGCCTTGTCTCGTATGAACTTGTCTATTGTTTCTATTCGTAAGTCTTTGTGTATGTCAGTGTTTCTGATGTACCAGGGTGCTCTTGTTAGCTTCCTCAGGGCCAGGTTTTGGCAAGTTTGTAACTGTTTCTTGTTTGTCCTGTGTGTTTGGTAGAAGATGCTGCTGCCATAAGTTATGGTTGGTCTAATGATTTGTTTATATATAAGGACTCTGTTCTTAATATTAAGCTTATTTGATATAAGTAATGGGTACAGTTGGTTCAGTATTCTGTTAGCCGTTAGTCGTTTGTTTTGTATGTGCGTATTCCACGAAAGTCTTTTGTCAAAAGTGAGTCCTAGGTATTTGGCTGTCGTTTTCCATTCTATGGGTTCATTGTCTACTGTAAGTTGGCTTGGGTTTTGTCTTCGTCGTCTTGTCACGAAGATTGCTTGGGTTTTTTCCGCGTTGATACGAATCTTCCATTTCTGGAAGTAATCCATCAGCGTGTCTATGTAAAGTTGGAGATTGCTGGTTATAAATTCAGCCTGTCGAGATGTGTAGTAGATGCAGGTGTCGTCTGCAAAAAGGGAGATTTTCGTTGTGGGCATCCTTGGGATGTCTGCGGTGTATATGGTATACAACAGTGGTGAGAGTGGGGAACCTTGTGGAACTCCGGCTTCTATTGGCCGTGTGCTAGAGTAGTGGTCGTTTATTCGAACGGAAAAGATTCTGCCCTCAAGGAATGATCCAATCAACTGTATAAGGGGCTTTGGGATATTAAAATCGTACATTTTAACGATTAGCCCCGCGTGCCAGACCTTATCGAATGCCTTGGCAACGTCAAACATAACAAGACCTGTTGATTTCTTTTGATTGAACCCAGTTATAATCTGCTGGGTCACTCTAGCTAGTTGTAGCTCGGTAGAGTGGTGGGCTCTGAATCCGAACTGCTCTTCTGGGACGATGGATTTGTCGGTGACTACTTTCTCAAGTCGTGAAAGTATTAGCCGTTCCACTAACTTCCCGATCGAGGATAAGAGGCTGATTGGTCTCCAGTTTTGCGGAAAAGTGAGATTTTTGTGTGGTTTTGGGACAACCGTTATTGTTGCTTTTTTCCAGAGGCTCGGAAAATAATTTGTTTGGAAGATCGCATTGGCAATGTCTGTTATCTCTTGAATTTTGTTATCTGGTAGGTGTCTGAGGCAGATATTTGTCACCGTGTCTGGTCCTGGTGACTTACGTTTATTTAGCCGAGCTATCAGCTGCTTAATCTCTTCTATGTCCGTGGGACGGATCTCTTCTTCTCTTTGGGTTGCTGTCTCTAAAATGTTGGCGGCTCTTTCTTCAATCTCTTCTTCCTGATCATATTCCTGTGGGTTTGTTGTGTTCTCTTTGAATTGCAGTTCTAGTGTATCTGCAAAGGCCTCTGCCTTTCCCTCGTTGTCGTATTTAAGGCCATTAGGGCCATGGATTGCTGGTATTGCAACTTTGTTTTTTTGTCTAAAATATTTTGTCATTCTCCAGAAATTGTTGTCTCCTGGTTCCATACTTAGAAGAAAACTTTCCCACTGTTCGTTCTTGAATAGTGAGATCTGCTGGCTAATATGGTTTGTGAGACGGTTCACTTCGCGTCTTGAGCTGGGATCTCCAGTGCGTCTAGCTCTTCTCCTTACTCGATTTCTTTTTTTGATCAGCTCTTTAATGTCCCTTGGGAGCTCGTATGGGTTATAGCCTTCTATTGGGGTTTTTGTAGTGAACTCATCTTTCACTTGGACTATTTTGGTTGATAGGTTTTCAATGGCTCTATCTATGTCTCTTGCTGTTTCGAGAGCTGGCTGCGGGATATCGGTCGCCATTGTGTCCTGAAAAGCCTGCCAGTTCGTTTTGGATCTGTATTTTAGGGGATCGTCAATGTAGACGTCTTCTATTAAAAAGAGTACGGGTTTATGGTCGGATGAGAGCTCATCTAGTACTCTGGTCCGCACATTGTGCTGGAAGTTCAAGGAGAGACCTATGTCCAGAGCGTGGTTGTTGGTTATCCCGAAGTGGGTAGGTTCGTTTGGAATATGTGGGCTAACTTGTTTTTCCATGACGAACTTTTTTAGCAGTGTTCCCGCTCTGTTACTGCTCCTATCTCCCCAGAGTCGGTGGTAGGCATTAAGATCTCCAGCTATAAAGACGGATCCTCCTTGATCGAGCAGTTTAGAGAGATCTGGGGTAAAATTGAGTGAGCTTGGGGGCTTGTAGACAGAAATCACTATGAACTCAAAAGACTGAGAGTGAACTTTGATTCCTGTTGCCTCTAGTTGACCGAGGTTGGGGATGGTGATATGATGGTGGCTGATATTTCGTTTTACGAGGATGGCGGTACCACCTCCTCTGCCAGTGAGTCTATCATTTCTATAGAAGTGATAGTTCGGAAAGCGGAGATGATCTCCGGGTTTAAGGAATGTTTCTTGTATGAGGACTATGTCGACTTTACAGTCAAAGAGGAGTTGTAGCAGTTCCCCTGCTTTGCTTTTTATGGAATTTGCATTCCATGTGAGGATTGAAACATGGTTGAGGGCACTCATTGCGAAAGTTTTTTAGAGGGATTTGTGGAAGCTGGAAATGCAGAAAACATTCCTTGTACCATTTTCGCCATCATGTTTTTCATCATGAACTGGAATTGCTCCTGCATGTTGGAGAAAATATGATTCATGTATTCTGCGTTTGGAAGCTGAGTATTATGCTGAAGAGGCGGGGTTGATTTTTGGTTTATAGGGGATTTGGTTGGTTTAGCCTCAGGGATGGTGGCAGGTTTTCGCTCTTTTGCAACCTGTGCAAATGATTTTTTGAGATTTTTTGGATGTTTTGGACATCCTCCATAGCTAGCGGGGTGTTCTCCGCTGCAGTTAACGCACTTGGCCTTTTCTTCTTTTTGCTTAGTGCATTCTGAGTGGTGATGGAGTCCATCGCACTTGACGCATCTGGCTTGTGCGTGGCAGTTGTTTGCTGCATGGCCAAATTGTTGGCAATTGTGACATTGCGAGTGTCCGCCACGTGGTTTTTGGGCTTCTACTTTGCATATCAGATGGCATACTGCCTTAATATTGTATATGTCCGTTTCTTGCCTAGGAAGAAGGATTTTAACAAGTCTGGAAGGACCGTTCCTTAGTTTGAGGAAAAACACCTCAATTGGGTGGAAGCCTTGCTCTTCAAGGTCTTGTTTTATTTCGGCTGGGGTAAGCCCGTGCAGACCCCTAATGATTATGTTAAGATTTTTTTCTTCGGGCAGGAGATAGGTGTGAAACTCTATTTTCTCTGCCGTCAGTAATCTGGTTAGTTTTCTGTGGTCCTGCGGGGTTTTTGGGATAACCTGGATTCCAAGGTAAACTCTTTTTGCTGTCTCATATTCGATTTTCAGCTCTCTTATTGCTCTGTTTACCTGCGTCCATTTTTCTGGTTGCCAAATGATTATTGGCACTGTTGATTTTATTGTGGCTGTGTCCTTTTTTGCTTGGGCTTGAGCATCCGGTTTGTTCTCTTGTTTGCTGCTTTGCGGGGGGGTTGGTTTTTTCAAGACCAAAGGTGTCGGCTTTTTTGGCGTTGGCAGGACGGGGAACTCTCTCTCAAATTGTTCTCCCGCAGATGTCTCTGCCTCCATCGGTGTACTTTTGTTCTCGAAAGGTTTTATTGCGGTGTTGATCGGTTCTTCTTTCCGTTTTCGTTTTGAAGGCACAGTCGTTGGCGGTGAGCTATTTACCCCCATCAGTTGGTGCATTAGCTCCTTGTTTTGTTGGAAGAGTTCGGCGTTCTGTTTCCTCTGTTCTGCCAATTCTTTTTGGCTCTCTTTGAGCTGTTGCAGGATCTCCTCCATCCGTTTATTGATCTGACTTATCTGAGCCGTAAGCTCAGATATGGTCCTGTCTTTACCTCTTTGTGATTCCTCCTCTTCATCCTCACTTGACTCACTCTCCGAGTCTACGTCCGATTCACAGGTCTCGTTGTCAGAGACGTGCTCCGAGTGGTCGCTTTCTTTCATTTTGATAATGAATTCTCTCTCTAGTCTGTTTGGACTAAGTAATAAAAAAAAAAAAAAAAAAACTAAATCGAAGTCAGAAATTAAGTATAACAGGTCAAAGAAAAATAAAACAAGTAATTATGATTATAAGGGTTTCGTCGTCGGCTGCCACGGCTCCTTAATAATTTTCGGATAAAAAGTCCTCTTCCACGTGTATCCTTCGGTGTTTCGTAGCCCTCTTACGGGTTTTTCCTCAATAAGTCACTCGTCGACTCTCCTGATGTTCGGCGCTTGATCGCTAATCCGTCGGCTGCGATCTGTCCTAGCTTTTTTAATAGCAAGATTATTCGCCGATCTTGTGGCTGTCTGAGTTATTTCTCCAACATTTCTTATAACATATGGCCATTTGAGTTTTTTGTTAAGTATCTTGAATATAAGCTTTTCTTGTTCATGACATATTATTTGTTGTATGCTGAGTAGTCCTGTTTCACGATACACATGTAAGCTTGGAGTCAAAGTTGGCATTTTGTAAATAGTCTTGATAGCCTTAGTGATTAGTCTTCCGATCAAATCGATGTTTTGTTTCGATGTTTGCTTCCACAAAACTGCTCCATAACAGATGTTCGACAAAATAAAAGCATTAAATATGTCCAGTTTGACGTTGAGAGATAAAAAATCATATTTTTTTAGGATTCCTATCATAGACGCTACTTTAAGTCTGATATTATTGATATGTTGTAGCCAAGACATTTTCTCATCTAAAATTTGTCCTAAGTATCTAATTGACTTGACCTTTTCCAATTGTATTCCATTGATTTGTAATGACGGATTAATTTGCTGCTTGTTTTTTTGTTGGAATACTAAATATTTAGTCTTTTGGATGTTTATTATTAATTTACTTTGTTCGAGCCAATTCCAATATTTTCCTAGGTCATCATTTATATTTTGCTGGAGAATGAATTCGTTTTTAGCGGAATACAGCAGTAGTGTGTCATCAGCAAATAATACTATTTTTCCCAACAGATAAATGTCCTGTACGCTGTTGATGTACAGTAAAAACAGTAATGGCCCAAAGATTGATCCTTGAGGAACGCCAATGTTTATAGTGCATTCCTGACTTTTATAGATATTGTTAGTTGTAATCATACGCCTGTTGAACAGATAATCCTTTATTAACAGCTTGAAGTTGTGATGGATTCCGTATATTTCGAGCCTCTGAAGCAGGATTTCGTGGTTAATGGTGTCAAAGGATCCACGAAGATTGCCGCTACATAGCCGCCCTTATCCAATCCATTGTTGATTAAATGTACTGCATCTAATGTTGCCGCTAGTGTGCTACTGTTTTCTTGAAAGCCATATTGAATTGGCGTCAAAATGGAGTTAGACTTAATGAATTGAAGCAATTGTTTTTGAATGGCTCTTTCAAATATTTTACTTAGGACACTTGTGACTGCTATTGGGCGATAATTTGATGGATCTGCTGGATCCATCAAATTATCGCCCAATAATCTTTGAAGATTGGAGTGATTTTCGCTAGTTTAAGACAATCAGGGAATGTACCAGCTGCTAGGGGCTTATTTATTATTGTAGTTAGAAGCTCCAAAATATTATTTTTCAGAAATTTGATATCCTCCGAAGTTATACTATCCAGATCAGGAGAAACCTTTGATTTAAGGTTGTCGATTATTTCAGATATTTCAACAGGACCCGTGGGACGCAGATGAATTGAAGTGCACATATTAGGCTCAATATGAATACTCGAGCGTGATGAGTGTTGCAGTTGCTCGGTGACAAGTGTTCCAATGGTAGCGAAGAAGTTGTTTAACTGCTGTGCTACTTCTTCGGGGTCTGTAATGGATGTTCCATTTATCGACAGTTCTTCTATGTTCGTTGAAGATTTGTTTGGTTCTTTAGGCAAGAGCTCATTTACGAGTTGCCAATATCTGGAGGTATTTCCGGCTGAAGCTTCAAACTTATTTCTGTAGAAACGTTTTTTGGCCTCCATGATAGCTCGTGTTGAAACTGAAATAAACTAATCTTATTATCAGTTGCTGGTGGAATGATTTCTCATTATCACCGCCGTTTATTTTATAGCAAATTTTGTCCATACTCATCAAATTCCATTTAAAATTATTCTCATACAAAAATTCCGTTTTGGTAGTTTTCCCATAACATACCTGGTCCCACGCTACAAATGAAAGTGTAGTATTGCACTTTGAAGAAATGCATTCAAGATATTGCATTTGCATCTATGCGTGAAATAAGATATTGCAGTATGCGTGGAGACCAAATATGCGCTGGGATTACATTTAATGTGGGAAAATAAATGAATATGCATTTATGCATGTACAGCGAATACAATATTTGTGCAACTACAAAATATTTATTCTTGTGCGGAAAATTAGTTTACGTGGGAATCGGAATGATTCTTAACATCCTCCCCCACTTGAAACACTCGAGGAGTAGTTTCAATTGATGTAGTGCGGGTGACGGTTGATCTGCAGTTTTTGGTGCGGTTCCTTCGTCGACAATATATTAGTCCCATGGTCAAGATGGCAGCCAGACAGATGTAACCAACGACGTAGTTGTGGGTATCATGCACGGATAGAGTTTCTGGAAGTTGGGCTGATTTTACTGAAGAAATTCCTCGACTGATAGTATGTAGCTGCCGATCATCGATGTGAAGTTTGGGGATGTTAGTAAGTAGAGGCTCTAAAAGAATGTCTTCTAAATGCTCCGTTAGATTAGCCATTGGTATAAAGGTGAAGTTCATTTGATCTGCATAGTTTTTGTGTCCATTTATTGACAGTGTTTGGTGGATCAAATTGCATGAGGCATTTAGTTTGAAAATACCGCTTCCCTGTAGCTCTATGTTGGTTATTCGGTTGTTACATACGATATCCACAACAGTGTTTTCGGTCAATACGTAGATCCAGTTGTTCTTTGCCTGCAACTGAAACCATATCTCAGTTAATGGTGTGATTTGTAGGTTACAGGTTGACGAAAAGTTGGATACGTGGGTTAATAGTGAAATTTCACATTTGTGAATACTTGATTGGATACTGAATATAGGATGATTTTGTGTACAAATCAAAACATGTGATGCCAGGTGTAAACATTTTTCCTGATCCTTGTCGGAGAGAAGAAAAAATTTGTCTCGGTGTAGATTGACTGCTAAGTATTCAGTAGATGGCTGAATAGCGACGGACAGATTCTTCATTGGTGTTGGAATGGGATCAAGTTTAAGCAGTTGATAGTCCTGGGTCGATATCAATGGTAACTGGATGTCAAAGATGATATGATTTCTTGTCGTTCTTGTTTTGCTGGTAGCGATGCTGTAAAACTGGTGAATAGATTCTAGTGATATGGGTAGCGTTTGACCTGCCGGTAGATGTTCCTTAATAGTTTGAATTTGTTCGCGCAGCTGTGATGGTGTTAGCAGAAGAGGGCTGATTTTGCCTTGATGTGTGTTCGTTATCATTTGAATGATAAGATCTTGAATGTTTCTGAAATTGAAGAGTAGAATAGTGGTCTGCACTGCAATGGAGCTGAAAATATGGGAGGTGGCTTCCATATGTATCGTTGCCTTTGCTAATTTATCAAATTGGTTTTCAATAAATTTGAACTGTTGATTGATTTGGTCGCTCGCCTTTTTAATAATGTTGGAGGTACATTCAATGATTGTCGTTTGATTTTTGATTAGCTGGAGGAGGTACCTTTCATTTTTATTAATTTTGTGAATGTCTTCTTCATATTTGTCAGCAAAATCTTCGTCCAGCAACCCAAACAGAAAATGAGCGGCTGAGCCAACAATATTTAATGGCGCTCGTTTTGTTCTTGATGACCGATGAGGGTATAATAATTCATTTTTGTCCTGAATTTCAGCTTGAAGATGATGGAACTGTACTATTAATGCATTACAGTATTCACTTAAATGAAGAACCTTCTCTTCTTCTAAACAAACTTCGATCAGTTTTTTAATGTGAATAGCGATACCCTCATATTCTTGCCAGTAGTTGGTTAGGCTGTAGTATGTTACTATTTTCCACGTATCATGGGTCAATTTCACCTGTCCGACTTTTTCAAAATATATACCCGGGTTGTCCTTGAATGGCGTGATTTGGATATTCCCTTCATGCGAATTTTGGTGGAGCTTCATTCCCTGACCATAGGTAGGCAGAATGATCAGGATGCATAATAATGTTTGCAGCAGAGAAAATCGGGATCGTTTTTTAACTGGTACGGTTTGTTCTTCTTCGAGGTTTTGATTAGGTGGTCTGGTTGTTGCAGCGATGATTTTTGCACTCGCTGGAGCTATTCTTTTGTGCTGATTGGTGGTTGTATTACTGATTTTTGTTTCTGAGCCTTCACTGGCATCTTGTTCCGGCACTGGCAAAGGACTGATTGTATGAACAGCCCTACGGAATATGCCTGTTGACGTCTTCACATCAACAACTCTGGTTTGTTGATCTCGCCCTTTAATGTCGTTGATTATTCGACCTATACGCCATTGCAGTGGAGGCAAATTATCATCTTTTAATAAAACCAAAAGACCTGGGTTTATTTTCGACTCCTTTTTTGTCCATTTGCTTCTAATTTGTAGCCCCTGCAAATATTCAGTAGACCAACGGCGCCAAAAGTCTGCATGCAGAGCTCTCACGAGCTTCCATCGTTTTAAAAGAGGTACCGTATCAGGTGTGAGGAATGGATCTGGTAACGATGTCAAATTTTGTCCCACGAGAAAGTGGCCTGGTGTTAAGGCCTGCAAGTCGTTTGAGTTTGCTGATAGTTGGGTAAGTGGCCGGGAATTTAAAACTGCTTCTATTTGGCATACTACAGTGTTAAGCTCCTCGTATGTCAATGACGCGCTCCCTAAGACTCTTTTAAGGTGATATTTTGCAGATTTGACAGCGGCCTCCCACAATCCACCGAAATGTGGTGATCGTGGCGGGATTCGTGACCACTCCATTCCTTCGTCACTACAAAACCCTTCGATTGCGCTAAACCCTTGTTTGTTGAATTATGCGTACAACTCTTGAAGTTCATTGTGAGCTCCTACAAAGTTCGTAGCATTGTCACTGAACAATTTTGACGGACGGCCTCTCCTGGCTATGAATCTTTTCAATCCTCCTATAAAGGCTGCTGAGGTGAGATCAGATATGAGTTCAAGATGGACTGCTTTTGTGGCGAAGCAGACAAATACTGCGATGTAGGTCTTTGTTGGTCGTTTGCCACGCAGTTGAAAATGAATTTGCACTGGTCCGCAAAAATCTACCCCTACATGCAGGAATGGTTTGCATTCTTGAATCCTCTCCGCTGGTAAATCACCCATGAGCTGGGTGAAAAGTCTTGGTTTTGCTCGGGCACACACCATGCATTGTTTGACCACCTTGTTGGCCATATTTTTCCCGTTCGTGCACCAGTAGACTTGACGTGATATGAACAATAAACTTTGTGGACCGGCGTGTAAGTGTTTCACATGAAGTTGTCTGAAGATCAGCTCAGTAAATTGATGTTTTGATGAAATCAGGAAAGGATGTTTGGAGTCAAAAGATAAGGTGCTGTTTTTTAGTCGTCCACCTACTCGTATCAGACCGTCTTCATCTAAAAATGGTGCTAGAAATCGTAGATTACTGTTGTGTGCGACTGTTTGATGCCTTTTTAAATTTTGTATATCATCGGCGAAATCGTGATGTTGCATAGAAGCCACAATATGTTTCAATGCTAAATTCATTTCTCTTGGATTCGGTTTTGTACTTGTTGCCTTCGTAGTGGGCCGTCTACAGTTTTGTGTGAAGCGTATGATATATGCTGTAACTTCTTGTAGCCTTTGAAAACTGTTATTATGGCGTATATTTTGAATGAGCTCATTATGAATTGCATAAACCAGAACGAATTTGGTTTGTTTCATTTCAGGCAGCTCGTTTGGGATATTGCTGTATCCTATTGGTTGTTGTTGCCACTCCTTTTTTAGGAAGCCTGGCCCTTCAAACCATAATTTGTTTGAACATAAATCCTGTGGCTGCATACCTCTTGATATAATATCAGCTGGATTCTCTTTCGAGTCGACATGTAACCAGTTATTGCCTTCAGTTAATCCTTGAATGTATGCTACTCGATTGCCTACAAATGTCGTGAATTTAGAGGATGGTGCAGCTATCCATTGTAGAACTGTCTGTGAGTCGCTCCAGTATACAGTTTGATCAATCTGGAGTTGTAATGACTCCTTCGCCTTCTTAACTAATTGGGTAAGAAGTTTCGCTGCACAGAGTTCGAGTCGAGCGATTGTTGTCTGTTTTGTTGGAGCTACTCGGCTTTTGGCGCATAGTAATGAGACGATTATCTGTCCATCAAGGCCTTCAGTTCTCAAATAAATACATGCTCCATATGCATATTTGCTTGCGTCAGCAAACCCATGAATTTGCATAGATTTTGGTTTTTTGCAACTAATAACATAACGAGGTATTCTCAAATTGCTCAAGGTTGGTAGCTGTCTTCGATAGTTTTCCCAACTTGTTTGCAGCTCTTTGGAAAGGGGTGTATCCCAATCAATTTTAAGCTCCCAGAGCTGCTGCATAAATATCTTT
>OX376372.1:141646189-141708491 GCA_947369275.1 Nemotelus nigrinus
ACTCATAGCTGCCGCTTCATCATATTCCAGCGGTTGCCCAGATCATGTTTGACGACATCCTTCAAAATTTCTTGAATCTTTGGTGCTCGCGTTCCACCACCGAACAGAATAACTTGTTGGATTACATCCATTGAGAGGCCAGCCATTTTTAGCGCCTGTTCTAAAGGATTTTGCACTCACGGCCATATATATGAGCAAAGTTCATTAAGTTTGTCTCTAGTAATCTGCAGCTTGAAGTATTGATCATCAATCACCTACGACTGGGACCGTACAGCAATTAAGTAAATTTGACAAGAGGTATGTGTAACGACTACAACCAATAGAAGGCACGTAAAATATTTGAATATGTTTTCGTTGATCGCTTGGTATTTTTGCAGGAGGTAGAAGTAATGATCGTTCGTATGTGGTATTGTAGAAGCAATGATAGGTATGTGAAATATTTGAATATTTTAGGTCTGTTCGCGTACTTTCAGTCACTGAATTTTCCTGAATCATGTGGTGGGGGACATTCATGAAGAGTACAAAAACGCTCACATTTCATTTCCTGAAAATCGACAAACAAAAGTGTCAGTTGTCGGTTTTCAGGAGAATAATAATGGTTATAAAGTCATCCTAAGCGGTGATAAATTATCGTCACAAAAATATTCGTCGTTCATAATATTATAACATTAGGCCAAAAACCGTTTGACACTTTTCAGTATTTTTAAGTAGCTCAGACCCTACTGAAAAAGGGAAAAATTTCCGTTTTCAGTAAAACGGAGTGCAAAAACGGCTTCATTGCAATTAATCGTAGTACGCGAACATACCTTTTATTGTTAAACAGTTCACTGACAGTTTGCAATATAGGAAGTAGTAATTAGATGTCTCGAATATGATTCCGCGTGACATTGTAAGAAGAATAACAAGTATCTAAAATATTTTTTCGTTGATCACTTAAATGCTATTTTTACAAGAGGTAGGAATAATGAGTTTCAAACATAATTTCAAAGAGAAAACGCGTTGAACAACATACGAAATAATAAATGATATAGTAGTTTATTTACTTGTATCTTCAAATTACTTACTTTTAAAAATACAAGTACATAAACTACTTAAAACGCCGTCTCACAGCTTTTTTCATTCAAAGAATAACCACACACCATGCTTCAGCTGTGCACTATTGAATATTAAACTTCAGCAGTAAAGACCTTGTTGATTAAATATTTTCCGGTCGCATACCAATATTGCTCAAAAAACATTTCTTGCGTACACTTATTTGAATATAAGTACAAATTAAGAGCTTGCACCAAGCCCATCTTTATAGATCTAATAATCTACAGCAAAGTGCCGAGGCTCAGCTCAGCTACAATTTTCTACGATTTCTTGCAACAGAGCTAGCAAGCTATGAAGACAACTATATTTCAATTGCAGCAAAAATCTATTCAAATATATTGCGTAAATGCTGACATCAGTTCATCTCATATGCCTGCAAATTCAAATTCATATTCGCCACTCTGGAGAACTTCATGAACCTTTGTAGCATCCAGTAATTTTTTATTTCTTATCATAAAAAAATTACTGGTCACATATCTCCGACCCACACTGTATGGATCGGAGACGCTACCACATTTTTCCAATTGAAACGCATTTCAATTGCACAAAAATAAAGTCCCGCAAGTCCCCCGGTGACCTTATTTTTGTTTTCGCACAGCAACGAAATCCCTAACGGGATTTCCTCTTGCTGTGCAATCGGGCATTGCAAGCTTGGAGCGAGAGATCGGGACAGTCTGGGGATAGTCGTGTCGTTGGGCGGACGCTTTTGGCGTGGCGGAACGAGTCGTCCGGAATCGAGAATACATCAACCGCTGATTCGGGCCGGTAAATTAATTCTTACTCAAAGTAACGAGTAAATAGTGAAAATCCGCTTCTATTCGCTCCTAAAAAAAAAACCATCGAAATGTCTTTTGAACCGAAACAAAAGTACAAAAAGTTATGGTTTAGCATCAATTTGATCTTCCGTTATATACAAAATAGTTCCCGCGTGGTAAGGTGCGAAGCCCGTAGCTAAAATCCCCCTAATCTGTTCCGATGATCATCTTGGATGCGGCGCGCTAATACATGTGTACATGCCGCCTGCTCGCTTGATTGGAGGAGATATTGGTTTTGTGCGCGACAGTGATCTTCGTGATTAAGTTGACGAACTCCCATAAGATCTATGTAATAATCAAGACAATCAGCTAGTGCTAGGTGTCGATTAACGGGATTGTTCTGCGTTGAGTGCCGCCATGTGGATGATTGGGTGAATACAGAGTGCTTGTGAAGATTTGTGAGAATTAGTACGATAACAAAACAAAAGATTCGTCGCAAGTGCATAACTAAATATTCGGCAAACTGGTGTAACGAATAATGAACCGGTGCTGACACAAAGGAATTGAGTGCAAATAGTGCTGACGATGCTACACGTTCTCGATACAAGCAGAAGGGTGTCTTGTAATTCGGGAATACTAACGTGGTCAAGTGAAATTATTGAGGTTCGGGCTGTCAGAAGCCATGAACTTGAAATTTTTGCGTTGCCTATCAAGGTCAAATCCGTGCGTTTTTTAATTACGGTAGATAGCAACGGTACTACGATTTCGAAGGTCGTCTACCTACTTCGTCATCAGTGCATCACTATCTAACTTGCAATAAAATTGCTCACAAACCATAAAATATAGCGACAGTGGCTTCTGTAAATCATAGTAGCAGCGGCGGTCACGGAATTTTGTGTTTTCTTCGGCTTCTTCTTCGTGGATACATATAACCATTGCAAGATGCGATGTCACGTACTGTGACTCATTCTTTACTTTACCACTTGGAAACATTCACTTGTATTGCTAATAACGGTGGAAAAACATGGCTGTCCGCCATTACTGACGTCGATTTACTCGTTGGTAGGAGATCGGGTAATATTGCTGCGAAAACTAATGTTGCTTTAGACTTTTGCACCATATATGACTTGGGATCCATTTTGGCACGAAAAATCAGACTGCAGAAAAATGTACGGTTGTGCTTTGCTCGCCAGTGGTTGAAGTTAAAATCTAACGGCCGAATACTAAGTATCGACTAGGATTTATTGTGCAGAATGGTGTGATGTGCAGTCTTCTTCGTGGAGGCATCGCTGAACGCGGAGGAGTTAGAGTAAGCCATCGAATAATAGAAATCAATAACCAAAGTGGGGTGTCAGTACCTCCGGAGAAAATAGTTAATTTATTAGCAATTTCTGTTGGGGGAGATTCTGATGATGACCATGCAACTTCAATGTTTCGCCTATCGGCCGGACAGGAAAATACGATTTATATCAAAAAAAAAAATGTGAACGTAAGGATTATTTATTTCAATGAACTATTTCCAATATCAAAATATCGTGTATTAGCCGAATTAATTAGGTTGACATAAGAGAAAATTAATGAAATGAAAGCAATCAATTTGAATATTTTAAACGTTAATACTTAGGTAATAGATGAACGGCAGTATGATGAAATTGGTTTACACTACACTCTATGCAAACTACAAATTACTGCTTCTAGCGGAAGAGAGAGTAAAACTCTCTTATCTTAAGTTTATAGGTTTTTTTTTTTTTTGAACAAACTATTTGCTATTTTTCTTCTTGAAATTTCTACTGATATGGGCCAAGGAGATATAGCTTATTCTAGTAAACGGCAGATTCAAATTTTTGCATCGTAAATTTCTTCTTTCCTCCGTTCGACTATCACCGGTGATTTTTTTTTTCTTTTTCCTTTCTCATTATATAGGCGACGTTCAATGAGATTTTCTTAAACCCCTTCATATCTCCTATTCAGTTATCATTTTAGCTGAAAGGGAGTATTCTATATAGTAGCGTTCTAATAAAAACGATCTTCAGGTCATATTCAAAGTCGAATTAAGGTGCCAGAACCAAAAGCACTTGAAATCAGTGAGAATAGATCACTAATATTCATAAATTTACTGAAGACCATACCCTGCAAATGTCCCCCCCCCCCCCTTTTTCCTTCGCGGAGCTCATAAATATAGGAGAACCACACTAGAATGTGCTAGCAATCTTTTTTTTCTTATTTTTTTTTGAATCAATCTAAAATTCAAAACGATAAGATTATTGTATAGTATATGGAATTGAAAATTATGAGTAAAAAAAATGTGGTTTTTTTTAGTTTGCGAAGATATATTTCCTATTCTTGTTTTTCACATAAACAATTCAGATTTTGAAATGAAAAGTAAATAGTTTTGGTGCTGATTTTTCTTTTCCTCTCTCTTATTATATGGATTATGTTGTCCTAACTAAATTTAAAAAAAAAAAAAAAAAAATTTGATTGAAGTAACATTTAATTTAATCTTACATCATCATGCATGATATCTTTATTGTATCATTTTTTAGGGTTTAGTCATTTGCTATAGGTATGTAGTTTCATATTCATGCATTTATCACACGATCAGATATCTAGAGGTAAATAAGAAAAAAAAAAAGAAAAAAAAGGAAATAGATATACATGTGCCGAAATCGATTCAGTAATTTTTGAATAATATTGAATTATTAAGTTGAATCTGTTGGCCTTCTTATTGGGCGTGAGCCCGAGAAGTTCTTCTTCCTTTCCAGGGTCTGCGCGTGGCCTGGCTGGCCCATGATTAAATAGCTTTTTTTGTGAATTTTCGTGATTTTCAGCATCTTTAAAGGGAGGGATACTGGCCCAAACATAGTTAGTTTCAGTATTTTTGTTAGATTTTGAATTTTGATATGGGGCCAGTATCAGAGGGTGGAGGACCCCAGACCATCGGGGTCAGGGCTCCACTACCATCGGGGGCCCGGGGCTGTCTGCCTCACCCGGGTTCCTTGTAAAAGAGAGGTAGCCTTTTTCCTTTTTCTCGTTTTTAGATTTTTCAAGTTGGCTCCGTGTTTTGTCACGAGCACTGGGTCTGCTTAGTCAGCCCATGTTGCAGAGCCTGGGTGGTTTCCTTTACGGAACTATGCCCCCTTTTGGTCCCTGGATATGTTTATATATCAGTTTGCGGCTACGAATTCATGACGGATGAATACTACGTAGCATCCCGTTTCTTGAGAGCAAACCATCCCCATATTTTTCATGAACCCACCCCAGCCGCAGCGAGCTAGCAAAGCGGCACACCAGCATCCGTTGGGGTTGGTTAAAGGGTGCTCCGCTAATGCGGACGAGGGGCCTTCACGGCCATTTCTAGGGCACCATGCTCTCGGGGCAATTCTTTTTTTTGTTTTGCCTCTTGAATGGCATTAGCCATTCCACTTTTTGACCTTAGCACTCTTGGTTCTGGACTTCGGTCTGGTTCTAAGTTGTGCTAAGGACACCTCCATCTTCATAATCGCTACAAATGGCCCCCAACGTGGGGCCCGAAACTTTTTTTGGGCAACCCACACCAAAGTGAGAAAATACTTATGAGTTTCGACTCATACTCCCCTTAAGACTTTACGTCTTCAAACCTTGAAATTCCATTCTCACTAGCAGGTCTTAGAATCGCCTCCTTTGCGATTCAATTCATTTCGTTCGAGAGAACAAAACCCCTTATATTGAGACCTGCCTTGCTCGCTCTTCCTTACTAGCCGCAAACATCCTTCCCTGTCCTATCCGGTTAAATTCAATTCCTTTTAGATTACCTCTTGGGCAGCTTCCTGTTGTTTCGTCCTTTTGAGTTTTTTGACTCTGGGTGCAACCTGGAGGTTGGCCGCGGATAACAGGTTGTGGTGGTTTACCGCCACTCCTGTCCCGGTCAACCGAAGGGCCCCTGCCCCACTTTATGATGGGAAGCTGTCCCAAACCTTTATATCCTTGCTGTCTTGACCCAGCTTCGGCTTTTGGCTTGGGTTTGGTTCAAGCTGTGGTGGATTACGTGGGGTTGGCGTGGCGCCGCCTACACGTCCCTGCAGCTTGGCCAAACTTGAACCATTTGCTGAATTGGAAATGTTTTTGCGGGATGATTAAAATTGAACAACTTTTTATTAACATTAAAAATTTTAATCTACATTGAAAATTCTATTTTGACAAAGTGGTTTCGAAAGTACTGAAGTTGAGTCAAGCAGAAACATAGTTGTTTTTGGTCCCTTGCTCCTCTCTTTTCGAGGAATTTCGGGTGGGTAAACAGTCCCCCATACTGGGCGGTACCCTTCCGGAGCCGACCCAAGTTAATTTTCACACTTACAATTTTCAATCGTAAACATTTTCACACTAAAACATTCACTTCACATATAAACATTTGTTCCACGCTTTAACATTTCGTAATTGAAAATTTTCATTCTTGCGTTTTGAAATCAATAGCCAGCCAGCCAGCGGACCTGAATTGAGGAAGAATGGATCGGGTTTCGGTTAATAAGAAGGCCGATCTTTGGAAAATACATTTTTTTGATTCTTTTTGAAAAATCATACCTTTTGGAAAAATTGAAACTTTCTGAACTTGTAATTTTCAATTAACGCCAGCATCTGGCTTTGCTATTTTTGATATCTTTATACTATTTGCTTAGTTAGTCACACCACGGGTGTGCACCTATTTGAATTTTGGCACTTTGGCCTACTAGCTGGGAAAGCTTAAAAGAGTTAGTCACACCACAGGTGTGCACACACGTATATATATTTATTATATATATTTTTTTCACTTACATATATATTATATATATATTTTGAATTTGGCACTTTGGCCTATTATCTGTTAAGACTTTAGTAAGAGTTAGTCACACTTGTTGTGCACTGGGTTGCTATTTGAAT
This sequence comes from Nemotelus nigrinus, assembly GCA_947369275.1. Lineage (NCBI taxonomy): Eukaryota > Metazoa > Arthropoda > Insecta > Diptera > Stratiomyidae > Nemotelus > Nemotelus nigrinus. The sequence goes on from OX376372.1 coordinate 141,652,930, forward strand.
TTGCAGCAACCCACTTTAGATTAAGCGAATTAACTCGTCAGTCACGTTAGCGTGCAAAACCCCAAATTAGAAATTTTCATCTTTTGTCAATTTTCACAGACTGAAAATGCCATTGCGTCACTGCAGTGAGGATCTGTCTGGCACCACAGTGGAGGCTCAGTGCTCCATATGCCAGCAGACATTCGCTACTGCCCAGGTCACGTATACCACAAAATGTGGACATACATTTCACGAAACGTGCCTGGAGCAATGGCTCAGCAACCGTACAGATTGCCCGCTGTGCCGTGGACCACTGAGTCTCCTCTTAGAAGCCAGATAGGCCCCCACTGCTGCAGCATCTATGCCACGAGGGGCTCGGCCTAAAAAGCAACGGCCGGGAGTAAAAACCCGAGGCATGCGATCTGAGGAGGTAGACATCCGGGACTTCGATGTGCAAGCCGAGTCGGGGGCGGAAGGTTTAATTCAGCCACCTGGCCCGTCATCGAAAAATATCTGACGTACAATCTGAAGCCGCCGGAGTGCGCTCTATAGTGCACCAAGAATTGGGCGGACTTCAACAACAAATATCTGATTTACAGAGCGGCATGCGTGCGATGCTGGAGCGCATGGCCCAATTGAACCTTCCGTCCCAGACTGGGAATGCAGAGTCGCCGAGACTCAACCCTCGCGCGCAATCATTCGTACCCGTGCAGCGTCCATACTCACCGCGCACCCCTCGTGGCAACAATGTCCAGTTTCACCACGATAAGGTGGCTAGTATCATTGGTGGGTGGGGCCTAAAATTCTCGGGTCGCGAATCTACTGTGCCAGTTGAAGTCTTTATTAACAGGGTAGCGGCTCTTACAAGAAACACCCTGGGCGGGAATTTCAGCATTCTATGCCAGCATATGCGCCTACTTTTGATTGGACCTGCCGCTGATTGGTTCTGGAGGTTCTATAACACCAGACGAGACTTCAGTTGGAGAGATTTGGAGTCGGCCCTGAGCGATCATTTCGCGGATCGCTTCACGGATGCCGACCTGATGGAACAAATTCGAAACAGGAAACAGCGTCCAAATGAAACTTTCGACGATTTCAGTGCGGCAATTTACAAACTAGTTGACCGCCTACAGCGTCCCGTTGCTGACGCTGACTTAGCAGATATGCTTAGGCGCAATTTACTGCCAGAAATCCGTCGTGGACTGCTACAAATTCATCTTCCTTCAGTCCGACTGCTCCGTCAGGCCGTCATCCGTGCAGAGAATTTTGAAATGGAGCTCGGAAGTCGACGCCGTTCTTCTCAATGGATAAATGCCACTGAAGAATTGCATGAGGAAGACCAACTGGACCAGTTTGAAAGCTCAGCGGAAGAGCATGGAGTGGAAACAGTCGCGGTCCTGCCTACTTGCTGGAACTGTAAGCAAGTGGGACACCGTTTTGATGACTGCTTGGAGGCCAGAACTATTTTCTGCTATGGCTGCGGCAAGGCAGACACCTACAAGCCAAATTGTGCCAATTGCCAAACAAAAAACTTATCACAGGGAGTGCGGAACAAGATCTCACGCCTCCTTCAGAGGAAACAGTCTCCCCCACGCTCCAGCAAGTAGACAGGACCGGTGATTTGTCACCACATTCCGTTGGCCCAACTACCAATGATACTAGTATTCAGCCGTGTGGAGAATCCACCACCTTATCTATACCACACTTACAGGCTGAGGAGCCTCCTACATCTTTGGCTTTTCTGCCATACCACCTAAGATGACAGAAATATACGGCGGTCCGAGACCGAATTTTTAATTCCGAAATTTCACGACCGGAACCTATTCGTTCCAAAACCAAGCGCTCAACGCTGAGGATGAGAGCTTTCTATTCTCGCTTTCGGCATTGGCGCTACCAGCTTAACTGTGCCACACTGATGGACGTGCCTTCAGGTGACGTCCGTCCATACGCGCAGGTTCTGCTGTTCGACCAACCAACGGCAGGCTTGATGGCGGCTGACTTGGCAAAGTCATTCCTCGAGAGGAACGCTTTTCATTGGAAAAGAGCTTCTCTCAGGTTGAAGACTGCAGACGGCACAGAACATCAAGCCGTAGGCCGAGTGTCAGCTGACATCACGTTCAGGGGAGTTACCAAGTCCCTGACGCTCTGGATAATTCCCGCTCTTAGCCAAAACTTATATCTAGGAGTGGATTTCGTGCGTCAGTTCGCCTTAGCAGCAGACCTGTTTGCGCCATCCCAACAAGTCAACACCACTAGTAGCCTCGAACAACTCGACGATCACGCCCACCCTCTCACACCGGAGCAGCGTCGCAGACTTACGTCTGTGATTGCTAGCTTTCCGTCATTCGCCGTAGAGGGTTTAGGAAAAACAGCGCTGATCGAGCACGAAATCGACACTGGCGATCAGAAACCGATTAAACAGAGGCACTTCTCTATTTCGCCAGCTGTCGAAAAGCTCTTATATAAAGAGATAGATCGTATGCTCGCGCTGGGCGTGATCGAAGAGTCCAAGAGCGCGTGGTCCTCGCCAGTGACCCTAGTGGTCAAGCCCTCCAAGGTACGCCTGTGCTTGGATGCGAGAGAGGTTAACTCGGTCACAGTGAAAGACGCCTATCCCTTACCACTGATAGACGGCATCTTAAGCAGACTCCCTAAGGCCACATTTATTACGAGCCTGGATCTAAAAGATGCCTTCTGGCAGATTCCTTTGGAGGAACGGTCAAGGGAGAAGACGGCTTTCACTGTGCCCAGGCGACCCTTGTATCACTTTGTCGTGATGCCGTTTGGGTTGTGCAATGCACCCCAAACGATGTCACGGCTCATGGACAAGGTGATACCTCCGCATCTTAAGCACCAAGTATTCGTATACTTGGATGACTTGTTGGTGATAACCGAAGCCTTCGACGAACACCTGAAGGTACTGCACCAGGTCGCATTCCATCTGCGACAAGCTGGCCTTACCATCAATGTAGAAAAGAGTAAGTTCCTCTTGCGCGAGGTAAAGTACCTTGGCCACATTGTTGGTAATGGAACGATCCGGACAGATCCTGACAAGGTGAGATCCATAATGGATTTCCCTCTTCCAACGACCACGAAGCAGCTGCGGAGATTTTTGGGAATCTGCGGCTGGTATCGACGCTTCGTCAGAGAATATGCGTCTTTGTCAACGCCACTGACAGACATGCTTTCGAAGAGGACTCAATTTGTGTGGACTGACGAGAGGCTAAATGCTTTCAAGCAATTGAAAGTGAGCCTTGCTTCGGCTCCAGTGTTGCACAGCCCCGACTTCAACAAGCCCTTCTCCATCCAATGTGACGCGAGTCAACATGGAGTAGGTGCCGTGCTAGTGCAACGGACGGAAGAAGGAGACGAAGCCCCCGTCGCCTATATGTCCCACAAATTGAATCCCGCTCAGAGAAACTACACCGTCACTGAGCAAGAATGTCTGGCAGCGGTGTTGGCAATCAAAAAGTTCCGTGCCTACGTGGAAAGTCACGAATTTGAAATCGTGACCGACCATGCTTCCCTAAAATGGCTAATGCACCAACCAGATCTAAATGGTCGCTTAGCTCGGTGGGCCCTTAAACTTCAAGGGTTCAATTTTTCCATCACCCACCGAAAGGGAAGCCAAAACGTAGTGCCGGACTCTTTGTCGCGCATGTTTTCTGCCGAGGCGTTGATGCCGGCAGAAGGCGAGGAGACTCCAATGGAGCTAGACTTAGAGTCACCACACTTCAAAAGTGCTTCTTATATGGAGCTAGCGGCTAAAGTCCAGGCAGAACAAGACCAACTGCCGGACCTAAAAGTTGTAGACGGGTTCGTGTACAAGCGGACTGAGTATGCGACCGGAAACGGACTTCAAGACCAGTTGGCCTGGAAGTTGTGGGTGCCGTCAGAAATGACGGCAGAATTAGTGAAGGGAGCTCATGACCCACCCTTGAGTGCGCATGGTGGCGTGGCCAAAACCCTCGGGAGATTACGTCAATGGTTTTACTGGCCACGAATGGCCGCTCAAGTGCGTGAATATGTGGGATCATGCCTCACATGCAAAACCACCAAAGCCCCTTCACACACCCTTCGTCCACCACTGACGCTGCAGTCCGTTCCCGAGCGCATATTCCAGCGCTTGTACATAGACATTATCGGCCCCTACCCTAGGTCCAAGTCTGGCAACATTGGAGCTCTCATGGTCCTGGACCATCTTTCGCGGTTCCCATTCATCGAGCCGCTTCGGAAATTCACTGCGAAGGCAGTAGTGGAAATCATAAGGAAGAGGATATTCCATCTTGTTCGAGTCCCGGAAAGTGTCGTGACTGACAACGGGGTACAATTTCGTTCGTCTATATTTCAAACATTTCTTCAAGAATTCGGTGTCGGACACACCTTTACCGCCGTATATTCCCCTCAGGCTAACGCCTCAGAACGTCTTAACCGTTCCATACTGGCAGCAATCCGTTCTTATATGGACCCTGCTCAAAAGGAGTGGGACGCCAAACTCTCTGAAATAACCTGCGCGTTGCGCTCAGCACCTCACGATAGGGACTTCGCCCTATCAGGCAGTTTTCGGGCAACCAATGGTCACCCATGGCCGCATTTACCATCTGTTGCGGCAACTGCATCTTCTGGATGACCCCGATACGACTCTGCCACCTCCTGACCACCTGGCGCTTTTACGCCAGACTATCCGCGACCTCACTACCCAGGCCCAGTCTCGCAATGCCAAGGCCTATAATCTTCGTTCCAGGGTGGTTACATACCGGCCTGGCGAAGTGGTCTACAGGCGCAACTTCCGGCAAAGTGACGCAGCCGCGCACTACAATGCAAAGCTGGACCGGAAGTTCTTACCTAGTAAGGTAATAAAGAAAATCGGTGGTGCTTATTACCAGCTGGCCGATCAAAATGGACGATCAGTGGGCGTCTTTCATGCGAAAGACATCACTAAGTGATATACCCACTAGTTCACCAGTTCACGATCTGTTTCCAAATTTAATTTGGAGATCGTCCATTTGCGCCTATTTCAGGTGTCACTCCTGCCCCAATTAGAAAGTATCTAGAGATGTTCACCTGGTTCACCATTTCCTCTATCAAAGATGCTTTCGTCATTAACTTAGCATACGTGTTCACGAAATTTCCTTCCAGTACATTTACCCCCTTTATTTGCTCACTAGTTCACGCAATATATATATAAAGGATTGGACAGTAAAAGACATGATCACCTGTTCAAGTCATTGTCTTTCACATCTTACATCCATCCTTCAGCTCTTTCCACGCCCTTGCCCTTGTGGAAAGACCTGTGTTGTAGCATCCAGTAATTTTTTTTTATTTCTTTTCATAAAAAAATTACTGGTCACATATCTCCGACCCACACTGTATGGATCGGAGACGCTACCACATTTTTCCAATTGAAACGCATTTCAATTGCACAAAAATAAAGTCCCGCAAGTCCCCCGGTGACCTTATTTTTGTTTTCGCACAGCAACGAAATCCCTAACGGGATTTCCTCTTGCTGTGCAATCGGGCATTGCAAGCTTGGAGCGAGAAATCGGGACAGTCTGGGGATAGTCGTGTCGTCGGGCGGACGCTTTTGGCGTGGCGGAACGAGTCGTCCGGAATCGAGAATACATCAACCGCTGATTCGGGCCGGTAAATTAATTCTTGCTCAAAGTAACGAGTAAATGGTGAAAATCCGCTTCTATTCGCTCCTAAAAAAAAAACCATCGAAATGTCTTTTGAACCGAAACAAAAGTACAAAAAGTTATGGTTTAGCATCAATTTGATCTTCCGTTATATACAAAATAGTTCCCGCGTGGTAAGGTGCGAAGCCCGTAGCTAAAATCCCCCTAATCTGTTCCGATGATCATCTTGGATGCGGCGCGCTAATACATGTGTACATGCCGCCTGCTCGCTTGATTGGAGGAGATATTGGTTTTGTGCGCGACAGTGATCTTCGTGATTAAGTTGACGAACTCCCATAAGATCTATGTAATAATCAAGACAATCAGCTAGTGCTAGGTGTCGATTAACGGGATTGTTCTGCGTTGAGTGCCGCCATGTGGATGATTGGGTGAATACAGAGTGCTTGTGAAGATTTGTGAGAATTAGTACGATAACAAAACAAAAGATTCGTCGCAAGTGCATAACTAAATATTCGGCAAACTGGTGTAACGAATAATGAACCGGTGCTGACACAAAGGAATTGAGTGCAAATAGTGCTGACGATGCTACACGTTCTCGATACAAGCAGAAGGGTGTCTTGTAATTCGGGAATACTAACGTGGTCAAGTGAAATTATTGAGGTTCGGGCTGTCAGAAGCCATGAACTTGAAATTTTTGCGTTGCCTATCAAGGTCAAATCCGTGCGTTTTTTAATTACGGTAGATAGCAACGGTACTACGATTTCGAAGGTCGTCTACCTACTTCGTCATCAGTGCATCACTATCTAACTTGCAATAAAATTGCTCACAAACCATAAAATATAGCGACAGTGGCTTCTGTAAATCATAGTAGCAGCGGCGGTCACGGAATTTTGTGTTTTCTTCGGCTTCTTCTTCGTGGATACATATAACCATTGCAAGATGCGATGTCACGTACTGTGACTCATTCTTTACTTGACCACTTGGAAACATTCACTTGTATTGCTAATAACGGTGGAAAAACATGGCTGTCCGCCATTACTGACGTCGATTTACTCGTTGGAAGGAGATCGGGTAATATTGCTGCGAAAACTAATGTTGCTTTAGACTTTTGCACCATATATGACTTGGGATCCATTTTGGCACGAAAAATCAGACTGCAGAAAAATGTACGGTTGTGCTTTGCTCGCCAGTGGTTGAAGTTAAAATCTAACGGCCGAATACTAAGTATCGACTAGGATTTATTGTGCAGAATGGTGTGATGTGCAGTCTTCTTCGTGGAGGCATCGCTGAACGCGGAGGAGTTAGAGTAAGCCATCGAATAATAGAAATCAATAACCAAAGTGGGGTGTCAGTACCTCCGGAGAAAATAGTTAATTTATTAGCAATTTCTGTTGGGGGAGATTCTGATGATGACCATGCAACTTCAATGTTTCGCCTATCGGCCGGACAGGAAAATACGATTTATATCAAAAAAAAAAATGTGAACGTAAGGATTATTTATTTCAATGAACTATTTCCAATATCAAAATATCGTGTATTAGCCGAATTAATTAGGTTGACATAAGAGAAAATTAATGAAATGAAAGCAATCAATTTGAATATTTTAAACGTTAATACTTAGGTAATAGATGAACGGCAGTATGATGAAATTGGTTTACACTACACTCTATGCAAACTACAAATTACTGCTTCTAGCGGAAGAGAGAGTAAAACTCTCTTATCTTAAGTTTATAGGTTTTTTTTTTTTTTGAACAAACTATTTGCTATTTTTCTTCTTGAAATTTCTACTGATATGGGCCAAGGAGATATAGCTTATTCTAGTAAACGGCAGATTCAAATTTTTGCATCGTAAATTTCTTCTTTCCTCCGTTCGACTATCACCGGTGATTTTTTTTTTCTTTTTCCTTTCTCATTATATAGGCGACGTTCAATGAGATTTTCTTAAACCCCTTCATATCTCCTATTCAGTTATCATTTTAGCTGAAAGGGAGTATTCTATATAGTAGCGTTCTAATAAAAACGATCTTCAGGTCATATTCAAAGTCGAATTAAGGTGCCAGAACCAAAAGCACTTGAAATCAGTGAGAATAGATCACTAATATTCATAAATTTACTGAAGACCATACCCTGCAAATGTCCCCCCCCCCCCCCCCTTTTCCTTCGCGGAGCTCATAAATATAGGAGAACCACACTAGAATGTGCTAGCAATCTTTTTTTTCTTATTTTTTTTTTGAATCAATCTAAAATTCAAAACGATAAGATTATTGTATAGTATATGGAATTGAAAATTATGAGTAAAAAAAATGTCGTTTTTCTTAGTTTTCGAAGATATATTTCCTATTCTTGTTTTTCACATAAACAATTCAGATTTTGAAATGAAAAGTAAATAGTTTTGGTGCTGATTTTTCTTTTCCTCTCTCTTATTATATGGATTTTGTTGTCCTAACTAAATTTAAAAAAAAAAAAAAAAAAATTTGATTGAAGTAACATTTAATTTAATCTTACATCATCATGCATGATATCTTTATTGTATCATTTTTTAGGGTTTAGTCATTTGCTATAGGTATGTAGTTTCATATTCATGCATTTATCACACGATCAGATATCTAGAGGTAAATAAGAAAAAAAAAAAGAAAAAAAAGGAAATAGATATACATGTGCCGAAATCGATTCAGTAATTTTTGAATAATAATGAATTGTTAAGTTGAATCTGTTGGCCTTCTTATTGGGCGTAAGCCCGAGAAGTTCTTCTTCCTTTCCAGGGTCTGCGCGTGGCCTGGCTGGCCCATGATTAAATAGCTTTTTTTGTGAATTTTCGTGATTTTCAGCATCTTTAAAGGGAGGGATACTGGCCCAAACATAGTTAGTTTCAGTATTTTTGTTAGATTTTGAATTTTGATATGGGGCCAGTATCAGAGGGTGGAGGACCCCAGACCATCGGGGTCAGGGCTCCACTACCATCGGGGGCCCGGGGCTGTCTGCCTCACCCGGGTTCCTTGTAAAAGAGAGGTAGCCTTTTTCCTTTTTCCCGTTTTTAGATTTTTCAAGTTGGCTCCGTGTTTTGTCACGAGCACTGGGTCTGCTTAGTCAGCCCATGTTGCAGAGCCTGGGTGGTTTCCTTTACGGAACTATGCCCCCTTTTGGTCCCTGGATATGTTTACATATCAGTTTGCGGCTACGAATTCATGACGGATGAATACTACGTAGCATCCCGTTTCTTGAGAGCAAACCATCCCCATATTTTTCATGATCCCACCCCAGCCGCAGCGAGCTAGCAAAGCAGCACACCAGCATCCGTCGGAGTTGGTTAAAGGGTGCTCCGCTAATGCGGACGAGGGGCCTTCACGGCCATTTCTAGGGCACCCTGCTCTCGGGGCAATTCTTTTTTTTGTTTTGCCTCTTGAATGGCATTAGCCATTCCACTTTTTGACCTTAGCACTCTTGGTTCGGGACTTCGGTCTGGCTCTAAGTTGTGCTAAGGACACCTCCATCTTCATAATCGCTACACCTTCAATTAATTCTATTATGGGCAAATTAACCGATCGACTTCAATTGAGTGAATTTTCGTTCAGTTTCAGCGCTCACTTAAGGTAGAACTATGTCTTACCTAATTTATTGACTTCCTGATCGAAGTGCTCGCGCAAGCGCAATTGAATATTCAATCCACCTAAAGTAGGATCATAGCCAACACCTAATACTTGAAACATTGGGTTCGTTTCCCTAGTAGCTTTGTCTGACGAGCACTGTTACTAGATTGGGTGATTTTTCGTACATTGGGCTATTTTTCCGTTGCATTTGGCGACGAAATTCAATTTTGGGTTACTGACGACTTTTTGGGCTCCACTAAAAAGCTCAGGTTCCAACTGCTAAAAATATATAAAGTTGAATTCAAAATTTCCTCAATCTTGAATCTCTTCACTTCATGTTTTAATATTTGCTTTATGTTTTAAATTCCGGTTGAACCTACACTTTATTTCTAGTCTATTATTTAACCGGCTGCCTAAGGTGGTCCGCAATAAGATTTAAATTTAAATATGTGCTTGTAAAACTCATAAGTATGAGCAAATCGGCAAAATACAGTGAGCACGGAAAATTTTCGGACAAAAACCAATGAAGTTAAATCTGCTGCTGGATAAAAAAAAGTCAAAGAAATATGCGAGCTCATTTTTTCATTACTATATCTTCTTGCATATAATACAAAATCGTCTGCTTACACTACAAGGTGCCGAAATGCCAAAATACAATAGTCAATATATGTTTTAGAATCATAAATCACATAAAGACTAAAATTGGAAATAAAATGCACCTAAATTTTTTGACATCTTTGATGCGAACTCCAAGTCTCTTGAATTTCAACAAAATATGTTGCAACGACTATAAAATACCCCCAGATACGACACAAATAATGAATTCTTCAATTTAGACGTTTACTACATCAGAAAATGGAATTGTAAATATAATTTTCGACTTAATGAGAGATTTGTATATAAATAAACAAAATATTAACACCCATGTGAAAAATGAATTCAAAATTTTTTTGCGTCTAATAGGAACATTTTTCGGCACAATTTGGCCTCGACTTATATTTGGCAGTGTTTTTTTTTTGGGCTCCATGAACGAAAATTCTATATTTTCTGCGCGCCCATATCGCAGAAAATTTAAACTTGTGCTGTGTCGTTGATTTGCGTCCGTCGGTAAACGCCATAATTTAAGGCTACTGCTGTATAGTCATTGATCAGCTTCAAAACTTTAATATTTGCAAGCTGCGTGGCTGTAATGAGTGTAGCACGTTCAAACCGCCCGAAAAACCGGGAATGACGATGACACATTCAGTGATTTGTTGACCTGTTGAAATAAGCTTGTTAGGATCACGTTACTACTGATAAGCTGTAGTAAAAATGCAAACCTGTAGAGTCCTCAGCGAATTATCTGGCCTTGATTAGGAACTGGGCGACAAGTTCTTCCACTGAAAACAAGTCGTCACCGCTTTTCAAGATAACTGTGTTTCTTACTCCGTCGGGAACTATTTGGTAGTACGGGAACCGTTTCCTATTGGCAAGTTAGAAAGAGTTTGCTTTAATATATTCAAAGTCGTTGCAAAACGGATTTATATCTCACCTATACAAATCAACAATAGGATTATCAACAATCTTTCCCAGCAGACCAAGCAAATAAAAATACGCATTCACTGGAAAATGGGCAACTATTCAAGCAGAAACTTCACCGAATGTTTGTGCTTTATCGCGGAATGCAATATTGCTTGGCGTTTTCCTCTTAGATTCTTTATTCAAAGCAGCCCCTGGACACGGACGGTATAACTTTCCCAGAACTTTCCACCAATAGCCCGCGCGACCGATTGCGAATGGGCAAACCAAAGACGTATGAGATTTCTATTTTTCATTTTCTTGTGGGGGCATAGGAAAAGGCGCGGCATTTCAAAATATTTACTGTCTATTGAAAAATTCGATTGGTATATTTTAATTGCAGCAACTTATTTTAGCTTAGATTTCCATAAGGAAATACAATCGTTGTTCCAATATTATATGGCAAAGCAAATATAGTGCAGGCAATAGTGTATCGCAGGAAAGTGGAGTTATTGTATACATATATGCAAATACTTACATATATCCAAAACAATACTATTCATATCTGCAAAACACTCAATTGTACCATACATGGAAATTTTTTTAAAAAGGGATTTTTACATGAATAGTTAGCCATTCGACTGAAGTATATTAAGCTTCAAGCTTTAAAGTTAAAAGAGGATACAGAAGAGGAAAAAACGGAATTGAAGGAGCAATTAAACGTAGTAAGGAATGAATTAGAAGAAATAAAAAAGAAGCAAGCTCAACCAAGTTATACCTTAAACCAACTATATTAATTTCAAAGCCAATTTTTTCTTTAGAAGCTAGATATATTTTAATTTCTTGACAGCTACCGATATTTCGAAAGTAATTTGCCTCTTTTCAGTGATCGTTTAGTCTAGATCAATAGACGTTGCAGAGACTGATAAACACTGAGGAAGTGGGCAATAACTGCTTAGCTTCAAAAAACTAAATCGTACTATAAATCAGCATATTTAGCTTCATCTTTTTAGGGCAACGTATACAAATTTTAGACCTTCAAACAATATCGTAAAATATAATTGCCAATCGCCGAATTCAACCAAAATCGACCACAAAATACAACAAAACAAACGAAAAAATACACGTCACATACATAGTATATTTGTAGTGTCTTGCAAAATATTATGAAATTAATAAGGATCAAATAAAATTCACTTAAGACTGAAGATTCAAATACAATTAATTAATTCAACTTTTTTCAATCAACAATCACTAAACAAATCGAATAAAGTTTAATTCTGATGATTTAAATTTTCTTGTCTTAGCTCGTAATCATCATATATATATACTAAACAAAGAATGAACCTTGTTATAATTCTATCTCTGAATATTATTATTCATTACATTAAACTTCTAAATTTTATTCAATTTACATATTATATAAAAAGACTCCGGGATTATCCTGATTACACAACACGGTACAATAATGTGTAAAACAGAACTTTTGACAACAAACTCAAAGTTCCATTTTATCTAACTAATATTCTCTTTCCAATACAATACAAAGTAAAATTAACATATAAATCATACAATTAATAATTCACCTTTCAATTTCTTCTTCTTTCTAAACGTTAATACATATATTCTACATAAAAATTCCATAAGATTACAATCTAATAAGCGACAATGCTGGATTCTACGACATTCATCTTCATTTTTTCATCTTAACCGATAACTTTTTGCAGTTATCGTAACAATACCAATTCAGTCGTTATTGTTGCTTTTGTTGTTTATTGTGGTGTTGGTGGCAATTGGTGAATAGACTATGAAACGTATGTTTACGTGCAGCGGTGTCGATTCATATATTTTTTGCAAAATGCCATTTACAAAAAGCAAACATGCATTTAACATCCCTGTTATAGGTTCGCTTCAATCGACATCACTTGATTCTGATATAATGTCATCCTCATCGATAACGCTCACCTGATCGGATGATTGATCGAATGATCGCACCGAATACGATGAAGGCTGCAATACTTCGATATTCGAATCTGAGTCCCATTCGTCGAATTCGATATCATCATCACCTCGCCCGTATGCTGTTTTAACAATAAAATTTAATTATAAATGAATAGGAAACATTTTTCTAGGTTTTTGATTAATAAACAGCTAGTTTTTTTTTCAAAATTTTCTTGAATAATTTTTTAAACATTAAAATCATAGTAAACAATAAAATCATAGTAGTAAATCACATTAAAATTTTTTAAACATTAAAATCATAGACGACACTTACCCTCGATATATTTTCCAAAGACCTTTGGTAGTAAGGCTTTCGCCTTGTCAATATCTTCCTTCGTGCACTCTCCTTTGTCGAGCCCTGTGCAAGAAAAATGAAATAGTTTGGATTTAATGATGTGTTATTGTCAAATTTTTCGAAGCAATTATTGGAGAAATTTTGTTTTTATGAAATATTAAGAACCAATCAAAAGGTATAGAAATGTTTTGATTGCAATACTATCAGAAATTGAATTTTAACTAAGTGGTTTCGGAACAAATCACAGCTTGTTTTATTTAGATGCAGTTCCGTCAAACCCAACGCGCTTTTCCACACACATTGCTCGAGCTCGTTTTTCGGGAATCTAAAAGATAATGACGGCAAAGTTAGTTTTATATCATCTTGCCCCAAAGTTATCAACATTTGCAACGCCTTTGATACGGATGAGCACAAAGTGTCATGGCGACCACCAAATTGTTGACAAATTTAGAAACATTGAAAAATGATTACTTTTAACAGGAAAAGACGCTTTCAATGATTGATTTTAAGCTTAAACCTTATATTGATCACTTACTTGTGAAAAGAAACCACGGAAGGTTTGCATTGCTTCCGATTTTCGCAACTTGGCACAACGCACTTCATTTTCACTTTCTGCCTTTTTCTCTGTCTGTCACTGCAAAAAAATACACAAATATACGATCACTATTCACATCTTCACATATCTCAAACAGTTTTACCTTGAATCCTTAATTCGGAAATTCACAAAGGTCACTTTTATTTTGGCGCGCACAAAATTACTGCACAACTCACGTGTTCAACCGTACTTGTCAGATTGACAATGAGGTCGAAATGGCGGAAAATTGAGGGGAAATGCTTGGATTTGACAATGAGTAGCGAAAAAATTACTACCATCCCCTTCAATGTAAATCTTATGGGCATGTCCACTCCATTTCTACTATCTCACTGATTCAAAGCGATGTCCATTAGAACGCCAACGGGCTCTATTGGTTCTATACCTTCTGAAAATAGCCAAATATGTACGAGACCATTTCCAAAAGATATCGTCAAAACTATTTTTTTCCACAATTCATTCCCATCCATACTTTCACTTACCTGAATAATGATCGATTTCGGTCCGAAATCACCCGCCGCTTATTGAAGCCGCACACTACACATTTCATGATCACTCGCGTACACTTTAAACGAAATTAAACGTTTCAATTTATGAATTATTCACAAAATAACACTGAACGCGCCGATTTGTTTATGTTTTCCAGCCCCTGGACACGGACGGTATAACTTTCCACCATTAGCCCCTTCAATCCTCTCGCACACAAAGCATGTTAAAGCTGCCTTTACGCCATTTCGACCTCATTGTCAAATTGGAGGGGAACTACTTGGATTTGACTCGATTTGACAATGAGTAGCTAAAAAATTACTACCATCCCCTTCACCGCTGAAGCACACTGCGACGCAGCCAGGCGCAGCCAGGCGCAGCCAAGTTGTCAGTTGAGTTGACTATATGGGTTTTCCATAGCCGCGAGCACATCAAGTCGCAGCTATGCGCAGCGAGGCGCAGCCAGGCGCAGCTCAGGTCGAAATGGATTCAACTTTTGTCGCAGCGAAGAGTTGCAATCAGCTGTAATTACTTGAGAAACGCGCGGGATTTGAAATGTATGCGAAAATGTAAATAGAGTTGATTTTATATTACAAATTTTTTGAGGAATTCGAAAACAATTTTTATTGGTAATAGCTTAGATAGTTAAAAGTAAAATAAAAATACTACAGAGAGTGACTGTGGTTACATCTAGGTATATAACTGTTGATTCATATGTATTTCATTACCCATTTATGAAAACTTTTCTAAAACCTAAAAATACTTTTCAGGATTGAACTGTGGCGACGGAAGCGGAGGAAGCCAACGTATCTATTAATGTAGCGAAGTCAGCTCAGGATGAGAACATTGTAAGTTCTGCATTTATAAATATTTATATAACATTTATATTCATTTATTTATTTTTATTTATTTATCTAGCTTCATGCAGCTTTTTTCCGAACAATCAAACAATTAAGTTTATAGTAAAATAAATATATTCCAGTCACTACCTTTGAACTATCATGTTCAAATATACTTGATTCATATTTCATCTTCAACTCCAAAGTGTTTCCAAAATATTTAAAACTGTTGATTAACCACTAGACAACACAAACACATAAGTGACTCAAAACAATGCAACGAACACGAAACCGCAGTTTAAGACACGTTGATACACGTATTATCAATTCCAGAGAAAAATCGTCCTTCGGAGAAAAGCAAATTTCTCAGCAATTTTCCGGCTACAACCTTCCACCACAAGAGCTAACACGCGGATGAGGTGTGGTCACGCTCATGTCGTAAGCTTTAGTACTTGATCCATGCTACCTCACTGATGTTTTCGTTAGCAATAGGTCTGTTTCCGTACTTGAATCTATTATAATATATTAAAATAGATTCGCAGCAAGTCGTTTCCGTACTTTTGCTGCAAGCCAAAACCAAACCAAAGTTTGCAGCAAAAAGAAGCCAGCTGCCAAATTCTGTTACTGCTGCAGTTTGCTGAAGAACGTAAACAGACCTAATAGGTCTGTTTCCGTACTTTCAGCAAAGTGCAGCAGTAACAGAATTTTACAGCTTGATTATTTTTGTGGTGGGGGAACATTTGGAAAAGTACAGAAACGCGCTGCTGCAACTTGCTGCAAGTAAGAAGAAGACACTAAAAGTGACAGCTGCGTTGATTTGAATTTCGAAAAACGTTCTTGCGGACATTTTGAGTGTCATGATCACAGCCCACATACCAGATGAAGCCATCATATGCATTGGAAACACCTTGTGAACATATCCTTTTCCATCTACAAGATTATCATATTTTGCTCGTGCGCAATTATGAGTTCCATTAATAGATATAACAGGCTCTATTAATGGAGCCCATATCAATATTGATCCGCCTGCGAAACAAAATTTATAATTCATCTATATTATTATGCCTGCAATATAAAACAACAGCATATTCCCGCCAACAATACATTTCATTTTCAGTTGCAATGACTAACAAGTTCAAAGTACAAATCAGTTTTGTCCTTATTAAAACCTAGCCTCCACCGAAGTCGATCATATACAAATAAGTGCACACCATGCACTAAATATCCACCATTGGATATTTTGTAATAGCAATAAAAACGTTGTGCGAGAAATATATTCCGTGTTCATTGGAATATTGCACAGAAAAGATTTTTCTTCGCGCGCTCTTTTGAATATATATACATTTCAAAGCCTCGCACCAAGCCCATCGTAGTCGATTTGACCAGCTGCAGCAAAATGCCTCAGCTCAGTTCGGCTGTATTTTTCTACAACTCTCTGAAAGAGGGGAAGCGATGACGTCAACAAGATTTTATTTGCAGCAAAAGTACGGAAACGACTTGCTGCGAATCTATTATAATATATTATAATAGATTCAAGAACGGAAACAGACCTAATAAGCCGTTCACACTACACTCTAAATCAAGTAGATTTAGAAGCTGTCAAAGTTAATCAGGTAAGCGTTCACACTACCCGAAGTGATTTAGAATGAGGAGATTTATAGCCCGTTCACACTAGGCTCTAAATCAGGCGATTTCGATCAGCTGATCGCTTTAGAGCTAAATCAAGTTAAATCTACCTGATTACCCATACATTTTTTTCCCCTTCTGACAGAGTTAATCAAGTAGATTTAGAGTTAATCAAGTACAAATCAGGTACTATTGTGAATTTTTCCGGGCTGAATTGTTCTCAGAGCGTGCTTAATTCCATCCGTGAGAGGGAGAGTAGATTTCAACGAAATGTCATTCGAATTTCGTTCAAATATAGCAAAAATTGGACAAAAAAGGAAAATGTGAGTTGTACAAAATGAAAAGAAAATGCTCTTGCATGTTTCTGCACCATTTTGAACAACTTTCATGCAAAAAAAAATTGTACACACAAATTCGAATGACAGTTCGCTCTCTAAATCTCCTCATTCTAAATCACTTCGGGTAGTGTGAACGCTTACCTGATTAACTTTGACAGCTTCTAAATCTACTTGATTTAGAGTCGAGTGTGAACGGCTTATTAGAGAGCGAACTGTCATTCGAATTTGTGTGTACAATTTTTTTTGCATGAAAGTTGTTCAAAATGGTGCAGAAACATGCAAGAGCATTTTTTTTTCATTTTGTACAACTCACATTTTCCTTTTTTGTCTAATTTTTGCTATATTTGAACGAAATTCGAATGACATTTCGTTGAAATCTACTCTCCCTCTCACGGATGGAATTAAGCACGCTCTGAGAACAATTCAGCCCGGAAAAATTCACAATAGTACCTGATTTGTACTTGATTAACTCTAAATCTACTTGATTAACTCTGTCAGAAGGGGAAAAAAATGTATGGGTAATCAGGTAGATTTAACTTGATTTAGCTCTAAAGCGATCAGCTGATCGAAATCGCCTGATTTAGAGCCTAGTGTGAACGGGCTATAATATGCTGCCGAACTGTCACATGAACATTCGAAAGCAGCTGACTGTAAAGTTAGGGTTACTGCATGAAATAGGTGAAAAACGATGCACGAAAATTTTGAAAAGTGGGCGCGTAGTTTACACTTTATTACGATTTGTTCAATTTTGGAAAAAGATAAGCACAAATATATGTAGTTTCATTCTGATTTTGCAGTTTTAAGAGGATTTGCAATTAAAATGTTCGAATAATATTCATTATTTTGAAAGATGTTCGTGTTGGACATTCCTGTAGAAAGCTCATAAGCGGAAAGCACAAAGCTTTCGAAAATCAGTGTGTATGTACATGAAATGTGGAAGTAGTTGTAGCAAATATTTATATGTATTAACTGGCTTCAACAGCTTTGTATGGAAAGTAAAAGCTTGCCATCTCCTAAGTATATCTCTATGCCTAACAACAACTGATAAGCATTTCGTAGCGAATTTTTCCAATTATACCGCACGCACCGCATTAATTTGTGTTTTAGCTGCTCACTATCACTGTTTTGCAGATCTCACTTTATTTTCATTTCACTCGTTTTAACACAACCTGTCCAATTAATATTTTGCCGCGGACGTCCCGTAAGACTACGTGTGTTTTTCGCGACTTTTTTCCCGTAAACTGTGACGTCATCATTCTGTATGACGGCCCGTACTTCTAAAAGGCATTAGGTCTGTTTCCGTGCTTGAATCTATAGGCCTGTTCCCGTACTACGATTAATTACGATTAATCGCGATTAATTGCAATGAAGCTGTTCCCGTACTCCGTTTTACTGAAAACTGAAAATTTCCCCTCTTTCAATAAATTTCATTAGGGTCTGAGCTACTGAAAAATACTGAAAAGTGTCAAACGGAGTAAATGTTTTCAAATGTGCGCGGCAAGCAACATATTTTTTGCGTAATGTTGCTATGAAGGTCGAATATTTTTGTGGCGATAATTTATTACCGCTTACGATGACTTTATAATCACTATTGTTCTCCCAAAAACCGAAAAGTGACACTTTCGGTTGTCAATTTTCAGGAAATACAATGAGAGCGTTCCCGTACTTTTCATGAAATTCCCCACCACATGATTCAGGAAAATTCAGTAAAATTCAGTTGCTGAAAGTACTGGAACATACCTTATGATAATATATTGAAATAGATTCGCAGCAAGTCGTTTCCGTACTTTTGCTGCAAGCCAAATTTTGCAGCAAAAAGAAGCCAGCTGTCAAATTCTGTTACTGCTGCAGTTTGCTGAAAGTACAGACCTATTGATACCATAATAAGCCGTTCACACTACACTCTAAATCAAGTAGATTTAGAAGCTGTCAAAGTTAATCAGGGGTGTGTTCAATGTGCATGCTATAGCTGCTCCAAAAGCATAGCATAGCACCACTTTAGCAAGTGTCAAAATTCGCAGTAGCTAGGTGAAGCAGCTATAGATATTGGACAGCCAAGAGCTGCTACGTAGCAGCTTTTGTCTGTTACGTAGGTCGGTTTTTAAACAGTACAACTCAAAAACAAATCTCTTCAGTTTTTGTTTAACTTGAATCTTTTTGTTTACTTGGATCAGCTTCACACTTGCCTTGCATTTTGGAAATTGTATTAAAATTGCGCGTTTTCAGCATACAGCTGCCCAAAAAACATTAAAATTTTCCAAACATATTCAAAACGTTTCACTTTTTCCTGGCTTTTGACACCATATCTGTGAAAAAGAGCGAAAAAGAAACACTCAAAATTTGGTGGTACACGAATCAGCGTACACGGCCTTTTGCGCTTCATACTCGGCTTCTAAAAACTCAAGATGAGTTGCGCTATATAAAAGCGAACTTAAAACTCCAGTTGAGCTGAAATGTTTAAAAGCCCGCATTTAGATTATTATAGCAGTATTTTCAAATTTCTTGCTCATCCTCTTTGTTACCAAAGCCCAAACACTCCTTTTTATTTCAACTTCTTATCGAAAATGAAGTTTGAACAATTGTCAGCTGTTTGCACACGGCCATTTTGCCGTAGCTACTTTCTTGCTATCCTCCAAACTGCGAGCAACAAATAGCTGCTACCTTAGCAGCTATTCCGAAATCTTGGACAGCCCGACTGTCAAATAGCAAGCATAAAAAAGTAGCTATTTCGTGACATTGGACAGCCAGAGCTGCTAAAATAGCAGCTAATAGCTGCTATAGCATGCACATTGAACACACCCCAGGTAAGCGTTCACACTACCCGAAGTGATTTAGAATGAGGAGATTTAGAGAGAGAAATGTCATTCGAATTTAAGTGTACAATTTTTTTTTTGCGTGAAAGTTGTTGAAATGGTGCAGAAACATGCAAGAGCATTATCTATTCATTTTGTACAACTCAAATTTTTCGTTTTTGTTCAGTTTTCTTTATTTTAGACCGAAATTCGAATGACATTTCCGTCAAATCTACCATGCCTCTCACGGATGGAATTCAGCACGCTCTGAGAACAATTCAGCCGGGAAAAATTCACAATAGTACCTGATTTGTACTTGATTAACTCTAAATCTGGTCGCTTTCAAGTGTCAGACGCCGAAAAAAATGTATGGGTAATCAGGTCGATTTAACTTGATTTAGCTCTAAAGCGATCAGCTGATCGAAATCGCCTGATTTAGAGTGTAGTGTGAACGGGCTATAAGGTCTGTTTCCGTACTTTCAGCAAACTGCAGCAGTAACAGAATTTGGCAGCTGGCTTCTTTTTGCTGCAAAATTTGGCTTGCATTTGGCTTGCAGCAAAAGTACGGAAACGACTTGCTGCGAATCTATTTTAATATATTACAATAGATTCAAGTACGGAAACAGACCTATACTAATGTGTGCAGCGATGGGCATTGAGACGAATAAATGTGTAGCAGATTTTGTTCAAAAAAGTAGCAGAATCAGAAAAAAAGTAGTAAAAATTATACATATACATATAATGTATGAACAAAACCGAGAACAACGACTTTTTCTGCATTCTAAGAATTTTGTCAGACGAGCAGCATTAACAATAGTTGCCACACGCTCGGCGTTTTCTTATCGTAGATGTGCTTCAGTTGATACTTAATGGTTCACCGAAGTTGCATCAGTTCTATCTTCACTAAAAAGTAGTTCCCCGGGAAAAGTAGTAAATATCATTTGCTACGTAGTAGAGTAGTAGATTCAGAAAAAATCAGAAAAAAGTAGCAGATTTACTACAATTGTAGTAAATGCCCATCGCTGAATGTGTGTTGTAACGGTCATATCCTCTTGTTTTATATCTACGACCATGTCTGTGACGATGTCGTAATTAATGTATAGGAGAAGTAGTTGGGTGGCGGTTGTTTAGAAGTATTCACAATACTTGGACTGAAAGTTTATAGCTGCGCGATAATTTTAGATAAAAATAGTAATGGAGAAAAAGCAGCAGTTGTTAGCTATTGAACCACCGTTGGAGCTGAAGTTTCGCGGTAGGTGATTAAGCATAGGTTAAGAGGTCGGAGTTATTTAATGATGCAAATGAAGTGCAGCGTTTGCATTGAACTAAATTACTTCACCGGTGCTCTGTTTGGTGGAGAACAATTTTATATAGGATTGTGCCAATCGCGCTCCAACTGTTACTCTACTTTTCTTCGAATCGCTAAAGATATTAGGACAACTAGGACATATTTTGGTATAAAGTATAAATAATTCACACAAAAATTTTCATATGTAATCCGCTGGTGACATTTTAATTCCATCCTAGCAAAAAGGCCATGAAAATTAAGTCAAAAAGTCGCGAAGCAAATTAATAGTAGCAAATCAATTGAAGCAAATTATGATGGTAAATGTCTTCATATATATGCGCTTCTTGGTAATAGCTGTTGCAGTAATTGCATCCCTACAAAAGTATATTAGTCAAAGAGAATAATTTGAGCTTTGGCCCCTAGAGAAAATTGTTCGAATACTTGTATCAATTATAACTACCTGACACTGCATTTCTCAATCAGTACGCGTGGTTCGATTGGATCTTCTTCAAATCCATCGTCTATGTACTTCCCAGACAAATTAACATTTGTGTTAGTGAAAGAAGGTTTAATCGTCATCAATTTTAATTACATTTCATACATTAGGTTATATGTTTGCCCTCATTGATATGTACCCAGAGAAAGGTCTGCAAAGAACTCCCTATCTTCTTCATTAAGGATTAGTGTTTTTGATGTGTGATTTCAAGTTCGCTTTGAACTCTTATTAGCCGATTTTGCCGAGCTCGGCGATGATTTGTATAATGCGATAGTCTGCTGTATTGATCCATTTCAATCTATCCGCTCTTGGAATTGCAAGAGATAGATATCCAGCAGTTCTGCTTTCCTGATTTTTCATCTACAACACAGTGCGGAGGGGTGTTAGTCCATTTCAAATTGTTGCTCAGAATATTAAAAATTACTTCTTCCGCTGTCCAAAATACTTAACAGATGGATATTTAAAAATACTGTTCGGGTGTACATAGTAGGTCTGTTCCCGTACTACGATTAATTGCAATGAAGCGTACTAAAACGGAGTACAAAAATCGGCTTCATTGGAATTAATTGCAGTACGGGAACAGACCTAGTAACTGATAACATAATTTTCTGTTCTAAACATAATTTTGATTACTTTCGCAATTTTACAATTCAATGTTTTCGTTGATGCCTGACTCTATAAAATAGCTAGGTATGTGATACTTGATAGTATATAGGCATTAAAAATAATTAATTTAGTACTAATTTCCAAGAAGTCCAAGTACCCAATAAATCTTTTATTATCGAATTAAACTTCCTGCAAATGTTATATTTTTCGAGACGTTGGAACAAAATTCTGTGATCAATAATGCCAAAACCATTCTTGAGATCGACTAAAATGGCTGCTACATAGTTATCCAATGACTTGTTAATTAATTGGACCGCAACTAATGTGGCCGCTATTGTATTGTGTTCTTAAAATTAGTACTGAATAATAACGGCGATTGCCCGGTAATTTGAAGGATCCGAAGAGTCATCTGCCTTGAAGTTTAGTGTTATTCGTGCCAACTTAAGGCAAGATAGAAATGACCAGCCTTTAAGTGTCTGTTAAAATTTTTTGTAAGAATTTCCGCTATTTAATTTTAATCAATTTGACCACTTCGGATGTTGAATTGTCGATACCTGGAGAAACTCTGGTTTTTAGTTTGTCTATAATTTCCACTACTTCGCTTAACATTGTGAGGTCTTAAGGGGTTACCCCCACTTGCAACTTTGAAGTTTTTCGTTTTTTTTTGTTGCATTTTTTTTAAGTATAACTATCTGAGAATACGTCCTTCAAATTTCAAGTCGATCCAAGCATAATTAACCGAGATATGAGCGTTGAAAGAGAAGAAACTGTTGCTTATACAACCGCTACTTATACTTATAAACGTGTTTTTCTCGAAATGACATCTTTGAAGTCGGTGACCAAAATTACTCGAAAACTACTGAACCAATCTTTTTGAAACTTAGCAGGCTTATTTAATATACAAAAATGTAGTATTTGATCGTTCGATTTTTTTTTTAAATAAAAACTGGCCGTTTTATAGCCAAAAGACGACCATTTTTTTAAGTGAAAATCGAAATATTAACTTTGACTGTCCGCCATTTTGTGAAAAATGGATATTGTTTTAAATCCTTCGATCAAACACTAGTTTATACTGTTATTTAACTAAGTCCATCGCTATTGATTGTTTCAGATGATCCAATTCGACACAATTTTGGTCACCGCAAAAGGTGAAAATTAAAATTCCATTGTTTTGACGGCCATTTGTAATTAAATCATGTAATATTTTTCAATAAAAAAATTACTGAAAGGTGTTCAATGTATGTACTTTAAGAAAATATAATAGTCGTTTAAAAACATTTCGTAGTTTCGTCAAAAAAAATTCATGAAAATGACCTATTTAATTGCGCTACAAGTGGGGGTAACCCCTTAAATGTATACTGGCATAGCTCTCAGGTATTGTACCAATCACTTCGTTCGAATGCATTATTGAATTGTTGGGCTATGTTACTTCCAATCGTTGTAAAGTAATGATTCAATTCTTCTGTGACAGATTCATGAGTTGAAATTAATGATCCATTTATGGATAATTCATCGATAATGTTACCTGCTGTGTTGCGATTTTACCTGTTTACATTAATTCGTTTGAACTATTTTGAACTACTTCCAGCCGACGCTTCAAACCTTTTCGAGTAAAATTCCTTTTTAGCTTCCTTAATTAGCCGACTCGATTCCCTTTTTAATAGTATTGCTCTGCTTCTTCACTGCATAATTGCCATGTATATTTTATAAGCTTTTTGCTCGAGAGCCTCAGTTCTGCCCAGCTCTGAGTGAAAGAGGTATCCTTTGTTGCGTTCTCGCGCTACTCCCGATACCACCATCACAGCTTCTTCTGAGACCAAGCGGTAGCTACTAGTGTACGTTAAACATCGATAGTACTATCGATACTATCGATAGTTCAGAACTATCGAAAACATCGATGATTTTTTTTGTAATCGATAGTTTTTGAAAACTGAAAAAAATGCGTAAGGTAACATTCCGATATCATCCCATCCACTGTGAGCATTTTATGTTTGCTTCGTTTTTCGCATTTAATAATATTTCCTTTTCTTGTTTTTGTAAAGCAGCTCAAACCAAAGATAACAGACCACTCTTATATTCTGTTAGTTTTGTCACTTGTTATTTGTTGTAAAATGAAATAACACGAAGAAAGAAAAAATGTAAAATTTAACTGCACATGAAAATCATAAGCGTAGAAAATTGAGACTGAGTGAAAAAATTCCAAATAGTGATTTTGCTAAGTGTAATATACGCCGCAATCAATACAAAACAAGTAAAAACACGAAAAATTTATCAAATCATTTAAAACGGAAACATAAATCATAATGGAACTTATTTTCTGTTGAATCTATAGCAAAAACTCATGGTCCTAGTAACATCTTTGAGAACAGTTCAACGAAATCTAGAAAAATCGTCAAAAATTATTTTGGAAGAGCGAAATTCTACGCAGATGGTTTTGCCCGAAAAAATATTTAGATGAACTATAAGTTCGTATTGTTGTTTTGGACATAGCGCCTTTGCGAAAAGGAGAACATGAAGGCTTCCGTGATTTCGTGGCTGATTTAAAACATACTTGCTTTATTATAATACTTCGAAGACGTTAAAATGCGGGTTCAAAATGCCATAAATGCAGTTCAAAATATTTCTTTAAATCCAAAAAAAAAAAGAATACTGGCAATCACATCTCATTTTTTTCATAGACGTAAATTAATTTCTACATTATCAACGGAATTTAACATAAAAGGAGTTCAGTTTCGAAAATATTCACAGAATTTAGGCCACAGAGTTCTTGAGTAGGTTGTTTTTGGAAGATAAGGAGTACTTATCTTGTTATTTCTTGTTTAGGCGAGAAATACTACACCAAGCAAATGGAACATTTGATCAAAAATAAATGCGATCGTCACTGATAATGCTGCTTGCAGGTTAATGCAAGCAAAACTTCTTCAATTTAATTATATTCCATGCCTCGCGCATACTTTAAATTTGACTGTGTCGGATTTTGACGGCTCCTGATTTTCATTTTATCATGAAAAAGTGCAAAAACATTGATACTTATTTTCAACCGAGCTCAGTTGTTTCAGATATGCTGACAATTGCACAAAGACTGCTCAACAAACCTGAATTGAAGTTGATTCAGCAATTCCGTTCACGTTGAAATAACGCATACGCCAAGATCAAATGTTTCTATGAAATCAGGCAAGAATTGACTTTGGCATTAGCCGAATGTGAGAAGGCTCCTGAAACGTTACTCGCCGAAGGTTTATATGTGGTGCCGACTATTATTCTGCTATTAGAACCATTTGAAGTGGCTACGACAATAATATCTAGCGCAAATTACATTACTTTTTCTTATATAACTCCGTTATTACGAGGGCTAATTCTACAATTATCGAAAGTGGGAATTCACATAAAAAACCCTGCTGGTAAGAATATTTATAAAACTTTACGCAAGTCAGTGCGGGAACGATTAATACCGTTGGAGAGAAAGGGCTCTCATAATGTTAGCCACCATTCTGGATCCAAGGTTTAAAAAATAAGTGAAAACGATGGAAACATAGCTGCGCAATCTCTTCAAATAGAATATACTTCTTTTCGGATGACACAAAAGCCGGTGTCAACTCTAAGTACTTGTGAATTTATGGCAATTGCATCTACAAGCAATTCAACTGTTGAAACTGGAGAAATTTACTAACGAAGGAAAAGTTGAAAGGAAAAAAATCCAAGGAGTTATTATTTCTACCTGTAGATCTATTCAAAGGCAAAGCTTATAGCTGCCCAAATAATGATGCAAAAATATATAGATATATACCAGAACCTGGAGAAACCTCCTATTGGAAACGACATATGTCTTATCGACTACTGGTTTGATTCAAATACTGAGACAATGAAAATGTTTTCTCTATAGCATCCATGTCTTCTGTTCCGAGTGACGGTTTTTTCTCTCGAAAACTGGTGTAATTCACAGCGATCGCAAAAACCGCTTAAAGTTTCAAAGCGTTTCAACGAATTGCTTTTCCTAAATCAAAATGCTCAGCATTTCGGAAATGAATAAAACTCTATATTTCTGTGTTTCTCTATAATAGTGATTGAATTCTAGGCTATTTTTTTAAAAAATCTATGAATCCTGGGTGTATATGCTAATTTCGCAAAAACACATATACACCATCGATAGTCTATCGATAGCCTATCGATAGTTTTAAAAAAAACATCGATATTATCGAAACATCCAACTATCGATGTTTAACGTACACTAGTAGCTACAGGCGATACGTAGGGCACCCCTGCGCTGAAAACTGGCAATGCGCTTCCGGAACTTATCAGTTCGGAGCGCATTTCCCCAGATTTCGGCTCCATATGGCAAAATGGAATCGGTCATTACCATCAGCAGCCTCCGTCGCGTCTCACTGAGTTCACTGACGTTGGCCTGTGGCCTATTCAGACTACTAGAGCCCTCTCACATGCCCTGCGGATATGATCCCAATTCGTCAGCTTGGTGTCCAGGGTCACTCCTAGATACCATTGTTATACATTTATTTTTCAAATACATTTGTTGTTCATTACTTATATCTATATTTCATTTAATACAAATACATCGATGTTATTTGAACTTGAGTGGACATTCAGGTCATCAATTTTGTTACGAATTCTTTTAATGTTAGCATACATTGTTTTTAAAGCATTGTTTATTTTATTCAAAATGCTTTTAGCAATTCTTAATCAATTTTATGTTGATTTATTACAGCCATCCTTTTATATTCTTTGCATTCGTATCTTTCGACTCGATGATTAGGGTACCTATGTCGCTTTTGGTTAGTGCATTTCAGAACACGTGTTTGTTGGATGATTTCTGGCACGTATAGCACATACATCTTTATTTTGGCAACACGATGCTTTGTTGCTGAAACCCTGGCATTTGCAGCACTTCATAATATTCTGGTCCTCAATGATATAGTTAGACTCAAAGTCGATATTAATGTGTATGTTGACCATTCGTTTAAACAATTTTCCTACCACTTCAACGAAAAACGGGGATTACCATGAGCTAAGGAAATATCCTTTGCCAGATTCTATCAAATGAGTGAAAAGAATCTTGAAAGAGTACAAAGGAACTATTATAGAAGTCAACAAGCTACGGGTCCCAAACCCATCTTTGCCAAGAATTAAGTGATTTCCGAAGATACACAATGAAGGAAGTGAGCTAAAGCAAATTACAAACGATCCAACAAAGAGAATCGGAAAGTGAATTGTAGACGAATCTATGGCTTTAGGGAGTGTAACGATAGGTTGATTATGTACCGAGAGGCTTGGAATAGTGGAATAGTGGCAACAGAAACGAAGATAGGCGAGTTGTAAGGTTTTAGTTCTTTGAATACATGTATCAGACAGATATTTCTCGACGTTTGTGACTATTTCTGGCGCTGATACCTCTATTTGAATGATTGAAACCTTCTCTACTTTCAGAGGGAAGTACTTCAAAGCTATTGCCTTAGAAAATCACTTATCTCCACTTCTGAGTAAGATATTCATGAACAGGCTGGAAAAGAAACTTCATGAAGAAAGTTCGCTTCTCTGTGTACAGATGATATGTGTAGACGACACCCTGGCAATCGTAAAAAAAATGTTTTGGCAAAAAGTTTGGAGAAGCTGAACAAAATACATAAAGATATCCAATTTTCAGTGGCAGTTGAATACAACGAGAGAATACTCTATTTGGATTTAATGATCACCAGAGAACCACTCCTTGCACGTCTGATCATTGACATTCCCCCAAAATGGCGCCTTACAACTCGCCCAATCACCGGCTAGTAAAGATGAATATATTGTTGCATGCACGCCAAACAAAGCTTATATCGTTGTATCAGCGCCAGAAATAGTCACAAACGTCGAGAAATATCTGTCTGATACATGTATTCAAAGAACTAAAACAATCTATAGATAAAACGTAAATAGCCCTCTAGAAGCCAGATCGAGAATCTTCGAGAACCCAAGACACACTCCCATATCATAGGTAACAGACATTATCAATAGCTTTCTCGAAGCCAGATCAAGAACCGTCGACATAAATCCAGAATAGCCTAGACACATGTAAAAAAAGACACCACACCAGATAATGGAGTATAAATATCGCCGCAAGAGGTCTTAGCAGTTAGTTAATACACTGATACGGTGAAATACAAATTAAGTGTATCCGGGTATGGATATTCTAAAAAAAAACGATAGAGTAAAATTTTTACGGGAAATTTTAATAGTGCGATTAATAATAGTGCGATCAGAAAGGTGTACGCGATTTAGTGTTTATAATTATTGGTGTAAATAAAAGTATAATTAGTGGTATAAAAGAATACTGTTTTATTTCACGAATGTGGAGAATATCGAATCCACGAAAGGTGTTTTAAGGGTAAAACACAACAACATTAAAGATATACTTTAATATATTAAAGATACCACGAGAAAAAAAATTGGAAATCTGTTAACGATGCTCTTTATACAAGAAAATAAAAAAAAACAGTCATAAGAGCTCCAACAGTTTTACGTCAATTTTCAAAAAAGTTCGGAAAGTTCTTGAACGCTTTGATATAAAGGCAGTTCCAAACAGTAGGACAAAAAAGTAAGTGGAGTCTAGAATAACTCCCCCGGAATACGACAAATATGCAAGCAAAACGGTTAGTTGGCTAAAGACTAATATACCATAAGTGGGAATCAGCTTCAGCGAGGAAAAGGAACACATCTTTATTGCGATCAGCAGTAGCGAAACAAATTCTGGAAGAGGAGCACAACATTCCAAAAGACAACGTGGTGGTGATCAGGGAGGCACACCAGGTACGAAAACTAGATGCGTAAGAGAACTTAAACATATGAAAAACCCCGACAAATAGACGAATAAACAGTGCATAAAAAAGTGAGCATTACCATTGTTCAGGCTGATTTGAACAGACACTTTAATGGCAAAAAAAAATTATTTAAAGAAAACATGTAATTAATATACACATATTAGTGATGGGCGATTGCGAGATATTTTAACAGTCGAGATAATCGTAATTGGCGCCACAAAATAATCGAGATAATCGCAATCGAGAGAATCGCAATCGATGCGCCAAAACAATCGAGAGAATAATCGAGGGAATCGAGACAATCGAGAGAATCGAATAAATATCTCGACATCGTAGCAATCGAGAGAATCAAATAAATATCTCGCCGTCGTAAGGATAGGTTTATCTAAAGTTAAAAAATTACACTGCTGTCACGTCACGTGAGCTCACGTGAGATAACATAAGCTGACCTCACGTGACATAGATTTGCAGTACCATTTTGTGTGCTTAGAAGCACACTGCTGGCACGTTACCCGGACTCATGTGCTGTCACGTAAGCTCACGTTCCCGATAATCTGCAAATTTAGATTTTTGAGTTCACGTGACAGCACGTTTAACATGTAACGTATATTTTTGAAAGTCGTATATGGCGAAATGTTTGCTGATTAATCAAAATATCCATTATAAGTGCATATATGCACATTGAGTGACGCAAACATGTGTTTGCTTATGTATTTTCTAAAGTCGAAAAATTTAAAAAATCCAAAATTTACTTAATTACCTCATGACATTTGAAATGATATCCTGGGACTAGTCATTTGTTTAAAATGTATAGCATAAATTATTGTGAAATGTAAAAATACTTTCACCGTATCAACGCGACATAAACTATTGAAACACAACTGCAAATAGTATACCGTCAACCGTCGATCAACTTTAATCAACTGCAACTCACGTGAGCTGCTATCATGACACAAGTGTGTTTCCAAGCGTGAGCTCATGCCCCCACACGCATGACGTCTCAAGGTGTGAGCTCACTTGACGTGACAGTAGTGGGTTTCTACCTTAGACCCGTTTCACACGACACACTCGGTGTCCGGCCACTGTGTCTCCAGCCACTGATGAGTATATAACTAAAATGGGAGCGTAAACACAGAGCCACAGTTTCCCACGCCACTAGACTCCGTGTCTCATCAGTAGCTCTTCTCTCAAGCCGCCGACACTTTTTGTGGCTCGGCCACTGCTGAAACATTCTGTTATATGAGAGCGTTCAGACACCAATTCAGTGGCTCGGCCACTGCTGAAACATTCTGTTATATGAGAGCGTTCAGACACCAATTCAGTGGCTCATGATTCTGATCGCTAGTAAATAAAATTTAATTATAAAATTCGAAAAATGACTGCACTTTTCGATACTGAATGTTTAATTTTTTAAATTTCGCTCAGAAACGCATTTAAAATATTAATCAGGGTGAATTTTTTTTACAAAACTAGACGCAAAGCTACTCTAAGCAAAATAAAATAAATTTAATTACGACCGAGGACATTAATTTCGTTTGTCGAGCTAAGACGAATGGTTCCAGATTTAAAGAAAATATGCCAACATATTATAGAGCATATAATCCTTACAGTTTAAAATAATTAATTAAGGTAGTCATTTTCGTTCAAAATGAATTGGAAGGAAATTGTGGGCCGCTGACGTAAGCGACAACAAGTGGCTCTCGTGTGGCAATGTCAAACTCCGGTGGCTGGTGGCAGGAGATTCAGTGGCCGTACACCGAGACTCTCCTGTGGAGAGGGCCTAATAATCAATTGATGCTTGATTGTTGTCTTTGCTAGATCGTATAGCAACAGCTATAGTAATTTATGGTTCTGATATATAATAGTAGTGGCACGCTACAAATGTTAGCTGCCATATTCCAAATCCAAGACATGATCCATCCTAAATACTATCTTTGATATGTCCACAAAAAAAATAGAGACAGTATAGTAGCTTAGCCCAAATTAATATCCACTCAATTCAAGGCAGCTAGCTTCCGTCGGAACATCTAAAAAAACCAAGCTATCTCGCCTAGTAAGCAGCTGGCTGACATGACTTGGAACACCTAGCAGCTAATTCGAGCCACTTGTACTTGGATAACACATTCCATATCCGAAGCATGATCCATCCTAAATACTGTCTTTGATGTATCCACAAAAAATCAGAGACAGTATAGTAGCTTGGAACTGAAGCGCGTGAACACATAAATCAAACACTGAGTTCTACAAACAAGAGGATTTTTATTAATTACATAAAAGTCTAAACACCTCAAATGCGAGGGTGTACGCGAGCGATCTGCACGCCAGGAGAGTCGTGAATGAACAGGATATTTTCTGCCGAGAAGCACTTGCTCTACTCCTTACCGCTGTGGGCCGCTCAGGTCGCTTTGTTGACACCAGTAGCTCGAGTACTTGGCGTGCTTATTTAGTCACGCAAGTAATCTGCAATTTTGCGTGGAAAATGAACACGTTTTCGTTGTGATATCACAGTCATTTTCGGTGTCGATACTCGTTGAGTAGGCTGGCTTCACTCGGTCGATGAAGACGACGATGTCTCTTCCGTTTTTTTAATCGTGTCAGTCCGGTGGATGACTTTATAATGTCCTTCATAAAGCGACTGCAGTAGTCCTCTTTGACTATTTTGACGAACAAAAACGTGGTTGCTTGTAAGTAGGTCCTTGAACATGAAAGTTGGCCTTTCGTCATGCCGAGAGCCATTTATCGGCCAAAGTCGTTCGAAAACTTAACGCAGTCGTTGGATGTAATCCGCACTGTCCATAGTGTTTGACTTTGTCGGGTTGAATGCCAGAGATTCACCGAGTAAACGTAGTGGTTCGTCATAAGCCCTAACCAAAGATGAGTCTGCGGCCGTAATCGTCACTCAAAACCGACCGGTTTTAGAGCAAAAAAGGCACTTTTTGACGTACGCAAACATGAGTGAATTTAGGTGCCCATACAACGCATAAGCGAACGTATGTCAAGTCGTATCTCATTACCACTTTACGTACTGACAGCTCATAGTAAAAATTGAGCAAAAGGTTGCTTAAGGAGCATGCCACTTTTCTGGCTGTTCGGTAAGTTATGTTTGGGTGCAACATATGCTTTGCGTGGTTTACCTCGGCGCATACGTCAACGTACGGACGCAGACTCATCACTAGTTGGACCTATAGGCTAATTCCGCTACCGATCCTTGTAAGTCATTTCGCCAGGCAGAACGAATACCCAACAATACAATTGAAAGGGTGTCCAACCAGCTGTCGTTTTGGGGGCATTTGATTGCTGCCTTAAGCTGTCGGGGTCATCATTCTACCATGCCGTTGGCTGCCGGGTGATATGAACGCATAATGAACGCTCCACAGGGCGCTGACCCGTGTCGACTTATTTTGGCCTGGCACTGGATGCAAGCGCGAGCCCATTTTCGGCAGTCCGTTTTAACAGATTGCCAAACATAACGTTATGTGATGAGTTTCACTGTGGCGTTGACTCCCGGGTTTAATAAGTGGTGCAAGGCATTACACACTTGGAAGCGAAACTGCTTTGGCACGAATTGTCCAGCTTCTGGTGTAGACACGTTGCAATACATCCGCATTGCGTGCTCCGTATTTGCATTTGCTTGAGCTAAGCTTCTTCGAAAAGAAAGCTAATGGTTCCCAGCCAAGAGTTGTACACTGCTGGAGAACTGCTCCTATTGCAACATCCGATGAGTCGGCCACAATCTCCAACAGTGCGTAAATCTGTAGGTAGGCCAGTAATGTCGCTGTTGCTAGGCTTTCCTTACATGCTTCGAATGCTCGATTCGCTTCGCTTGTCCAATCTAGCTGTGCAATTCCTTTGATTTCACCAGAAATCAGTGTATTTAACGGTTCCTGTATCTTTGCTTCCTTTGGTATGAAAATACAGTGGAAATTTAACATTCCTAAGAACTGCCTTAAACGTTTTGCCGTTTTGGGTTTGGGGAAGTTTCTGATGTCATCAGCTGTTTCTGGCAGAGGACTGATGCCTTCTTTCGATACCAAATATCCCAAAAATTTCACCTTTTCCTCGCCGAATTGGCTATGTTAATTATTACGCCGTTTTTTCCAAGACGTTCAAAAAGAATTCGTAGATGTTCGTTGTATTCTTCTTCGGATTTTGGTGCAACGCGGACGTCGTCGATGTAGGCGTAGCAGAAACAGAGACCACGCAGTACCTCGTGCATACCTTTGAAAGGTTTGTGCGGCGTTTCTCGGACCGAATGTCATAAACGGAAATTCATACAATCCGAAAGGCGTTGTAATCGCAATTTTCGGGTTATCCTCTTCAACAACGGCTATTTGGTTGTACGCACGCACGAGATCGATTGTCGTGAAAATAAATTTTTCGCTCAGCATTTACGAAAAATCTTCAATATAGCCTACTGGACAGCAATCAGGAATCGTTCGTGCGTTGAGTGCACAGTAATCACCGCATGGGCGCCATGTGTCATCCTTTTTCTGTACCATGTGCAACGGCGATGCCCAGTAGCTTTATTTATACCTAACTTTAGCATAGCGTCGAATTCCTTTCGGACTTGATTGAGTTTATCGGGTGCCAAGCGTCGGGAGTCTGCTTGCTACTGGTGGGCCTGGTGTCATTCGAATGTGATGCTTGGTGTTGTGCTGCACGTCCAGTAAAACTCCATATGGACGAGTAGCTTCAAAAAACCCGCTAAAATTCCTTGACACTTGGAGCTACTACTTATGGTCCTTATTGATTGTGGCCCAGATTTTGCTGAAATTCTGATGACACTAAGATTTGTGGTCTGAGCCTCTGAGAGTACGTAGTCGGATCTTTTCTGTGTGCTATTTAACATGGAAGCAACCGGGCCATCAGTCGGATAGGGGAAATAACATGTGGTATATAAACATATAATTTTGTCCGTTGACTAGCAAACAAATCGAAAGTGTAGTGTATCGTGAAGCGAAATCTGTTACGGGATCATATTTTAGAAATTTAAACCAGCAAACACAGATCAAAGTATAGTGTATTGAGAATCGAAATCTGTCACGGGAGCATATTATAGAAATCGGAATGATGCAATAGCCTCATTGAAATAGTTTCAACAAATGGCCACACTAATACCAGTAGTACTTTTTAGACCAATGTTTAACGTTGATACCACAACAACTTTAAAATGATTATGTGTGGTTCATGTGACGAGGCCACACAACGGGGAAATTCAATTACATGAACTAACTGCAGCTTACAGATTCACATCAAATGTGCAGGCCTAACTCAATCGGATTTAAATTACCTGAAAGAGAACAATAAGACAAGCAAATGGATGTGCAAAAAATGTGCAACAAAGAAACGTAATCTTTCACGATCGATGATACGCCAGTAAAAAGTAGCGAAACTTTGGCTCCAAATAACATTCTATACGTGACCAAGATCTAATCCTCAAAATAAGCCAACTAATTGACAGCAACAATTTTTTGGCCAAACAGTAAGGAGGTGCTATGAAACAATTAAAGGAAATGACTGAGGAAGTCAAGCTACTTTTCTCCAAAATTCTATCCCTGGAGCACGTAAACCACATAAAGATTTCCAGATAAGGAAATTGGAAACGCGCATTAATCTATTGGAACGAAAATCAAATGCAAAGTTGAAATATCTGGAGTTAATTTTCAACACCAGGTAAGTGTCTTACTCTCTGTTAAAAACTTTTGCAAGGAAAATCACGGTTAAAGCGAAGATACAAAAATCGGTACATTCCTGCGGCCAAAAAAAAGGAAATAAAATTCCGTCATTTGTGGTGGATTTTGAAACGATTGAAGTGAAAAAACAGAGGTAGAAAAGTTCTTGGCGAAAAGGTATACTATGTAAACCAATATCTAACGCCATTCCTGCGTAAACAACTTTGGAAAACAAAAACTAAAGCAAAACAAACTAACTTTAAATGCGTGTGGTGGCGAGTATAATTAGATGCAGAAAAGGAGAAGGTGAGCGCGCACTAAAAATCGAAAATGAGGAAGATTTAAATTTTTTAGTATAAGATTAGGATTAAAAATCACCTGCAATAGAATAATATTCATATATCCACTCACTAAGTGCGATTATTTGAATACATCTAAGTATACTGTTAATTACCCTCACTATATAAATATAAGCCAGAGCTCACTTCATTTCATGACTTTATCATTCACACTATCATCATTTTTAACACATTTTATTAACATAGCGCAGAAATCTATTCATTTCAAGACATAATCATTTGCACTATTTACAATGCTCTCATCCTCTTTTTTAAACTCAATCTACAGAATAATAAAGTACTCATTTAATTTAACAGCACCAACAGATGATTATTTGAATGCAGCTGATCATACTGTAAATCACCCTAAATTTATAAACACAAAATTCTCCACATTTGATAATTCCACCATTGATTCTATTGTTATTTTTAACGCACTTTTTTTTTTACAATCAAAGAATAAAACAAAAAAGTACACATTTAATTTAACACCATGACTGACTCAGAATTTTTACGAAATTACCTTACCCACAACACAATTCAAAACGATTTCACTAAAAATGCTTTAGAATGTGCGCAACTACTAACACAGCCAAAATTTAACATAATTCACCTGAATATAAGAAGTATGAAAAGGCATATAGCGGAATTTCAATGCTTATTAAATGAATTTCTACACAATAACATAGAAATAGACATTATAGTACTGACTGAGACACACCACCACAGTTATTCTATACCACAAGATAAATTCCAGACAGCATTTTAAATAAATAATTTCAACATTCACTGCACAACAAAAAAACTAAGCAAATGTGAAAGAGTAATCGTTTATGTAAATAAAAAACTAAACTATAGTGTAGACGAAATACTCTCCTTCTCAAATTCAAACGCAATTCAGTTAAAAGAGGTCACTGAAGGAATTATCGTTAATATACTAGGTACATATAGATCACCTAATAAAAATGTTAACGACTATACGACCGTGGATAACCCAGGCTAAAGCGTGACAAAATAGGACAGAAATTAAAACCGCAACCAACTAACACTGCGCTAAGAGAGACACACAGATACTACAATAACATTCTAATGAAAACTATACGATTGGCTAAAGAGATATATTACAGAAACAAAATACAAAATGCTGGGTCCGACCTAAAAAAATTCTGGAGTATTATAAATGAACTAACATTCAGAAAAGAAAATAAACAAAATTGTGAGGGCCTAAATTTAAAAGGTGTATACTTAGAAGGAAAATCAAATTCCAAATATCTAGCTGATGAATTCAATAATTACTTCATAAATATAGGAAAGAACATAGCCGCCGAAATGGAGACAGCACGATTCATTATACTTGGAATCGTATACTAATACATCCGAATTACATTTTTACAATATAACAGAATATGAAATTGAGGAAATAATAAATAATTTAAAACGTAAAACTGCGTCAGATAGGGACGGAATACCTATGGATACTGTTAAAGTAATGAAAAACTTCATCACAAAACCCCTAAAACTTCTTTTCAACACATGTTTGAAGCAGGGTAAATTCGCTAATATAATCAAGCAGACCATAATCATTCCTCTATTCAAATCAAGGGATAAAACGCTTATTAGTAACTATAGGCCAATAGCACTGATACAACAAACTAATTCCTGATTCTCAATACGGTTTTCGAAAAGGAAAAGGAGTAGATGACACACTGGGCAGCCTTAGGCAATACGTATTGGACAATTTCTAAAACAAACGAAAATCGTTAGGCATATTTCTGGATTTCTCTAAAGCCTTTGACACAATCTCACACAGCAAGCTTAAGAAAATATAACAAAACATAGGAATAACGAATAAACCTCTAAATCTACTGACAGACTATTTGCGCAATAGACCTTAAATAGTTAGACTAAATGGAAAAGAGAGCAATTCAAAATTGAATAAAAATTATGGGCTCCCTAAAGGTACAGTTCTATCTCCTTTGCTGTATCTGATATACGTGATATTCTTCAAATTGGTGAATAATAATACTAAAATATTAGGCTTTGCTGACGACACTGTCATCTTAGTATCAGAGCCTGATTGGGAAACATGTAACGTTACAGCTACATCAACGATGAAAAAAAATCATAAAATGGACCAATGACCACTCACTCAAACTCAACCTGAATAAAACAAATATCTTATCGTTTGCCACCAAGAAAAATGAACTCCCCTCAAATGATTATGGATTAAAAATAGATACAACAGAACACGAAATTCAGGACACAATAAACCTCAAAATAACTACATCTACAAGATACTTGGGAATAACTATAGATAGCCACCTAAGATGGAAAGACTATATAGCTATTTTAATAATAAACTAAAAAATCTCCTTTGCATATTTTACAAATTGAAACGAATAGTAAAATTTGAAGACATTAAAATGGCCTATAATAGTTTATTCCAGTCAGTACTCACATATGGCATTATTGTATTGGGTGGAACATTTGACACTCACTTGAAACAATTACAGAAAACGCAAAAAAGAGTACTAAAAATAATTGCAGGTATTTCCCAGACGTATCCTCCAAATCAAATATATATGCTTACAAACACCCTCAACCTAAAAAGTTTATACACACTGAAATTGCTGACGTATGTGATTAAAAAGAATTTACTCATACCTTTGAATCACACGGCAAATACGAGACAGAGAGACGTTAACGTGACAACAATGCCTGCAAACATAACTCTAGAACAAAAACAATTCATGTATATTGACCCAAGACTATAATGAACTCCCAAACCATTTAAAGTAGTTATCAGGAAATGTCCAAGCATTCAAGAGACAGCTTAAACTACACTTCAAAATAACTCAGACACTTGACCAACTTGACCCCCCTGTAAATAATCCCATGGATTGCCCCTATATCCTGAAGTTCCAAACACAAATAACAGCATTTCGGATTTTGTTCCTCCTATTCAACAATCTAACTTACCTAATTTTTATAGCACCCAATAATGAATTCGAAAAGTAGATTGTGTGATTCGGAATTTGTATGACAGTTTGATTTCACAAACCCCGATCCTTTTCATCTATATGGATTATAAGTAATTTATAACTATACTATTATCTAGATATACAATATTAGGCATAAGAACAAACGTTGTATATTGTAATCCTCCTTCCATGCCACAAGCTTTGCGTATTTGGAAGGAGTAAAACAAATAATAAATGAATGAATGAAAATACGCACGTGCCGCAACTATCTCGGATGATAGAAGCCTGAATTTAACCTCCTCGCGGTGGCTGCGGGCAACAGCCTTTTTTCTCAGAAAAGGTTGGCGAATATTTTCAGGCTAGTCCCTTCCAAGTAAGGTTGGAGAGAGGCCGATTACCTCTCCCGTAAAATGCTTCCCGAAGCGGTTATCCTGAAACCATCAACAAACCTTGGAACTGGATTGATATCACAACGACGACCACGCGAACGGAAATGGCTAAACGATTTGAAAATTTTCTCAAGGAACGTTAGACCGCTCTACAGTTGCTCAACAACTAGCCGATGCCCTGTCTCAATATAAGGCTGATATAATAGCAATACAAGAGATCAGATGACAGGCAAAAAAAAGAATATGACTTATACTATAGCTGTCATCCAAAACACCATGTGCTCGGGATAGGCTTCCTCGTCAGCCAGAAAATAAAGTCTACCATCATCGGTTTACCGCTATCAATGAAAGGCTATGCTCTCTTCGCGTGCAAGGCAAATTTGCCAACATCAGCCTCATAAACGTTCACGCACCTACAAAGGAATCTGCTGACGACGAAAAAAAAACATGTTATGAACAGGACGAGTGGATTCTCAATGCCTGTCCAGGGCATGCTGTCAAAATTATCCTTGGAGATTTTAACGCCAAATTGGGTCAGGAGCCGGTATTCAGGCATTACGCAGGCACCCATAGCTTGCATGAGAACTTTTGATGGGCAGCACCTGTGCGTGCTTGCACTGGCAGTACATTTGTACTGGCAGTACACTTCTACTGGCAGTACACTTCTACTGGCAGTATTATTCTTCACAGCACAGCACGCCAGGTCCACCACACATTGATGTACTTACGAACGAATGCAGTACGCGTGTCGTGATTATTATGCACGCACATCACCCATTTAGGTGATGTTGTCTCGGTAACAAGGCGTTGTCTGCATTATAGAGTGTACACATTTTGCGGTTTGAAAGCATTAGCTATTGAATGCATTAGCTGAAAGTTTTAGTTTTGAGTATTGGATATTGTAGTTGACATTGATAATATAGAGTATGCAAAGCATAAAGTAGTTGATATTGCAAATATTGCAATTTAACTTAACGAAGTCCAGAATGACGAAAATTAATAGCGATTGGTCAAAATGAGGTAGAAATCATAACGAAGGATGGTGTAGGATATTTTACTATTCTTAGAAGTAATATAGAGCTAACTTTATTTACAGATTTTTGAAAAATAGTTGTCAGATTGTATCCTGGTGTGCAAGACGAAAACGAGATTATAGTAGAAATGAATAGCAAAGAAGAAATTTTGAAAAAGTTAAAAAAATGCTAACATGAACTAGAATAGTTACTAGATGAAGAAGGTGTTTGTGTTAATATTAGGTGCGTTTTTTTGCTCCGGTACAGAGCAGAATAGAACTATGCCGCAAAAACAACGATCTAGTATAAAACAACAGTGCTTTCGCTAAGACTGACATAGGTTGCTGCATTTGCTGTGGTACCACACAACAGCTGAAAATAAAGAAAGAAAATAACGAATATACACTACCACAATCGATAGAAAACAGAAAAAGAACTAACAGAAAATTATTTCTTTTAGCTTTCTATACATTATAAGTGCTTTTTCTAATTTCCTAACTACCAAAACATTCAACATAACCATGAAAAACCCAAAGCCACCTCACAGAAAAAAAAACAACTTCTCATGAGCTTTTCTTTTTTCCATCAGCACATTCTACACTTCAACACGTGAACTACAAATGAGGAATAGATTTTCTGTACTAGTGAATTCACTGGGACAGGATTGTTGTTGTTTCCAATGCATATATCCTATTCTCTACTGGATAGAGGAGCAAAAAAACACGCCTATTATTATGTTGACTGTGCCATCGGGTAAGGGTATTTTGAGAAAGAGGAATTTTACAAATTCTGAATTAGTTAGCCTACCTGAATATGTTTTAGATAATGATTCTAAACGTGATGTGAGTTTTTAGTAGGGTATATGTTTCAATTCTCTATTTTACAAGAGAGCGCAGTGAGAGCTGGGTGAAAGTTAAGATTTGATGATATCAAACGAGCTGGTAAGTTAACTTCTTTCCTATAAGAAAAAGCGGGGAGTAGCGAACCAAAAGCAATGAGAAAATATCCACTCAAATTATAAATATTTCGGATTTATAATGCACTAAGATTTTGCTTTTATTTTGGTTAATTCCACCAATAACGTCAGTATGAGTGTATAGGTAAGAAAAAAAATCAAATCATAGCTAAGGATGTTAAAAAATACTGCTAGCAACAGATGATAAATAAGCAACAGAAATGTTAATTAAAAATCAGTTTTGTTACATATTTCGGTTAGGTTTATTGTTTCTATTTATTTATTAAAATAGACATAAATAATTTAACAGTACAATAAAAAATGTTCATATAATCAATCATACTTTTGAATATGAAACTTTGATAGGTTAGCTTAGATGCTAGAGAACTATCGGTATAAAATATTCCATTATTTATAAATTATAGTTCCAGAAAACTATTTCTTTCATTATTTCGGCACTGAGATTGTATCCTCGATCTGTGACGAATCGAAATGACTTTCGCAAAAATTAAGTAGTTGATATTGCAATTTAAATAAAGGGGTTAGTGCACAGTGAAATTTTCAATTTCTTTTTCTTAAAATATTTTGAACAATTTCGATTAGTATGCAAAAAAAACTTCATGTAGATATTGGCGATATTATTTGAGAGAAGAAGATAAAAAAGAAGGAAAAATTGAGAGAAGAACGATGCGATCGGCTCTTGAAGAGGCTCTGCATGACGAAAAAGGTTTATTGTACGTGGCAGGAATGGCAGATGGACAGTAAGACATGTAAAATATTTTTTTTCACTCGAAAAAGCGATGCTCAAAATTAAAACGCGTTTTCTTGAAACTAAGTTTTTTCAAACGATGTACACCATATCTCAGGATGAAATTGGAATTAGGTGAACATATTCAGAAGAATAGTACTTTTCTTTTGACGAACGATTTTATCACTTCAATTTTTTGTTCAATTATTATTAACAATAATATGGCCAAAGTTTGAGTCGGAAAACGAAAAACAAATTCCATAGGCCATGTACGCCGATCGACCGTGCACGGAAGCCATCGAAAGGCACGAAAAGACATATGTGGATTAAATTGTATTTTTTCTTCAATAAAAAAATTTTGGCCCTCCCTAAAGCCGCGTTTCCAATGCTGGGTTGGAGTGAAATGTGTTTGCGTACACTTTTGCTCTCATGCACTTTCACATATCTTCCTCTCTCTCTGGTCAATCTCTAAAATCTGTAGTTGAACTCTCGAGTAGGACCTATTTCAACTCCAGCGTGAAGCTTTTCGGACATTTTCGAATTTTTAAATTCACTACTTTCCAATAGAAGACGTTGCTGAAAGCTCTGTTTATAATGAAGTGTAAAGTGTTGTTTTCCGCGTTTAAAAAAAGATAATGTCATAGAAAATACAGTTGGATGAATGATTTGTGCATTGAAATCAATAATGAAACAAATTCATAACCCATCTGTGATAAGAATAGTCATTGAAAATTAAATTCAAATATGTGTTACGACAGATGTCGTTGTACCTTCGAAATTCAAATTCGAATGATTTCATGTGTTGAAAGTTCTGAGGTTGGAGTAGGCATTGCCGGCAAATGGACAAACCAAAGGCGTATGCGATTTCAATTTGCCTTTTTTCTCCTGGGGGTCATGAATAAAATTTTTTGTACATTTTGCCACAGTAAAATTTCGAGTGGAAGCTATAATTACTACGTTCCCTTAACGTTACCATAGTTTTTGATATTTTAAGGTCAAGCAAATATAGTCCTTGGAAAAGACAATGATACTGCTGAAAATTAAATTCACGGAATAAATGAGAATAGTTTGCCTTTAAAAAAATCAATCAATAATACATCGATTGAAAAAAAATTGTTATACATGATTATTCTATATTAGAATTTTATATTACTTTTATATATCATATAGTAGATATCATAAACATATATTATTACGTGCCTTTCGAAGAAAGTCAAATCTATCTGCTCCAGACCTACTTAACGTTCAGCATCAATGATAATTTGAAAATCTGCTAAAGTATTCCTTGCAAACTTCAGCACATTGCACATATCTAAATGGTAAATGATTCGGCCTTTCTTGATCGAATTGTAATAAATTCCATGGCCATGGTGTCATGTGCATCCCAGCCAAATAATCTGGGCATGGTTTAATTTTTTTCATCCAAAGTAATTCGCATCATTTAAGCGCCATTGTCAGCTAGATGTTGGATTCAAAGTGACGTAGTGTGCTTTTTGCTCACCAAAAATACTGGAAATTATTAAATGGCCAAAAGTAATTTTCCATGACATTAATACGCTCAGCTCAGTTACCTCCATCTGCAGATTCCAAACGTACTTTTACCTTCACCCAAACCTATCCAAAAATCATTGCTTCAAAATAATTAAGAATGGCATCACCAATTACTGTCCACTCATCATTTTATTCCTACAGAAATTCCTGATACAAAATCTCGCAGGATAAGTTCGGTCGATATCGAACGATCAACAAGTAAAGAAATCTGAAAAGGGTAACTTTTGTTCATGAAAGCTAATGCGTACGCAGATACATTGCACTCCAAGC
Source organism: Nemotelus nigrinus (assembly GCA_947369275.1). Taxonomy (NCBI): domain Eukaryota; kingdom Metazoa; phylum Arthropoda; class Insecta; order Diptera; family Stratiomyidae; genus Nemotelus; species Nemotelus nigrinus. The sequence continues at coordinate 141,695,714 of OX376372.1, forward strand.
CAGCATTGGAAACGCGGCCTAGTTCTGAAAGTGAATTTATCGTATTTAAACTCCAAGCGAACATTCAAATTATTAATTTATATAACATCTAAATTTATTATTTATATAACATATGTATTACAAATTATTATATATATTATACAAATTACTAGCTAATTTGATCGATTTAATCGTTTGTTTCAAGGATGTTGGGAATAAAACACCGCTCGCTGGTTTTCACAATTATATTATGAAAATGTATTCCACAATTGTATCATCTTGTTAAATATCACAAAACATTTATATGCGCACTCCGCATCTAACCAAACACAGTAAAAAATCAAGAAGGACCGATCGCCTTGGTAGTCACACAGGAAGTGAAGTTGTCCGCGCCTGGCCAGAACTCAGCTGGTTTAAAGTTGTCCGCAAATCCTTGTGCTTTCAAGAGTTGTTGTTTGCCGCTGTGATTGAAGTAGTAGAAAATGCCCGAACATGCCGCCCGCCTTGAAAGTCTTGCTTTCAACATGCCGCCTCCTTTGCTGGTTGTAGTAATACCAACTTCGTAATGGGTCGCTTCAAAATTCCGTTTGACGTCTGCAGTGTTACTACTCGAATGTTGCCATCTGCTCCTGGATGTACCGCATTTATTCTGGCCAATGGCCAGGTTGCCGCTGACGTATTTTCCTGTTTTATAAGGACCATGTCTCCGATGTGTAGATTGGGCTGGGTTGTAGTCCATTTGTTCCGTTGTTGTAGGTGCCGCACATAGTCATCTCTCCATCTTTTCCAGAAGTCATTGAATATCCGCTGAACGTATTTCCATCTGCGAAGGAGATTTGGTTTGTTGATTTCGTGCTCCACATCTGGTATAAGAGGTCCGCTACTGCCCATCAGAAAATGGTTTGGTGTAAGGCAATCTAGATCGTCAGGTCGTCCGGATGTTGGATGGAGTGGCCGCGAGTTCATGCAAAATTCAATCTGACAGAGCAGTGTTGCGAGTTCTTCGTATGTCAACAATGATTGTCCAATTGTTCTAGTAAGATGATATTTTGCTGTTTTGACTCCTGCTTCCCAGATTCCGCCGAAGTGTGGGGCCGCTGGTGGTATAAAATGCCATTGGACATTTTGCATGGCTAAATATTTGTCGACTCGATATGCCGTATCATTTGTTTTCAAAAACTTGTAGAGGTTGGTAAGCTCTCGATTAGCTCCGTGGAAGTTGGTACCGTTGTCACTATAGATGTTAGTAGGTGTACCCCGCCGTGAAATAAATCGCCGCAATGCTGCCAGAAAGCAATCAGTCGTAAGCTCCGTAACCGCTTCCAAATGTACCGCTTTTGTGCATAAACAAATGAATAAGGCGATGTATGCCTTATATATTTTTCCGCCTCGACCACGCCAACTTTTGATTTGAATGGGACCTGCATAGTCCACTCCGCAGTTTGTGAATACTCTTGCTGGCGTTACTCGGACCCCGGGCAATTGTGCCATCCGCTGTTGCATAGTTATGCCTCTGTGGCGAAGATAGGTCTTGCAATTCCGTATTACTTGTTTGATAATGATTCTCGCTCCGATGATCCAATATTTTCTCCACACCTTGGTTTGAAGTAATCGAAAGTTTGCATGCAGGTTTATCCGATGTTCATGTTCCACGATCAATCTTGTTAAATGATGGTTCCGATGCAAGATGATTGGATGCCGCTCCTCATACGTTAGATTACTGTTTCCGATCCGTCCTGTGATTCGTAGAAGTCCGTTGTCATCCATAAAAGGATCCAATGCTCTTAACTGGTGTTTTCGTTGTAATTGCTTGTTTGATTGTATCATCAACCGCTCGTCTGGAAATGAATCCTTTTGTGCCGCTCTTAGCCACGTGATGCGTGCTGTGTTGATTTCCGCAGTAGTAAGGTATCCCGTTATCCGCTTGTTTGGGTGATGCCGCAAATTGAATATGAATCTCTGACACAGTGCTGTAATCCGCAATAATTTATCCAACGTCGAGAAATCGGCAATGGCCAGTGATTGATGTTCGACCTGAATCACATGTACTCGCCTGCTTTCCGATATAGCTTCCGTCGTATGTTTAGCATTCGTATGCAAAACCAATTGTCTACCGAGAATTTGATGTCTTTGTAATGAAGGTGGGCCGCTCCACCACAATTTATATGGGATTAGTTGTGCTGGTTCCATTCCGCGTGAAGCCGAGTCCGCAGGATTCAATTTTGTTGGAATGTAGTCCCATTTATCAGGAGGAATAATGCCGATGATGCTCGATGTCCGATTAGCAACAAACGTCTTCCAACGCCGCGGATTGTCTGATAACCAGGCTAGCACTACCTTTGAATCAGTATATGCGTAGCAATGGTTTAATTCGATATTCAGGCTTGTTGCTATTTTTCGAAGCAAACGGGCTACTAGATCCGCTGCACACAATTCCAGCCTTGGCAGAGTGACTTGTTTTAAGGGAGCCACTCTTGTTCTTGCCGCCACCAATGTAACTGTATGTGTGCCATATTCGTCCGGATGTCTTGATCTAGCATAGACTACTGCTGCGTAAGCTGTTTCTGATGCATCCGCATATCCGATCAAATCAATGTTCTTTATGTCCGCCTTTAAGAACCGCTTGATGTGAACTGCTGATAGTTGGGACAATTGTTCCGAATGTTTTTGCCATACTTGTGCAACATTATCTGGAATGAGATCATCCCAGCCGATACCGGATGTCCAAAGCTGTTGGAATTGCACCTTTGTTATTATAGTGATGGGTGCTAAGAATCCCAACGGATCGAATACTCGAGTCGTTGCCGCTAAAAATGTCCGTTTGGTGTGTTGTTGGAACCGAGGTGTGTTGATCTTGAACGTAAAACAATCTTGTTTCGTGTTCCATTGTAATCCGAGCACTGAACTGGCTTCCGTAGTATCGAGTGTGCTAAGTTGTTGAACGGGTGTATTGACTTCGTTCAATTGAGAAGCATTTGATTTCCAACCGCGTAAATGCATGCCTCCTCGTTCTAGTATCCGCGTGATATCTTTCTTCAACTTGACTGCTGCTGTAATGTTGTCTGCACCGCCGAGAAAATCATCAACATAAAAATTCTCCATGATTGCTGCCGCTGCATGTGCTGATATTGCCGCTTCATCCTTTGCTATTTGGTGTAATGTACGAATAGCTTGAAAGGGTGCTGATGCTGTGCCGAATGTGACTGTCATCAATTTGTATTCGGTCACCAAAGCGTTGGTATTAAACCGCCAGACTATCCGCTGCTATTGAGCACTGTTGTTATAAATTATCACTTGTCGATACATCTTGGTTATGTCCGCTGTCATAGCAATGCGAAATGCTCTGAATTTGCATAATGTTGCAAAGATATCCCCTTGTATGTTGGGGCCGACTAGTAATTTGTCGTTTAATGACACTCCGCTGGATGTCTTGGCTGAGGCATCAAATACTACTCGTACCTTAGTGGTAGTACTTGAGGGTTTGAACACCGCGTGATGAGGAATGTAGTATGTGTGCCGCTGTTCCGTTTGGTTGTCTTGTGCAGTGATAGGGGTCATGTGCCCAAGTTGAATGTACTCTGCCATGCATTCATTGTATGCCGTTCTCAGCTGTGGGTCGGTTTCTAGTCGCCTTTCCAGATGTTGTAGCCGTCGTAACGCTTGTTGTTTCGATTCGCCAAGTTGAATCGGTTTATTATTGAATGGAAGCCGCACAATGTATTTTCCGCTTGAATGCCGCGTAGTGGTCGTTCTGTAGTGTTCTTCGCATTCTAATTCTTCTGTAGTGAGGATTGGAGTTGGTACCTCCTCCATTTCCCAAAACCGCCTCAACAACATATCCAAGTTTTCATGGTTACTTTCGCTGGTTTCCGTGGCTATGAGTCTTGCCGCTCTTGTACAGGGATACTCATGACGTGTCTGCATCGTTCCTGTCACTACCCATCCGAATATCGTGTTCCGCAGTGTCAACTGTTCATGTTGAATGGCCGCATCCTTTGTGAATAATTTCAAAGTTGGTTCCGCTCCAAACAAAACATCAATTGCCGCTGATTTGTTCCAAGTTGGGTCCGCTAGTCCGATTTTCAGTTGATGTCGTTCGCTGTTGCCGAATTTCATTGTCCGTGTTGGAACGTTGCCCAAAATCCGATGAATGATGAGTGCTGTGACCATGATGGTTTGTCCGCTAAACCGTGAATGTAACTTGATGGTGGTCACTCCGATGGTAGGTAGGTTCCGGTTTCCTGATATGCCGGCAATAGGAATTTTAAGAGGTTCCCATGTTAGTTGTAGATGTTCCGTGGTGTCACGTGATATTAAAGAAACTTCCGAGGCTGAGTCCAATAATATCCGCACTGGGAGTCTGATGTTCTGACTCCATTCATACTCCGCAACTGCTGTTGGGAGTATGTATTCTTCCGCAAGACTTGTTCAACGTCTTCCTGACCGCCCGCCGTCTTGCCGATAGTCCGCTGGCTTGTGCATTGCTCCTCGAGTTTCATGGAGCAGAGTGTGATGAATACCGCCGCATTGTCTGCACTTGGTGCTCTTGCATTTGGCCGCTACATGTCCCGGTGTTAGGCAGTTGAAACACACTTCCGCTTGTTGCACGATATCTTTCCGTTGTTCCGCGTGTTTTTTCAAAAATTCCGCACATCTAAAAAGATGATGTTGTCCGCTGCATACTACACATCTGAATGTGTCCGCTGCCGATGTACTGACTACCGGTGCTCGTCGGGCAGAAGGAATAGTGATCCGCGAAGATTGCTCCTGAGTCGACACTGATCTTAATTCATGTTGTCGTTCCTCAAGGCAATTTATGAAATCCGCAAAAGTCGGATATGTTTCTGCAGCTGAGTACCTCGCCCATAGTTGACGCGAGACGTTGTCCAACTTGGAGTTGGCCAAATAAATGAGCCAGCAATCCCATGTGGTGGTATTGTGCTTCAATGCTTGTAAAGCCTGCGTTGCTTCCTCGAACGTGTTTACCAACTGCCGGATATCGTTTGCTGTAGGTTTTGTTATCGGTGGATACTCAATCATCCGCTTGAGATGTGCATCCGTAATATACCGCGTCTTGTGGTATCGCGCCTTTAACTGCTCCCAAGCCGCTTTGTAGTTAATCTCGGATACCGCCATATGTTTGATTGTTGATGCTGCTTCACCTACTAAAGAGTCCTTTAGGTAGTGCATCTGCTGTACCGCTGACAGATTAGGGTTACTGTCTACGAGGTCGACAAAAATGTCGTGAAATGATATCCATTCCTCGTAGCGCCCGCTGAATTTCGGTATGTTGATGGTGGGTAACGACCCCTGCTGATGCACCGCTTTTGGTTTCCGCAATTTCGATCGTCGATATCATTTCCCCTAACCGCTCTTGTCCTTCAGTGACTGATTTGAGGACTTCGGTTAATGCTGAAGGACTGATTTCCGCTTCACCTTTTGTGGGTTCGACCGCTTCTAATAGAAATCTCCGCCTTTGCATAAACTCTGCCTTTCCTTTAATATAAATCCGCTGTTGTTCCGCTCTGATCTCCTCTTCCGCAATGATTTTGCTTTCTTCTTCCGCTTCATCAATGAGTTCTTCAATTTTATTTTGGATATCGTCGAAATTTCTATATTGCTCTTGCAATTCCGCTAATCGTACTTCCAACTCGTCTCTTGAAATTTCCACTGTTGGGTCTAATTCGCATATTCTGTGAATTGACCGTTTTAGCGTGTTCCGCGTCCGCTTCAACTTGGCTAATTCTACCATCTTTTCAGGGGGTATGGTGATCTTCAAATCTTTGCACTGGCTAATTGATCGTACGAAATCTGGGTTGATGTACTTCTCCAGCGTATGTCTTTCACGTCACACTAATTTTTCAAAAACAACACACTGTCTAGAATGCCGCACAAAATCTCACAATCACCTTGTCTTTCCACAAATCCGAAAATGTCCGCCACAAAATTCAAACTATATACTGTTCAGAATGCCGCACAAAATCTCACAAATCACCTTGTCTATACACGCATCCAAAAATATCCGCCACAAAATTCAAACTATATACTGTTCAGAATGCCGCACAAAATCTCACAAATCACCTTGTCTATACACGCATCCAAAAATGTCCGCCACAAAATTCAAACTATATACTGTTCAGAATGCCGCACAAAATCTCACAAATCACCTTGTCTATACACGCATCCAAAAATGTCCGCCACAAAATTCAAACTATATACTGTTCAGAATGCCGCACAAAATCTCACAAATCACCTTGTCTATACACGCATCCAAAAATGTCCGCCACAAAATTCAAACTATATACTGTTAAGAATGCCGCACAAAATCTCACAAATCACCTTGTCTATACACGCATCCAAAAATGTCCGCCACAAAATTCAAACTATATACTGTTCAGAATGCCGCACAAAATCTCACAAATCACCTTGTCTATACACGCATCCAAACATGTCCGCCACAAAATTCAAACTATATACTGTTCAGAATGCCGCACAAAATCTCACAAATCACCTTGTCTATACACGCATCCGGCTCGACGGACCATTAAAATGTTGGGAATAAAACACCGCTCGCTGGTTTTCACAATTATATTATGAAAATGTATTCCACAATTGTATCATCTTGTTAAATATCACAAAACATTTATATGCGCACTCCGCATCTAACCAAACACAGTAAAAAATCAAGAAGGACCGATCGACTTGGTAGTCACACAGGAAGTGCAGTTGTCCGCGCCTGGCCAGAACTCAGCTGGTTTAAAGTTGTCCGCAAATCCTTGTGCTTTCAAGAGTTGTTGTTTGCCGCTGTGATTGAAGTAGTAGAAAATGCCCGAACAAAGGAAATCTAGAAAAAAATCGGATTATTGTAGTTTTTCATAAAAAGCCCCCAAACTAGCAATGAGTGCTATAGCTTTGAGTTTTCAAAGCACAAAATGTCATCACCATTTTCGAATTTCGAAAATCCATCATTGGGAACAGGCCAACTCTACTCTGAGATTCGGCGAAAGCTCATTCCAGCATTGGAAAAGCGGCCTAATGTACAATAATACATGAGTTGCTATCAAAAAGCTATCAATCAAAATGATATCAAAAAGCTATTCTGACAAGTAAAGAGGTGAGCGCAGAAGTTGCAACAATGTATAATTTCTTTATGGTCAATTTACGCCAACGTGCAAAAATAGTTTTTTGGTCTTGCCATCATTTAAGAGGGCCTGCCGTTCTCATAAGAATTGGCTTTTAGGTATTTAGCCTAATTTCTTTAGCGTATCAGCTGCAATAAAATAATACTGTTGGATCAAAAATTATATTTCACAACTGTTCCATATTATAAATTGTATTTAACAATCGTTCTTTCTTATAAATAACTTCTTTTTATTTTTTATAATTTGATTAAACAACTATCTCATCTTACACAATCTTTTCAAACTCAAAAAGCTAATTACACGCATTGACAAATGTAAATAATTTTTTTTAAAACTTCAAACAATTTTTTACTTAGCCTAATTCATGTACAAATTTTCGTGCGGTGTGTTTAATGTCAAGTAGTGTGGTGAGTAGTGAATGTGTGAATGCTATGTGTATGTGCTTGTGCATCCACAATACTACCCTGCCAGCGTTTTACGCGTTATCGCGAGGCGTAGGAGAGTGGCACCTTTGTGGTTCGCCAAGCGAGAGAGACGTACGGAGCAAAAATAACTTTCCTCGCCGGTCTCTTTTCGGAAGCTGAAGGTGGCAATGGTGAGGTCGAGGCCTCCGATGTTTGTTGCTTTGTGGAAGAGTTATCGACAGGTTCCGTAGAGGATGACATGTGACAAGGCTTGAGCCTGTTAATGGAAACATTGACGGATTTGTTTCTAATTTCCAGAGTGTAATAATTAGTATGTCTGGCTAGGACTTTGAAAGGACCGTCGTACGGTGGAATGAGTGGTGGACGAACAGAATCGACTCTAACGAAGACGTGTGAGCAAGAGTCGAGTTGCTCGAAGATGAATATCTTCGGTGTTACGTGATGTTTAGCATCAACCGGCCGAAGTTTTGCTATTGTAGCCGTTAGTTCAGAGTTTGGCTAATCTCCCTAAGATTTTCTTGAAGAATATCACTAGGCAGACGCAGGTTTTCTCCGTATAGGAGTTGTGCCGGTGATGCTGTGAATTCTTCTCGGATTAGAGATCGTAATCCAAGAAGAATTATAGATAGTGTTCTTAGTCCAAGAAGCATCGTTTTGAGGTGTGGCCTTTTCTGGCTTTTGTTTGAAAGCAAAAGTCAGTGGTTTGTGGTCTGTGTATAATGTAAACCTCTGGGCTTCCAAAAAGTATCGGAAGTAACGAATGCCCTGATAAGCCGCTAAGAGTTCGCCGTCGTATGCACTATACTTTCTTTGTGCGTCGCTTAATTTGGCCGCGTGAAAACCAAGGGGTTGCCAAGAGCCTTGCCATTTTTGCTGCAGAGCAGCCCCGATGGCGGAATCAGAAGCGTCTACGAATAGACCGAGCTCGGCGTTTGAGTCCGGGAAGGACAATAGAGTGGCTTCTGTTAAACCAGTCTTGACTTGGTCGAAAGCTTTGCTAGCTTCTATTGACCAGTCGATTGTCTTAGCACCATCTTTCTTGTAACCACAAAGATAGGTGTTGAGTGGTTGCTGCATCTCAGCTGTGTGAGGAAGAAAGCGACGATAGAAGTTGACCATCCCCAACAATTTTCTTAGGTCTGTAACCGTCTTCAGGAGTTTAGCTGTTGATATTGCCTCAACCCTTTCTGGGGAGGGCTTAATGTCTTTCGAAGAAACCTCGTGACCTAAGACTTTAACAAATGGTCGAATGAAATGGCATTTCTCTAAGTTAATTATAAGACCATGGTCCGCTAATCGTTTGAGAATTTGTTCTCAGTGAACAAGATGCTCTTCTTCGGAAGTCGAATCTATCAAAATGTCGTCGAGGTAAATAAAACAGAATTTTAATCCGTGTAGGACTTCATGGATGAAACGTTGGAACGATTGTGCCGCATTGCAAAGTCCGAAAGTCATTCGGGTGAACTCAAAGAGTCTGAAAGGTGTGCAGATGGCGGTCTTGAATATCGTTCGTCTCGACTGGAATTTGATGGTAGGCCTTAGTCAGGTCTATAGTTGAAAAGATATTTTTGCCATGTAGTTCATGACAGAAGTCTTGAATAATGGGGATCGGATATCTATCCGGGACGGTTATGGCGTTAAGGCGTCTGTAATCGCCGCAAGGACGCCATTCCCCATTAGCCTGGCGAACCATGTGTAGTGGAGAAGACCAGCTGCTGTTTGAGGGGTGGCATATTCCCTGCTGTTGGAGGAAATCGAATTCCTTTTTGGCCGCCGCGAGCTTATCTGGTGCAAGTCGTCGTGGTCTCGACACTATTGGAGGGCCTGTGGTCAAAATGTGGTGTGCCACCTTGTGCTTACAGGATTGTGAGAACCCTGTGTTGTCCGTGATGGCATGTTATTTGTTGAGAAGGGTATGTATCCGTGGATCATTGGATATCTCAATCAAAACATTAAGTTTTGGGCATTTTCATGAAGTGAATGTGCATTTCGATGAAAGTGAAGTAAGGGATCCACTACGATTGCATTTGCCATGTCAACAACTAACCCATAGTGGCAGAGGAAGTCTGCGCCTAAAATGGGTCCAGGGACATCGGCAATGATGAAGTCCCATAAAAACTCACGACGGAGTCCCAGTTCTAGTTTTATCGCCTTTCGTTCATAGGTGTTGGTGGTTGACTGGTTTGCCGCGGCAAATCGCAGACCACAAGGTGGAAGTTTTCCGGTTGCAGGTGCTGGAAGCACCGAAATATCTGCGCCTGTATTAATGAGATAATGTCGTTTAGACAAGTTGTCGTGAATTATTAGACGACGGCTAGGTGATAAGTCGCGTTGTCTTACCGTCTGAAGAGAACGGCGGCTTAGTTTTTTAGTTCAGATGAACCGGCCTTGTAGGCGCATGGAGAGACGCATCTAATAGCGTTTGGGCCTTACTTGTTGTGATAACAACGAACACCAGCTCCTCGTGTCTAGCTTCGGCGACGCGACCGCGAGCGAGATCTCCCATGGGACCTTGAACGCGATCGCAATTGTTGATGGCGTGACAAAAACCTCAGCTATTTTGTCTGCCGTTTCCGCCAATTTGTTCAAGCTGGCTTCCGGCGAGCAGGCTAAAATAACCTGAGTCTATTCCGGAAGCCGCTGCAGCCAGGGGGTCCTCAAAAGGTCGTCCCCAACCGCGGAACCTCCCAACTGCTTCATATCACGAAGCAGCTGTGAAGGCTGTCTATCGCCAAGTGTTACACTCCCCAAGAGGTGCCTCAGTTTGGTAGAATCGCTGACTGAAAGCCGCAATATAAGCGACATCTTGAAGACTTCGTAAGGTGTCTCAGGATCCGGGCTCGCAAACACGTTCCATACCTGACCACCTTCAGCTGCTCTGAGCGCAGTGAGGAAATCACGTAACGATGCTTCGTTATTGAGCACTTTATGTGTGCGTTAGCGAACTGGCTCTCTAATTGAGAGAACTAAAAAGCTGGCTTTCCTTGCCAGAACGCGGGTGGTTGACGGTCGTGGCGTTAATTTCGGGGCCGGATGACGCGCCTGAGGGAACCGCATCATCTTTGTCCAACGATATTTTTAATTGGAAAAACGCGACGGAATGGACGGAACGCGGTAGAAAAATAGGGTGGCTGAAATTATCGTTTAAATATATATATATATGCAAATATATATATATATATATATATATATATATATATATATATATATATATATATATATATATACATATATATATATATATATATATATATATATATATATATATATATATATATATATATATATATATATATATATATATATATACATATATATATATATATATATATATATATATATATATATATATATATATATATATGTATATATATATATATATATATATATATATATATATATATATATATATATATATATATATATATATATATATATATGTATATATATATACATATACATAGTTATATAATTATATAATGTAAAACAAACGAACTATTTTAAGTTCAAGAAATCTTTCAATCATACAATATCCAAACAGTTTATATTGAAATAGTAATGTAAGGGGCATTTCACGTGAAGCGGACAACGAAAAAAAGTCGAGGTTCTGGACTTCGTTCATATACTGTTGAGACCCTATTCGCCTAAACTTACGTATCTTCGGCACTTCATTAAAAGCAATTCCAGCTGGCAGAAAAACTCACTTTTCCCATTAAGATCCTGAAATCGGAGGTAGAAAAACTGCACAGCAACGGAGTCCAACTAAAACATCACAGACCGCGCTTCTGTGGTTATTTTTAATCGCACGTTAAATGTAAACAAAGCACCACGGCACTGTTGGTTAAATTTTCCTGCTGGACCTTGTGGTGACAGCTGGAACTCCAAAACACTGCGCGAAAGCTCAGCGAACCTGGTGGTTGATTTCTGAATCTGTTATTTTGGTGATGCCATAATGATTCAGAATCACGTGGAATTCAGGGGAATTGGAAAGAAACCGCTCTAGCGGGATAATGAAAAATTTTTCTATTCGGAACAAAGAGAGTGGAGTTGAAGATGAACTGTTGAAGGAGAAAGTTAAAAATTTTTGGCGGTTTTTGGAAAAAATTTGGATAAAGTCAAAGTGTACGAATTATTACAGTCAATTATTATCACAGTAAAGTGAGAAATTAATTAAATAAATAAACTGTTGAAGGAGAAAGGTTAAAATTTTCGGCGGTTTTGAAGAAATTTGAATAAATTCAAAGTGAGAAAGTTTAAACACCTGCAAGAGTGAAAAAGAGATTTAGTTGGCAGAAACATCTTAATTCATTGATTAACGACTGGAGAAAAAACTCAATATATACGTGACGGCAACCTTGGAATTGGCTGGCTAATTGAGTGATTGCAGCGTTCTTCGCCTGAAGTATAAAAAACCAATCGGACCAGATAAGTAGCTTTTGTTCCTTTATTGTTTGAAAGGCATGCATGAACAGTGCGGGGTCAAAGAAGCGACAAAATATGAAGACTGCACATCTCGGGATTCCTTTCTTAATTTAAAAACCTAGATTGAATGCACGCATAAGACACCAAAGAGATAAAACTACTTTTTGCACGTCGAAGAGCTGGGAGTTAACGGAATTTCGGTTGAATTTAGACAAATTAAGAAAAATCATAAATGAAATTATTTGTTTCAAACATTTATTGTTAAATCGAGTACTACTTATTTTTTTCTTGTTTCAATTCTGTGGGTGGGAATTTGTATTTTTATATTACAATATCATAGTTATATGTTTATACCAAACATTGCTTTACGTATATATATATATATTGGTTTGCATAGCATATTATATATCTAACAATTTTCAGAATTATTGTATGATCGGTGTAAACTGATCCCGGCCGGGGTTGAGTACGAAAAGAAAACCCCCCATCCAATTTATTCAGGCATTTTAGTTATTATTTGAAACTGTTTGGATTGTAATTATTCTATCTGATTTTCATTTGATTTGAATGATTAGCATGAAGTTGTGAATTGAATTTACTGTATTGGATTTAGTTGATTTGATCATTTTTTTCTTTTATTTTAGTTTTTTGCTTGTATTTTGATTTTTTGAGCTATTTTAGTAGTTATAATGCATGAAAAATAAATAATTCAGTAATGTTTCCTACGGACTTCTTTGTTTTCCCTCCTTTTTCTGTTTGTGATTGATGAATGTTGTACTGTCAGCGTGCCATAGCACGAAGAAATCTTCC
>OX376372.1:141708691-141805337 GCA_947369275.1 Nemotelus nigrinus
CTCAAATATTTTCCCACTTCAGCCAAACTAGCTTGTTTAGTGCCTGTATTTTTTTTTAAATCTGAACATTGTTAAAATCACTCCAAATTCTTGGATTTGAATTGTTTTCTTGACCATTGAAGCCAATTAAACTATTATAATTATATTATTACATCGCGTTATGGAAATATCAATTTATTTCACCTCAATAAACTTTCAATTACTTACATTATTTAGTTCAAGAAAAGTCGCATGTGCGAAAACTACACTCGACTAAACCATAAGAATTCGCAAAGCATATTTTCATTCACGCATTCATTCATTCAGAAATTCGTACGTACACAAAGTTCATAAAACACATCAAACAATAGGGCTATTTTACTCCATTGCCATCTATGCATTCATTTATGTGAACGGACGTACGTATGTAACTTGACGAAATTGAGTTCCAAATCAACTCATTTAACTTCCTTAATTTGTATACCCGCCATACATATTTCCTTATATGAACCATTGTTTAATACTTTAGTCACATAACATTGAGCAGATATGCGAAACAACGAATATCACGCCGCTATCCGCTAAGATATAATCTAATACTAAATATTCTTCCAAAACATTTTCAATTACATCGAGCCAGGATAAATGAAAAACTGGTGAGAGGACTTGTCATTGAGCCAGTTTTTAGCAAATCTCATCTCAATTTATTTCGAATGGGGATAATCCCAATTTTCACGCCTTTTATATATGTGCAACTGGAATTAAGAATTAACTTCAATCCAAATTTCAAATTATAATCAACGCTGCCCCTTTTATTATAGTAGTAGTTTTCGCCGAGTTGAACATTTTTTCTATTATCGATGCAAAATGAACAATTTGCTTGTATAAAGAAAGTAGGTTCATGATAATTTTTCTCTTTCACAAGAAAAGAACTGATGGCATTACCTTGTCAACACCAAATCAAATAGAGTACACTTGAGTCGAAGCCAATCAATTCAAAGGCTCAATTATTACATTATTTGACTTGATTTGCTTTCAAACCCCACTATCTAAAGTATATAAAGTTGAGTTTTATCATGCTTTCAAGTAAGTTAAAATAAAACTTACTTGAAAACATGAGAATACTCAACTTTATATATTATTTGATCAAACATAATAGTTTTAGCAAAATTACCAACCATTTATGCATGATACAAATACATACAAATTTCCATGCATATATTATCATATCATTCCATAGGTATGCACACGTATAAAAAATTGACTAAATTAAATATCCAATCCATCCAAATACATTCTTCACAAGCGCTTTGACACGCGTACTGTGTATACTGTATACTATAGTGTGTGATTAGTGTGCTTAGTGTGCTGGGTGTACTGGGTTTGCTTAGTGCTGCGAGCACTGTGCAGCACACTTAAGTATGGTGTGCAAAGTGTGCTGGTTTTGCCCATTGCTAATGAGAACGGTAATGACGACGGACTTCGAGTCATAGAACTGGCAGCATCCAAGAACTTGGTCGTTGCGAGTACCAGATTCCCGCGACAAGATATCCATAAGGCTATTTGAATATCATCTGATGGAGCCACTCGTAACCATATAGACCACGTGTTGATAGATCGCCGCCACTACTCGAGCCTGATGACTGTACGACCGTATCGAGGTGCTAACTTAGACTCGGACCACTATCTTGTTGGTATAGTTCTCCGAGCGCGAATTGCTTTGCATAGAAGCATTGCATCCGCGAACCAGGCTCGAATCAACACGGCTCCTTACGCAATGAAAACACCAGAAACACCGTTGGTCTTGCGTTAGGATTCGCCCTCGAAGAGCTCGATGGAAGGAGAGTAAGCCCTGTGGCCAGGATGCTGGGCGTAGATGAGAAGTGAACACGCCTTAAGAATACTGTCATTAGTACTGCTGACGCCATCTTAAGCAGTAGTCGCAAAGATCAGAGCGACTAGTTTGATGATGAATTCAAACTAGCAACTGAACGTAAGAATGTTGCATACGGGGCAATGCAGCAATCTCATACAACGCGGGCTCATGAGGAGGAATATAAAGAGATCAGAAGAACAGAAAAAAGACCACCGACAGAAGAAAGCAGCCTGGGAAAAAGAACTGACCTGTGAAAAAGAGAAAGCTAGAGCGCGAGGTCCGCACCAGGCGCGGAAGTTCTACCAAATAGTCCGAAACACGACGCAGTACACACCACACTGCACTTACTGTGAGAACAAAGAAGGTAATCTGATCACCGATCCTGCAGGCTCTGAAGCGATGGGAAGTGTACTTTAGTGAATTGCTAAACGGTCAGCTCAACGAAGAATTGGAGGCTCCACCAATGCATGAAGACGACCTTATGCTGCCGCCACCAAGCATAGAAGAGGTACGAAGACCCATAAGTCGGCTGAAATTTAACAAAACCCCTGGAGCCGACGCCATACCTGCTGAGCTGATCAAATATGGAGGGCCTACATTACACCAACCAATTTATGAAATTATATTGCACGTATGGAAGCGTGCAGAGATGCCAGAAGACTGGCGCAAAGGCATAATATGCCCCATACATAAAAAAGGGATGTAACAATGTGCAGAAACTACAACATTGTTGAGTACCTCCTATAAGATACTCTCCTCTATCCTATAAGAAGAGATAGGCCCATACGCTAAAGCCATCATCGGACAATATCAATGTAACTTCATCCCAGGCAAATCAACAATTGATCAGACCTTTACTCTCAGGCAGGCGATGTATGGAATTCAACATTCTACTGTACCTTCTATTTATAGACTTTAAGGCCGCCTATGATAGCATAGCCAGGGTAAAACTGTATAAAGCCATGAGAGAATTCAGCATCCCAAACGAACTGACACGATTGTGTAGGTTGTCACGGGTCGCGGACTTTTGTCTTTAGTCTTAACATTTAAACACAAAAAAAAAAGATCTCGACCGTCTTCTAACGGAGAGAACGGGAGATTGCGCCGTAATATCAATGTACAAATCGCCGGATCCTACGTTTTGGGTTAGTGTTAAATTAGATTAAGGTAGCGGTTAGACACAGTAGACAGGGAATTAACGACAATAATACTCGAACGAACATCGACTCTGACGAACATCAAAAACAATGTACATCTGAGCACAACAATCGAATATTCGAACAATAATCGAACACACAAACAACATCACAATCATCAGCAACTCGGATGAGATCACAATGCTGATAAGACTCAAGATATCTACAACCTGCAAAATAAACGCGCGAATCAAATTGTTTTGGTAGAATTCGAGATCGGAGACGGCACATATAGACAAGGCAGAGCAGCTTATGGGCCGAGACGCTCATATCGACGAACCCGGACCGAGGCCAATGTTGACCTACATACGACTGATGCCAAGCGAATGCCTGAACTACCGATCTAGGTAGGACCGAAACTATTGTCGGGATACTATGAGAACCTATTCGAGTACGGAAGACGACCGAAGTACGCGGAAGATAGCAATTTACCAGCCGAAATACTGACAATTTACCAAATGAAGCACTGACAGGCAGCACTTGAAAACTGACGATCACGCTATTCGAGACAAATTCGCTGCCGCAGCGAATCGTCATCCGAGGACGATCGGACGAATCACTACCGCGGAGATCGTAAAGGGTACGTCCTTTATCTTGGATTCGAAAGAAAAGCAATTGTATAAGCAGCCACTTACCTGGGAGGAAATTCAAACAACTCGAATGGTATGTTGACGTCGAGAAATGTCAAGATGTCAGCTGACAGACGGAATGGGAGGTAAAATCATGATGTCCCAAACGTGGATCGCGTGGTGAGTACAAACTCGGTTGAGTACAATCAACGGGTTTGAAAATCCCGCTGCCGCCAATAATTTTCCTGGGCACCTGGAAGTACAAAATCTTTCTCTTTTTTTGTGACCAGGTAAGCGGCAGCAGTTTTAAAATTTGTCTTCTTCTTCAAAATTTTCTTAGTTTTGCGGTTGGAACTTACGGAGATAGTTGTGAGTGAAGGAAGAAATCGTGAAACGAATGTTCAAGTCATTACGGCGGTGAAGATTTTGGATTTTTGTGGAAGATCATCAAGAATTGCAGCAGATTAAGTATAGCGTCAGGAGTAACAGCAGATAAAGCGATTTCGAGAACGAAGGGCCCCGTCGAGGGATAAACGCAACGTTCGACGAAGCAGCACATCAGTAGCCAGGTTAGATAAGTAATTTTAAAATTTACAATTTGTAGCTATAAGTATCGAACTCATTATTGCGAATCGTGGTATCAATTTAAATTTTCGGTGCATATATATATAGACGATCGAGCATTGCTATAAGTGAATTACCTCGCCTATTCAGATTTTGTATTTAAATAAGGTTTTCTACCTTTCGTGGTAGAGCAAAATAGATAAGATAATTAGTGAATAGGGTCGTTCGTGTAATAAAACGTAGTATTATTCGATTTGTGTGCAACTATATTCTTTACTTGCGCGGATTTCAGCGGATCGTAAAATAGTTTGGGTGGGATAAGTGAACCCGCCGCCACCTTCTCGCTTCGGGGCGACGGCTGTCAGGCAACTTCTCGGTTTCGAAGCGAGTGGCGCCAACTCACGATCTTTATCTCGCGAGCAAAAGCCGCCAGAGAATGGCCGCCAGAGAATGGCCGCCCTTTCATCCCCGATTGGGAAGAAGGGTTTTTAGAGCGCGTTTGAAGATAACGGTGACCATGACCAATGTAGCAAGCCAAGTTAAAATAGCCGGATTGCTATCCAGACCGTTCAACATCTTTAATGGACTCCGACAAGGGGATGGACTGGCCTGCCTCCTTTTCAGCCTGGCGTTGGAGAAAGCAATCCGAGACTCTGGCTCGTCAACGAGAGAGCCTATCGTCACCAAGTCCTGCCACATACTGGCTTATGCAGATGATACAGACATAATGGGAAGATCGAAACTAGCTGTACGAGATTCCTTCGTCCAGATCGAGCGAGCGGCACAAAAATTGGGGCTGCACATAAATGAAGGAAATACTAAGTAAATGGTGGCAGCATGAGCAGGAAGAGAAGTTGGTCAAACCTTCAGGGTATTTGAGCATGAATTTGAAGTAGTGCCATCGTTCAACTACCTTGGGTAACTGTAGCAGCCGATAACAACATGGAGGAAGAAATGGGCGGGCGGCTGCTCAAATCTAACAAAACCTACTACAGTCTGTCAAGGCTCTTCAATTCCCGAAATCTCACCCGAACATCAAAGCTCCTGTTGTACCACACCATGGTCTTGCCAGTACTCACGTATGGATCGGAGACTTGGATGCTCAGCAAAAGACATTCTGACGTCTTAGCCGCGTTCGAGAGGAAATTCTTGCGGAGAATCGTTGGCCTCATATGTGAAGAATTGCTATTCCAGAGACGCTGCAACCATGAGTTGTACGCTATCTACCTAGAAGCAAATATAATTACGAAGATAAAGCTCGGTAGACTCCGGTGGGCAGGACACCTAGCTCGAATGAGCGAAGCGGATCCTGCTCGGAAAACCCTTTGTGGCAGATTTTATGGCAGATTTTATGGCAGGCGAGAGAGTGGGAGACCTTGCCTTCGCTGGAGGGATGGCGTTGAGCAGGCAACTCGGAATTTAGGAGTGCAACATTGGATGACATCGGCTCGCGAACGGGTTCGATCGAAAACACTGTTGACGGAAGCCAGGACCGGAGCCCGGTTGTAGCGCCGATGATAATGATGATTGTCGGATCACTGGCTATCCGATCTAAGTCACAGCACTAAGCTGTGGCTATAGCTAATTGATACTTGATCAATTGGCCGTACGCGAAAAAATACCAATTCGTACTTGCACCAATTAGTTACCGAGGTTTAATTCAAATATCGAAGCACTGACAATTCGATCCAGTCACGGCACTTAGCTGTGGCTGTGGTCAATTGATACTTAATCAATTGGCCGTACGCGAGAAAAAATACCAATTGGTACATGCATCAATTGGTATCGGAGATTTAACTCAAATTTAAGATGGACAAGTACATGAACTTGTTCACTTCTCACATATGCTACTATTAAAGGCCCCCACTCACGAACAGTCCAAATGGCCTGAGTCCATTTGGCTTGAATCCGTTTGGTTTAAGTCCAATTTTTTTTTTTTTTTTTTTATACCTCCTTCACTCCACTCTCTCCATCACTCAATATGCACGGTCCGTGTGCATCACAAAATCATCACTAAGTAATTATTCCTAGTACTTCCCAGACAATTGGTGTATTGGTATAAGGGATAGTACCATCTTGCTTTTTATAGTTAGTACTTTAGGTCATATTGTGTACATTTTATTTGTCATCAAGACGTGCGTCCAGAGAAAAGTTTACAAAAAACTCTGGATTTTATTAGCAGTGTGCTCTTTCGATGTACATCTTTAGATTTTCTTTAAACTTTACTAAGTTTTCCGAATGTTTAACCGAATTAGGCAGTGTGTTAAAAAATTGTATTGCTTCCTGTACAGGGTCGGTCTTCATTCTTTCCGTCCTTGGAGTTTTCACTGATAAATTACCCGCATTTCTTGTTGGAATATTGGTGGACTCACCAACAGTTCGAAGGATGTTTGGCCATTTGAGCTGTTTCGTTAAAATCTTATAAATCAATTTGCCTCGTTCAAGCAGTATAAGTTTGTTGATATTTAGAAGCCCAGTTCTAGCATATACCGCTGAAGTTGAGGTAAGTGTGGGCATTTTATGAATTGTTTTGATAGCTTTGGTCATAAGTCTTCCAATAAGCTCAATGTTGTGTTTGGAAGTCTGACTCCACAACAATACTCCATATGTGATTAAGGAAACAATGTACGCATGGTAAATGGTAAGCTTGGTTTGTAAAGGTATAAATTCAAACCTTTTTATTACTCCTATCATAGGTGCCACTTTGCATCTGATGTTGTTGATGTGGTTTGCCCATGTCATTTTATCATCTAGCACCAATCCTAGATATTTAATTGAATTTACATTTTCAAGCTGTACCCCGTTTATTTGGATGCGTAGGCTCACTGGACGTTTGTTCCTCTGCTGAAACACAATGTATTTAGTCTTATGGATGTTAAGAACTAGTTTACTTCGCTGAAGCCAGTTGAAATATCGTTCTAAATTTGCATTTATAGTGTTCTGTAGTGTCAATTCATCATTTCCGGAATAAAGAAGAAGGGTATCGTCCGCAAAGAGTACAATTTTGCAAGATAGTTGAATGTCCTGTATGCTGTTCACGTATAGCAGAAAAAGAAGCGGGCCGAGGATAGATCCTTGTGGTACACCGATATTTACTTCACATTCTCGGCTGACGTAATTAGAATTTTTGGTTACTATCCGCCTATTTATTAGGTAATTTCTGACTAGTAGCTTTATTTTATCCCCAAATCCGTATTTACTTAATCGTTCTAGTAAAATTCCATGGTCGATGGTGTCGAAAGCTTTTTGTAAGTCAACGAAGATAGCTGCGGCATGATTTCCCTTATCCAGCGTAGAGTTTATAAAGTGCACTGCATCCAAGGTTGCCGCTAACGTGCTACTTTGTTGTTGGAACCCATACTGAATTGGGGCTAAGATTGAGTTTTCTTCTAAGAATTGTAATATTCTTGAATTTATTACCTTCTCAAATATTTTGCTCATAATACTGGTGACAGCAATGGGGTGGTAATTAGATGGATTTGCACGATCACCTCCTTTAAATACAGGAGTGATTCTTGTTAATTTAAGGCAATCAGGGAAGGAACCAGTTTTAAGGTGTTCATTGATGTTGACCGTTAATACATTTATTATGTAGTTCTTCAATAGTTTGATGTCTTCGGAAGTGATTGCATCGAGTCCTGGGGATACTCCAGCCTTTAAATTATCTATTATTTCAGATATTTCTTTCCGTGATGTAGTGCGTAAATGCATGGACGTTAAAGTATTCACTTTTATGTTGATATCTGAGCCATAAGTAGCTTGCTGCTGCTGTGTAAGATTAGTCCCGATAGTTGCGAAGTAATTATTTAGATGTTGAGTTACAAGAGAGGGATCATTTAACAGGGTTCCATTCACACATAGTTCATTTAAGCATGTCATATGCGTTGTATCCTTTGAAGTTGATGTCACTTCTTTAATTATTTTCCAATATTTAGCAATATTTCCAGCTGCGTTCTCGAATTTATTGGCAAAATAACGTTTCTTTGCCTCCTGTGTAATCTTATTTGACTCCCTTTTTTTTTATTAGATAATCTTGTTTTTTCATAGCACAATTTTGATTTGCCATGTATCTTTTGTAAGCAATTCTTTTGCGTTTAGCAGCATCAATAACTTTCTTGGTAATCCATGATTGCTGCCGAACTCTTACGTGTTTGGCTGATGTCGCTTTTTCTTTTGCTTTCGATATAATATCGATTAAACCTTCTATAGTAGCATTTGGCCTCATTTTTAATTCATCAATAACATATTTCACGAATTTCCTCTTATCAGTTGAATTGATGGCTATCATCCTGGGCTGTGCTTTTATATTTCCGCATTCAACGATCGATATTTTTATGATCTTGTGGTCTAACCCAGGCCAATCATTATCCTCGTATGATATTCGATCTAATAACTGTGGATGTTTTATTATCACATGATCTATCAAGGTCTTAGACGTTTGTGTTACTCTTGTTGGCTTGGTTGTATTTAAAATAACTCCATTATTGGCTACAATTATATCAGAGTATGCTTTCATTACTGTTGACGTGGCTAAAAGATCGATGTTGGTATCGGCTATTGTAATTAATTTGTTATGTAGCGAGAGAAGTTCATCGATGTGGTGTAGAAAAAGGCTGTCGTCGTCATTAGGCGCTTTATAAAATGTTCCGATTTTAATTTTTTCCTTTTTTAGTTGTAGTTCCACTATAATAGAATTGTATTTTTCCGTCATCATGACCAGTCTAGACCGAATATGAGATTTTTTTATAAATATAGCTGCGCCTCCACCACGCCCCGATTGCCTGCAGCAGACATAGCCATCATATCCATTTGGCGTGTATAATGCCTCTTCATTTCGATATATCCATACTTACAATTTACATACATACAATTTAGCTCGCCACTCACGATAGAGCCTCGACCCAGTCAGTCCATTCCATTTTATGTCATTAATTTAGAAAAAATTAAAGTAAACGAAGAAAAAATTATTTTTAATCTATTAATGGATCCGAAGCATATGCAGGAGTTTTTTTTTCAATTGCAACTTGAATCTACATAAAGAAACGAACACCAAAAAGGAAGTGGAAAAAAGGATGGCTTGCCAAACGGAAAAAAAATGAGTCACGTAAATTTGTTAAAAGAACTCACACTTGAGCCTTCTTAATGGCAAAATTATTTAAGAATGGACGATACGACATATAACACGACTTAGGTAGTCGATCGGCCGAACTACCTTTTTAAAAAAACAATTTAATACAACACCAACTATAAACTTTATTTTGCGAATATTTCTCTTCGATCTAATCTACTCAGCGATCCCACAACAACTGAACTACCATTCCGATCTTCATCTTGCATGTTAATTCTGTTCATGGTGACATTATCTATTTTCTGCTGACTCGATGTCTGGAGTTTTACCTGACTCAAGAAATGATCTAATGTTGCACATCGTCGTCGTCGTCGTAGCACTACAGCCCCTCTCCGGCCTTGGCTTCTCGCAGGTGACGCCTCCTGTTGTCTCGGTCCAATGACCGCGTCCTCCAATTTCGAAAGCCGAGCAGCTTTGCGCAGTCTTCGTCGACAGAGTCAGACCAGCGTTTTCTGGGTTTTCCCACTGGTCTTCGACCCTCGGCCCTTCCGTCGAATAACTTCTTAGGTACTCGATGCTCGTCCATTCGTTGCACGTGACCAGCCCATTGCAGCTTCCGCAGTTTCACTATTGTAGCAACCTCTGGCTCGTCAAAAACCTCGTACAACTCGTGGTTGTACCTTATCCGCCATTGGCCGCACTCTTGTTTAGCTACAATTATACGCCTGAGGACCCGTCTTTCGAAGGCGTTCAACATATTTGCGGACGCTTGGGTAAGGGTCCAAGTTTCACATCCGTAGCACAACACAGGTCTGATGATTGATTTGTAGACTTGGAGCTTCGTCTTCCTGTGTATGCAGCTGGTCTTCAGTAGGGCCAGAACGGAGTAGAGAGTTTTATTAGCGAGCTGTATTCTGCGTTTAATTTCATCAGTTTCACTGCCTTTCGTTGTCAATTTCGAGCCTAAGTATATAAATTAGTTCACATTCTCTAAATTATATTCGTACAAAATTATATTTTGTCTAATGGAGGTCTTCTTTCTTGTTTGCGTCATGATTTTTGTTTTCGTCTGATTGATCTTCAGGCCTACTTCTTTGGTTTCCTGATCAAGTTTCAACACGAGTTCTTTGGCGGATGTGAAGGAACGGGACAAGATGTTAATGTCATCCGCGTAGGCCACTAACTGGTTCGACTTATACAGTAGCGTACCCCCTGTGTCGACAGGAATCTTCCTTATCACGTATTCAAGTGCTAGGTTGAACAGCAGAGGGGCCAACCTATCTCCTTGCTTTAGTCCGACATTTGTGTCAAAGGCGTCAGTCAGACCGTTGTTGATTCTGACTTGTGATGCTGTCGACGTCATCGTCATTTTGGTCAGCCGGACTAGTTTTGCCGGGATGCCGAAGTATAGCATTATTTTGTACAGTATGTTTCGGTCAATACTGTCATATGCTTGTTTAAAATCCACGAAAATCTGGTGGACGTCGATGTTAAACTCCCAGCATTTTTGAAGCACCTGTTTGACTGTGAAGAGCTGATCCGTTGTTGATCTACCAGACCTAAAGCCTCCTTGGTACTCCCCAAAGACCTTTTCTGCGTATACATTTATTTTATCTTTTAATATTTTCGTCAGTATCTTATAGGATGTACAAAGTAGCGGTATGCCTCTGTAGTTTTCGCACCGAAGTTTGTCTCCTTTTTTGTGGATAGGGCATATGATGGATTTGCACCACTCCTGCGGTATTTTTTCTTGACCCCAGATGTTCTGGATCAATTTGTGGATGGCTTTTATAGGGCAGCTTCCACCGTATTTGATTAGGTCGACCGGAATCTCGACAATGCCCGGCGCTTTATTGTTTTTCTGGCTTTTTATGGCAGACTTGACTTCTTCCAGCGTTGGAGGTGCGACCGGGACTTCGTCAGAGATGCCTATCGGCTCTGATATTATCGAGCCATGTGCAGGATTAAGGAGTTCTTTGAAAAAGCAGGCCCACCTCTCCTTAATCTGGCTATCTTCGGCGATGATGGTGCCGATTTCGTCTTTACAGAGTGTCGTCTTGGGCTGATATCCGCGTCTGAAACATTTCACTACTTTGTAAGCTAGCCTAGTTTTATTGCTCGCCAGATTTTCGTCAATGCTCTTTAATTGCTCATCGTAATATTTTCGTTTCTTACATCTAATGATCTTATTTGCTACTCGTCGGAGCTTTTCATATTTTTCTCTCCTTGTCCTGGTGATCCTTTCAAGGAACTGTTTATATGTCTGATTTTTCTTGTTCAGCGCATCCTGGCATTCGTTGTCGAACCAGTTGTTTCTTTTGCGCCGAGCTTCATACCCAACCACTTGTTCTGCAGCGGCTTTGATTGCTGTCTTCATCTCCATCCAGACCTCGTCAACCGGCCTGCTACTGACGCCGTTTGGAGCTTTCCGATGTCAAACTTACGCAGAGGACTCGTCTTCGTCACGTACGCTTTTGACATGCGACATCGATATTTGGATTTGACCAAGTAGTGGTCCGAGTCACAATTTGCTCCTCGAAACGTCCGAACGTCAAGTTGCACATCACCGTGTGATAATTGTTGGGGTGCTCATGTTTCATTTTATAGATGACTCACGTTGCTACAGTTGGTCACCCCATTTATCAAACGAAAGGCTACAAATATGAGGTAAATTATCACTCCTCACGAAGGATTGACCACTACTCTGCGGTACTTAGCAGCCGGTTGCAGTTTTTGGGTTAAATAATATAATATACATTCATGTTACCTATATTATTCGATAACTTCCAAAACAAAATCATGGCCACCACTATCCATCATGCTGAATTAGTCGATTAAATAAAATAATCACAGAAAAAGTTAATGAGCTTGTCACATGTCAGCGGTTAAAGCAAGACTATCACGTTGTTTGGACTGCGGCTTCAACATACACGACTAGTCCATTTTATGGATTGTCCAAACTCGGCCTACTATTTCCCCACACACGGTCGAGCCAAAAAATGACCCAATGGCCTGAGTACATGAACTTTGGACTGATTGGAAGTCCAATTTGGTTCCTTGAGTCCATGAGTCCTTCCGAGATCTCCCACACGGTGAGATTTTGGCCTGGCCTCAGGCCATTTGGACTGATGGGGGCCTTTAGAAAACTAAGAACCAAAATTTAACTTTTAAGATGAACAAGTACTTGAACTTGTTCGCTTCGCACGTATGAATGAAAAATGCAAAACTGATTCTCGAAATCGAATGACAATCTTTATTCTGCTCAACTCACTTAAGTAGGCTACAAAATGCATAAAACGCAAATTCCACTCGAGTCTTGTAGTGTTTAAATTTTACAGAAGCGTAATCTGATACGCCGTCTATGACGACGATTGTGATGTGAGAAAAGAAGACAAAATGCTGATGAATGAATTGTCGAGTGGAATTTGCGTGTGACAATGTAATACAAAATTGGATATGTTGAATGTGAATATGTACTATGTTGAAACGGGATATGAATTAATGTATAGAGTAAAATAAGTGAGTGTGTAAAGTAAGTATAGTAACGATGGAATCGTACAATGATGATTAACATGGAATGTGGGAATACACACAATTCGGCTCCAATGTCGATCAAAAAATGTTTCTTAATGTTTCAATCTGTAACGAATAAACCCTGAGTAATTGGGCAAGCGTTTTTAATAGCACAAGCTGACTTAGATATCGATGAGATAGTTATTTCAGTGTGGCTAGATTCGATTGATGACGCTTGATTCGAAGCAGAACACGGCTGTCGATTACTATATTGCTGGGATTTGCGATGCCGTGAAAACAGAGTGTTTGTTGACAATGTTGAAGATTCTGTTTTCACGCGTTTGGTTGGTTGGCGGTTTCAAATGTTACATGAATGATTTCGGCATTTGTCACTATTCGCCTTTAGCGGCCGGCCATGTCGTTTCCCGTCGAAAATTTGCATGGCGTGGTACATTTCCGTGCGCTTCTTAGCTATTTCCAATACTACCAGCAAACTCCGTCGTGGCCTGGTCCACTATCGACTACGCGCGGGCGAGATCGGGAACGCGGGCGAGATCGGGAACGACGTCGTATCGGGCTTTTCCGGTACGAATCTACATCTCGTCAAAGCACAGCTTGTATTTCACGGCATAGTGATGCGATGTGGGCACTCATCTGTGCAAGTTTCACACTTAACGCCGTTTTCCACGAACGAGCGGATATTTCTGTTATTGGATGAATCAACCGCGCCATTGCCAAGATCTCATTGGCCAAGTCTGCCGCTTATCAAGGCTACAATGCCGTTGCATCGCTAGGAGTTGCTGGACGTCTGGTGGTAGCCGACTGATCCACAGAGTACGCAACATGTCGTCGCTAATGCTACGATCAGCTAAAATCCGTAAATATGGCGATGGTTTGCCGTCGCCCATTTCTTCACGCTCAAACAGCCTGCGTGTTTTCTATTGCTGGGTAGCTCCGAAAAGTTTCAAAGTGTTAGATCTGAGAATGTTGCATGAATTCTGCTCTGGCGGGCTCAGAATTACGTCCCGCACTTCCGCAGCACATTTTTAATTTAAACAGCTATATATCAACATAAAACTTCTTTCAGCTAGACTTACCCAAATTTCTGGATCGTTAGGCAGAAAATCAGGCATCTTGATGGAAAACCGCATGGTTTCTGCTAATGGCGACGGCTCTATCGCGAGGAGGCTGCTGCTTGCCGGGCGTTGCGCACGTTGTTCATAGAAGGCTTGTCTCTCGAGATCGGACTGCCATGGCTCCTTCTCCAATGCTGCTCGTTCGCTTTCAATAGCTGCTCGCTCTTTATCTGGCTTGGCTGCGGGCTCGCGTTTGGTTGCCATTTTTTGATGAAAACTCGACGAAATTCACATGCGCTTTTCGTGGGCGTCACCTCTGTACCGCGTGATAAATACTGTCTTTATATCCACAAAAAATCAGAGACTATATAGCTATTAATTTGTGATCACGGTTTCCTTCTTGTCTATAAATCAGCATAGACAACGTATATCGTTACGTTTTGCATACATACTTTCGAAACCACTTAGTTAAAAAAAATTCAATTTCAATCATCCCACAAAAACAATTCCACTTTGATTCTGCTTTTGATGGCTTATTCCGCAAAACGATCGAGTTTCCCGTATCAATTATTTTCTGCTTTGATAAGCTTTAGAGACGATTTATTTATTTATTTATTTATTCATGTCCAAATCAACAGAACAAATCCAATTATAGATTAGACATAACAAAAAAGAAATCAAATATATATATATATATATATATATATATATATATATATATATATATATATATATATATATATATATATATATATATATATATATATATATATATATATATATATATATATATATATATATATATATATATATATATATATATATATATATATATATATACAGGGTGTCCCATAACGCAACGTCAAGCCGGAAAGGGGTGATAGGGCAGGTGCTGACAGTAATCAGAAAACTTTTGAAAAAAAATTGAAAAAATGCGTACCCTGTGACAATCTTTTCACTGCTACATCTACAAAAATTTTTTTTTTTAATTTTCTTTTTATAATATAACCCCAGATAAATGCTCTTTAAATTACAGCCAAAAATTAAAAAATTACTGTTTTAGTTTTCAGTGAAATAGCACTTCTTTCACCAAAGATGTACTAAAAAATAACTCTTCACCCAACTTCATCTAACCGTACTGAAAAAAAAATGTACTAAGATATTTTGGCAAGTAGCTTTAAAAGATAGTCTACTAAGTCCTAATTCCAAAATGGTATTACACTTGCTTCTTAATGACTTAATTGAGATGAATATAAATTTTCTAACAGTCCGACATCCTAAGTTTATTTTCGCACTATTTGATATAAGTTGAAATTAGAAATCAATTATTGAACAGAAATTACTTACTTTACTTATAAAAGGTGTTCGAAATGCTTGCCATCAGCGGCAATGCAGGCTCTGCATCTTCTTAAGAACGACCTTGAAATTAGGCGGGCAAAACTTCTTGAGTTTATTTCGTCGACCGCTTTTCTAATTTTAGTACGTAGCTCTTCTAAGCTTTGTATTTCAGTGGAATAGACTTTTTCCTTTATTGCGCCCCAATAAAAGAAATCCAAAGGATTTAAATCGGGTGAACGAGCTGGCCACGAAATTGTTCCACCCCGTCCTATCCACCTCTCGGGATACTCACTGTTGAGAAATTCCCGTACACTTCGAGCATAATGTGCTGGGCAGCCATCATGCTGGAAATACATGTTTCCATAAATCCTCAGTGGTACGTCGTCCAATAGTTGTGATAATTGGTTTTCCAACATATCCAGATAAACTTCGGCATTCAAATTCCCCGCAAGCTCAAATGGCCCAACAACTGAACCATTAAGAATGCCCGTCCACATGTTTATTTTAAATCGGTGTTGAGATTTGTTCTGTCGCATTAGATGCGGATTCTCCACGTGCCACTCGTGCAAATTATGGAGATTCATGTAGCCATCCTTGGTGAATGTTGACTCATCCGTCCAAAGAATTTCGTCAAAGAACCGCGGATTTTCTCTATACTTCTCCAGCATAGTTTGACAAAACTGAATTCTCTCCGGGTAATCTCGCGGAAGGAGACTTTGTACACGTTGTACATGGTATGGATGAAGTTGGTTTCTCCTTAGAATTCGCTG
This sequence comes from Nemotelus nigrinus, assembly GCA_947369275.1. NCBI lineage: Eukaryota > Metazoa > Arthropoda > Insecta > Diptera > Stratiomyidae > Nemotelus > Nemotelus nigrinus. The sequence goes on from OX376372.1 coordinate 141,724,641, forward strand.
AACTGAGCTCTTGGGTACTCCTGTAGTCATCTGAATGGCACGCACCGAGGTTGACGGTTCTTCTTCAACTGCTTCCAATACAGTGTCCTCGTAGAGATTCCAAGGTCTTCTCGCACAAGCCATTCGATGGGGCAAGCGACCCTCTGAAAATGCCCGATGCACGTTTATGAACACTCGATGATCTGGATACCGTTCAACATTTGGGTACCTCTCACGATAAAGTCGTGCTGAAGCAGAAGCATTGGATCTGCATTCCCCATAAATTAGGTGCATATTAGCATATTCCTGTGCACTATATCTAAACGGCATTATGGAATTCACACTTTACACTTTCAATAAACGGAACTACGGGAGTATTCTCTTATTTGCTAGAAAAATGCACACTTATCAAATGACCGTAATCCACTATAATGCCACGCAAATAGCAAAATAACATAACTACGCATCTAATTTTTCCATCGACCTATAGGTAACGGTTTTTAAGAAGAATAAAGTGCATTAAAATCATTTCAAATAACTAATAGCAATTAACTGGGAATTGGTTCTCTCCAAGGTAAAAACGTTATTTTTCCTTAATTAAGAAATAAAGAAGCAAGTGTAATACCATTTTGGAATTAGGACTTAGTAGACTATCTTTTAAAGCTACTTGCCAAAATATCTTAGTACATTTTTTTTTCAGTACGGTTAGATGAAGTTGGGTGAAGAGTTATTTTTTAGTACATCTTTGGTGAAAGAAGTGCTATTTCACTGAAAACTAAAACAGTAATTTTTTAATTTTTGGCTGTAATTTAAAGAGCATTTATCTGGGGTTATATTATAAAAAGAAAATTAAAAAAAAAAAATTTTTGTAGATGTAGCAGTGAAAAGATTGTCACAGGGTACGCATTTTTTCAATTTTTTTTCAAAGCGAATATCTCAAAAAATACGCAGCTAACTTTTTTTTAAATAGTTTTCTGATTACTGTCACCACCTGCCCTATCACCCCTTTCCGGCTTGACGTTGCGTTATGGGACACCCTGTATATATATATATATATATATATATATATATATATATATATATATATATATATATATATATATATATATATATATATATATATATATATATATATATATATATATATATATATATATATATATATATATATATATATATATATATATATATATATATATATATATATAGATATATATATATATATATAGATATATATATATATATATATATATATAGATATATATATATATATATATATATATATATATATATATATATATATATATATATATATATATATATATATATATATATATATATATATATATATATATATACTCGTGCTCATACAATTAAGCCACTTACGATGTCTGTGTTTGTTTTCGTTGTAGCTTGTAAATCAAGCATTGTATTTGATCCTCGTTTGTTTCTGATTTTGATGTACTGTTATGTTGGCAGATCAGCAAAACAACACGAGTTTCTATGCCTCCACATTTCTAGTAAATGCAATTTGTGTCTCAAAATTGTATTTACAGCTGCTCATATAATTAAGCCAGTCAGTGCAAATATTTGAATTTAGAGGAAGTGAGTGATAATTGGTGTTCCGAATTAGTAAAAAATATGTACTTATTAAAATTTGTTATTATTTATTAAACGATACAGATATTTGACACCAAAAAATAAAACAAATGGGTAAAAACAAAAGCTGTACTCCATCGGAGCGAAGGGTCATATGAAACTTATACGAAAAAAAACAAGTCAATCGCCGAGGTAACAAGAATTTTGAATGTTTCCCGTGGAAAAGTAAAGAATGCTATAATATATTATAAAAAAAAACAAGCATTTTGAAAATATGCCGAGACACAAGCCACGAAAAACAACTGTGGCTGAAGACAGAAAACTTGTGCGTTTGAGTAAGGCTGATCCGTTCTTAACATCGTCAGAAATACGAGCTCAAATGGAAGCGTTTCATGATGTCAAAGTGTCGTCGCAAACCGTCCGAAGACGTCTGGCGGAAAATAATCTAAATGGACGCATCGCCAGAAGGAAACCAAATGTATCAAAAAAAAATTTAAAAAAACGTTTGAAGTTTAGCCGAGAACATTTAAAAAAACACCAAAAATTCTGGGATTTAGTACTCTGGAGTGATGAGGTGAAGTTCAACCTCTTCGGCAATGATGGTAAGCCATACGTTAGACGTCCCCAGTGTACAGAGTTAAATCCTAGATACACAAAAAAAACTGTGAAACACGGTGGTGGATCAGTCATGGTGTGGGGTTGTTTTTCTGCGTCCGGCGTCGGCCCGCTCGAAGAGATAAATGGCAAAATGACAGGAGAAATGTACAAAACTATATTAAATCGAAATTTAATAGGAGATTTTGTGGATAATTTGCCTTTGAAATGGATCTTCCAACATGATAACGATCCGAAGCACACTTCGCGAGTCGTAAAATCGTGGTTGGGAGATGAAAAAATAAATGTTTTGTATTGGCCACCTCAGAGCCCGGACTTAAACCCCATAGAAAATTTATGGGGAATAATTAAAAAGTCTGTTGCTGCCAAAAAACCAAAGAACAAGCAAAAATTGCTCGAAATTATTAAAGAGGAATGGAGTAGAATTCCACCCTCCGTTTGTAAGACATTAGTGTCCTCAATGCAGAGACGATGTGCTGCAGTTATCAAAAATAAAGGATATCCAACCCGTTATTAACAGGTAAATACATTTAATCCACAATTAAAACAATTTAATTGATTTTTAAATGTATTTTTCGTAGATGGCTTAATTATATGAGCAGCATTGAAGGAGCATTAAAATTTGAAATTTATTTTTTTTATAATAATTATCTGAATAAAAGGCTTATTTTTGTTGTCCACTTTATAAATGCATCAATAAAAAGAATTACGGTGTTTGGTTTATGTTGTATCATGCTAACAGTCATTTTTTCTCCAATTTAATTTTAAGAAACTCAGTGGCTTAATTGTATGAGCACGAGTGTATATATATATATATATATATATATATATATATATATATATATATATATATATATATATATATATATATATATATATATATATATATATATATATATATATAAGAAAAAGAATATATATATATATATATATATAAGAAAAAGAAAAATTAAAATTAAGTTAAATTCAGAAAGGAAAAGTAATCAAAAGCAAAATCGACCAAAAACAAGATACAATAAAAGATTAAATTCTGACATATTTCATGTATCTGATAGAACGTTATTCTTTAAAATATTTTTAAACATTGCTAATGTTCGAGGCAGAGGACCAAGGTTAAGGTTATTATGCTGACGAGGCAAACGCAAAAGGGGAGAAAAGAAATAGGTGTCAGTACGGGCAAATGTAACGTTAAATTTAAAAAGTGTTCTATTAGGGCGGCTCGAATCTCTAACAGAAAGGTGAATGCTGGGGTCCACCAATATACAGCCGTTGAAAAGTTTAAAGAGGAGGCACTCGTCGAGGAACATTCTTCGTGACTCAAGGGAAGGAATTTGAAGGATGGAAAGGCGCATACTGTAATCGCAATACGGAATACTGAACTTGTAGAACAATGAGCGGGTGAATCTCCGTTGCACGGATTCAACCGCAGCAATCAAGTAACCGTAATGTGGACACCAAATTTGGTAACAGTATTCAAGAACACTACGAACGAAGGAAAAAAACAGATATAGAGGAGTGGAAACATTAACAAAACGTTTAGAGGATCTAAGGATGAAGCCGGATAAACGAGAAGCCTTGGCAGTGACGTGCAAAATATGCAAATCGAACTTCAACTTGGAATCGAAGATCACGCCAAGGGCCTTGAAACTAGCAACAACATTGAGAGGGGAGCCGAGGACAGAGTAGGAGAAGAGAAGAGGGGATGTTTTGTGGGTGAAAGACATTTGATGACACTTCGAAACATTCAAAGTGAGAGAATTCGCTGCGCACCAAGTAGCCAAAGTATCCAAATCTTTCTGCAATAAGGAACAGTCACTAGCGGATTCTATCACTCTGAAAATTTTGAGATCATCAGCGTACAAAAGACGGTGAATTCAAGAGGGAAGGAAGATCGTTAACAAACAAAAGGAACAATAAAGGACCAAGAATGGATCCTTGCGGAACTCCTGAGGTAGGAAAAAAGGGTGTAGAAGAGCAAGAGTTAACAATCACAACACAAGAACGATCACAAACGTAGGAGGAGAACAAGAAAAGAGGACACCAGAGAGACCAAACCCTGCTAACTTTGACAGAAGAACAACATGGTTCACAGAATCGAAAGCCTTGGCAAAGTCTGTATATAGGACATCTACTTGCTTTTGCTTGTCGATTGCGGAAGCAACGGTGTTTGTAAAAGACAATAAGTTTGTAACCGTTGACTTACCTTTAACGAATCCATGTTGTTCACTGGCCAGCAAGGGCTGAATAAAAGGGTACACTCTATTGTAAACTACTCTTTCGAGGAGCTTACTAAAACATGGCAGAAGGGATATAGGACGGTAATTGGGGATGGAAGAAGTATCGCCAGCTTTATGAATGGGGAATAGGTTGGCGGATTTCCAAAGGGCAGGAAAGGTACCGGTGGAGATGCTAATGTTGAAAATTATTGACAGAGGAACACACAAAGAGGAAGACAGTGATTTGGTAAAAAAATTCGGAATGCCGTCAGCGCCGACGCTAGCACTTCCATCAATTACAACATTAATGATTCGACTTCCAAAGGATTAGTTAAAGCAGTGGAAAGGGTACGATCAGGCGTGGGAAAAATTGTTGAAATCGAAGAACTACTGAGATGGGAGGTAAAGGAAGAAAAAAATTGAGCAAAGAGCTCGCAGGAATCCTGAGGTGAGGACGCAGACTTATCATGAAGATACATGGGAGAAGGAATGCCAGAGGATAAAGGGATTTTATATAAGACCAAAAAGGCTTAGGATTGTCGGAAGTAATAGAAGTTTCGACATGCTCCAGGTAGGCACGCATTGCGCCATTGGCTGCTTTTTTAGCAGCACCCCGTAACCTTTGAAAATTCCAAAGGTCATTAAGAGAGCCAGACCTTTTGTATTTACTACGCGCCGCATCTTTGGCTCTAAGAGCAACCGCAACATCGACTGTGAACCATGGAGGATCGGAACTTCTTTTACAGCGGAAGGAAGGAGTATAGCAGGAAATTAAGTTGGACAAGAGGGAATAAAATTTTCCAAGAGCATCATCCACACTTAGCCCTCTGAAAAAATTATACCAGTTAGTAGCATTGATTTCGTTGGAAAAAGCGGAATAGTTAGCTTTTTTAAAATTAAAACGAAGAGTAGAAACAGATTTGACTTTAGACGAACGGTTAAGTGTTAATTCCATAAAAAGAGGAGGATGATGAGGATCAGGTTGCACATACGGAGACAGAGAAGGACTCAAGCAAAAGGAAGAAGGGTGAATATTAGTTAGAACGAAATCCAGAATCCTGTTGTTAGTATTCGGTACGTTGTTAAATTGGGAAATGGAGCAAAGGGACATAAAGGAAGAAATAGCGAGAGAAATATTGCTAGAAGACAAAATATTTGAGAAAGTATCATCCCAAACAAGCGACGGCATATTAAAGTCACCACATAAAAGTAAGGAAGCAGAAGGGAAGCGGCTATTAAGGTAGGACGAGAGTTCCGTAAAGAGACATCCATATACCAGTACGGGGCTACTACAAGGAATGTAGATAGAGGAAACAAGCAGCACTACAGATGGTGAAGGAGAAATACGGACAATAACACATTCGACCGGGACGGAGGGAATGAAGTCACTGCAGAGCGTTCCATTCAGAGATTTGTGAACAGCAATTAAAACACCACCTCCTAGTGAAATATTACAAGCAGATCGATTCCGATCTCTACGAAAAACAGTGTGAAGTGGAAAGATTTCATTGCTGTATATATCCCCAGACAACCAGGTCTCTGTAAGACAGACAATGCGTTTTCTATGCTGATTTATATTTATTTATTTATTTATTGCCCAAATCCACAGAACAAAATCCAATTATAGATTAGACAAGAAGAAAAAATAAAAATACATACAAAGAGATAAATATGTAAGAAAAAGAAAATAACATGGAAACCAAGAAAATTAATAAAATTCAGAATGGAATAATAATACAAAAAAAGAATAAAAAGCTAATCGACCGAAAAAGAAACAAACAAATTGAGCAAATTAGGACATATTTCGATTATAAGAAAGAACGTTATTTTTTAAAGTACTTTTAAACACAGATAACGTTTGAGGCAGAAGGGGGGAAAAGAAATAGGTGTCGATACGGGCAAATGTAACATTAAAGTTAAATAATGTTCTATAAGGACGGCCCGGTTCCCTAACTGAAAGTTGAATCTGGGGTCAACCAATATACTGCCTTTAAAGAGTTTAAAAAGGAGGCACTCGTCGAGGAACACTCTACGTGACTCAAGGGAAGGAATATGAAGGATGGAGAGGCGCATACTGTAATCACAATACGGAATACTGTACTTATAGATCAACGAGCGGGTGAATCGGCGTTGCACGGATTCAACCGCATCGATCAAGTATCCGTCATGTGGACACCAAATTTGGCAACAGTATTCAAGAACGCTACGGACAAAGGAAAAAAACAGATAAAGAGAAGTGGAAAGAGATCTGATGATGAAGCCGGAAAAACGAGAAGCCTTGGCAGTGACGTGAAGAATATGCAAGTCGAATTTCAATTTGGAATCAAAAATCATGCCAAGGTCCTTGATATTAGAAACAGAATTGAGAGGAGAACCAAGGACACAGTAGGAGAAGAGAAAAGGAGATAGTTTGTGGGTGAAAGACATTTGATGACACTTCGCAACATTCAAAGTGATGGAATTAGCAGTGCACCAGTTAACCAAAGTATCCAAATCGCTCTGCAATATGGTACAGCGGATTCAATCACTCTGAAAATTTTAAGAGAATCAGCGTGCAAAAGGCAGGGTGAGTTAAAGAGGGAAGGAAGGTCGTTAATAAACAAAAGGAACAATAAAGGGCCAAGAATGGATCCTTGCGGAACTCCTGAAGTAGGAAAAAAATGTTTTGAAGAACAAGAGTTAACAGTAACGACACAAGAGCGATCACAAACGTAGGAATAGAACCAACAAAAAAGGGCACCAGAGAGACCAAACCCAGTTAGCTTTGCCAGAAGAATATAATGGTTCACAGAATCGAAGGCCTTGGCAAAGTCGGTATAGAGGCCATCAACTTGCTTTTGCTGATCGATTGCGGAAGCAACGGTGTTTGTCAAAGTCAATAAGTTTGTAACCGTTGACTTACCTTTGATGAAACCATGCTGTTCCCTGGCCAGCAAGGGCTGGACGAAAGGGTACACTCTATTGTAAACGACTCTTTCGAGAAGCTTACTAAAGCATGGTAAAAGGGATATGGGGCGGTAATTAGAGATGGAAGAGATATCACCAGCTTTAAGGATGGGAAATATGTTGGCGGATTTCCAAAGGAATGGAAAGGTCCCTGTTGAAATGCTAAGGTTAAAAATTATTGACAGAGGAACACACAAGGAAGATGAAAGGGATTTGGTGAAAACATTTGGAATGCCGTCAGCACCGAAGCTAGTGCTGGCGTCAAGAGACAACATTAACGATTCCACTTCTAAGGGATTAGTAAAAAAAGTAGAAAGGGTACAATCAGGAACTGGAAAAAAGGTTGAAGGCGGAGAGCTACTATGATGGGAGGTGAAAGAAGAGAAAAATTGAGCAAAGAGCTCACAAGAATCTTGAGGTGAGGACGCAGACTTATCATGAAGATACATAGCAGAAGGAATACCAGAGGAGGTTTTAAGGGATTTAATGTAGGACCAAAAGGGTTAAGGATTGTCAGAAGTAATAGAAGTTTCGACATACTCAAGGTAAGCACGCATAGCGTCTTTGGCTGCCCTTTTAGCAGCAGCTCGTAATCTTTTAAAATCCAAAGGTCATCAAGTGAGCCAGACCTTTTGTATTAACTACGCGCTGCATCTTTGGCTCCAAGAGCAATCGCGACATCAACGGTGAACCACGGAGGGTCGGAACTTCTTTTACAGCGAAAGGAAGGAGTGTAGCAGGAGATTAAGTTGGACAAGAAGGAATAAAATTTGTAGATAGCATCATCCACACTTAGCCCTCTGAAGAAATTATACCAGTTAGTACAATTTATTTCATTGGACAAAGCAGAATAGTTTGCTTTTTTAAAATTGAAACGAAGTCTAGAAGCAGGTTTGTCTTTAGACGAACGGTTTAGAGTTAATTCTATAAAAATAGGAGGGTGATGAGGATCAGGGCGCACATACGGAGATAAAGAAGCACTAAGGCAAAGAGAGGAAGGGTGAAGGTTAGTCGGAACAAGATCGAGAATCATGTTGTTAGTATTGGGTATGTTGTTGAATTGTGAAAGTGAGCAAAGGGACATAAAGGAAGAAGTAGCGAGAGAAATATTGTTTGAAGACAAAATACATGAAAAAGTATTATCCCAAACCAGCGACGGAATATTAAAATCACCACATAACAGTAAGGAAGCACAAGGGAAGCGGCCATTGAAGTAGGACGAGATTTCCGCAAAGAAACGTTCATATACCAAGACGGGGCTACTACAAGGGATGTAGATTGAGGAAACGAGCAGCACTGAGGATGGTGAAGGAGAAATACGAACAACCACACATTCAAGAAAATTTCTGGCGGGAGTCCTGACGAATTCCTTAACAAACACTCCAGTTGGCCAGAAGTTCTTCTTGAGAAGATCGGTAACACCAGGAGTGATAGTGATGCAGAATGAAGATATTTGCTGATCATCCAGATTGTCCCGTGTAAGCTTTCGACACAGCAACAATCGAGGATTATAGCCGAGTTTAGCTCGTACATACTCAGCAACTTGTTCGGCTATGGTTCTATAAGCGAACCGAGAAATAAATACTTTTAGTGGAGGTACGATCACTTCAAGTTGGGGGATACTACAAACAGTATCCATGGTAGACGGAGGATTAACAGAGGTACCAGGTCTTCCGTAGTTGAGCTGCTCCGAATTTGATGCCAAAGACCGTTGAGGCGAGTTAATCGAGATAAGTTTTGAAACATCGGGATCAATGTGCGTATTACGAGATGGTCCTGGTAGACTTTCAGTAAGCGAAATTTGAGACTGCACAGTTTCCAATGACGGCGTAGTAGTACCGGCTTGTAGAGGATTCGGAGATATCATCCCTTGAGTTGGTTGAGGTGTATCGATTGCAATAACTGAGGGGGTGGTTGAAATACCTGTGGCTCGTAATTTGCCCCGATTACGAGTAACTACGCCAATCGGCGATTTGCCATCATCCGTAGCATAGGTCGTCGCTCGAAAAGTATTATCCTGTATGTTGTTGCAGAACGTTTGCAGACTTTCCAACGTGGCGTTAACCTTCTCTTCAGAAGACAGAAGCGCTTTCGCCACGTCTTCAAGGCACTGCTTAGCAGCACGCACCTTCGTCACGTAGTGAGCCATAGATAATGAACGGCAGCGGCTGCAGAACCATTACAGGCCGGCAGTGTCAGCGAGGGAATCGCATATACGCCCAGTCAAGCCAACACATCCGCCGTGAAATGTTTTACCGCAGAAACCCGAGCATAACACAAACGGAGAGCTGTCTGATTTCGCGGTACAGGACGTCGCGTTGCACTGACCCATGGTTCGAATGAAAGAAACGCTATTAAGTTATAATGAATTCAGATACCAATAGATACCAATATTTCACACAAAAGCTCACTAGCTATTATAGCACCGCCGAACAATAGATGAATTGAAGCTTCGATAAAGTTAAAGAAAGCACAAGTTCAAAATTGGCACGGACTATGATCAAGCGAGCACACTTTCCGGAGGATATGTATGAAATGTCGAAAATGAAAGTTAAAGAAAGCACAAGTTCAAAATAAGCACGGACTATGACCAAGCAAGCACACTTTCCGGATGATGTGTATGAAATGTCGAGAATGTAAAAATACACTGAGAGAAAAAGCACATACGCACTTCACGCTGAAAAGTTAGTGACAGCACGCAAAGTTTAAGACAAGAAGCGGTAAAAATGGAAAGCAAAGATCTCGCCGAAAGAAAACGAAGAACAGCACCCTCTATCGCACCAAAGCACTAAACGGCGATGTATAGAAGAAACACGAGAAGCTTTCAAAACTATGGGTTACGATAAAAGCGACGAGCGGAATAGATCAAATCAAAGTAAACATGGAGCTCGCGACAAGCAGCAAGTGTTCGGATGAAAGTTCAACGGTGTATGCATTATAGACAAGAAGGGAGCCGTGATCACAAATTAATAACCTTTATGAGTAAACGATATCGATCGATATAAGTCAAGGATGTTAAAATTTATCACAACTAACGTAAATAAAAATTATTGATCTCCCACTGCAAGTGGTCACATCAGTCAAGTATACATTATGAGCTGATGTCTGATGAGAATCAGTGCATACTTTCGAAACTACTAAGTTAAAAAAAATTTCAATTTTAACGATCCCACAAAAACAATTCCACAGTATAGTAGCTTAGAACTGTAGCGCGTGAGTGCGTGAACAAATAAATCAAACACTGAGTTCTACGAAAAAGAGTCTATTTTTAATGATGACATAAAAGTCTAAACACCTAAAATGCGAGTGTGTACGCGAACGATCTGCACGGTAGGAGAGTCGTGAATGAACAAGCCGTTTTCTGCAGACAAGCGCTTGCTCTACTTCTTACCGCTTTGCGTCGGACAAGTCGCTTTGCAGGCACCAGTAGTTGGAGTACTTGGCGCGCTTATTCAGAATGTATCGCTGCAGAACAAATTGATGTCCACTCAATTCAGGACAGGTAGCATGCAACAAAAAACAAACCAATCTATTTCGCCTGATAAGCAGGTAGATGACCTGACTGGGAACGCGACTAATTGAAATGGCTTAGTATCTAATGCTAACTTGTAAGCGAGGGCTCCAAATGCGAATAAGAAAAAGGGACTAGATCGATATTTCAATATGGTCAAAAGACGGCGAAGTGCCCACTCGTCCAAAATTGGAAACAAGAAAAAAGATCTAAGCCCGATGGACAGCAAGCTTCTACCAGCAGTAACTACTACCACCTACTCACAACCGAAAACGACTCCGGAATCCGCTTTTTACTTAAGGGGGATATCCACTGTGACGGGTAAAAAAAAATGTTGGTTTAAATCAAAGTTTATACATTCATAAACATGTGTATAAAATTCTTGATCGAAATTCCAAAAACTTTCGGAGTTATTATAGTCACTTTAGTGAGAGCAGGTATTTCATGAGATACATGATTCGAGAGTAAAAACTTTAAACGCGTTTTTCTCAAAACGACTTTTTTCAAACTGGTCGCATCAATAACTGAAACAAAAATCAGCCGATTTTCAATTTTTTTTTGCTTTATTCGTCTTTATGATGGCTAAGGTTGCACGTAGCCGATTTTGAAAATTTTGATTTGTAAGATTTTTTAAGGCTGTTTGGATAAAAAAAAGGGTAAAAAATTCAATCGGACGCCATTTTCTTTCAAATCAAAATGAAAAAAATCGGCTACGTGCAACGATAACTACATTTACACAGATCATGATGCAATTTAATTTTTTTTTCTTCAAATTACCCGTTTATGAGAAATCGATGAGACCATGGAGGGGAAATTTTTTTGGGGCTCGACAAGAAAGCTAATAACTTTGTAACGATTTGATATTTTTTCATAAAAATGCAGGATAAAAATCTTCAATGTACACTTAATAAGATGGAAAAAAAACTTGATCCTCAAATTCCTATATTTTCCCGGTCAAAAAATTCCCCAAAATCACATATTTTTTCGGCAGTCACAGTGGCTATCCCCCTTAAGCAGATCAAGGCACCGCCAATATACCTAAGAGAAACGACCAGTAATAGCTTAGTCGACATGTAAGTATCAATAGCTGGTAAAAACAACTTCCATGTTGCACCACTAAAATGTGGCCACGTCTCTGAGACCAAAATACAAGTTTGTTCTGAAGAAAAATTCCGGAAGGTTACGAAAGAATTCGATTTACAGCGCCTTCAGTATTATACATACCAACTAAAAAGTTGCAAAAGATTGTCTGTGGTAATTAAAGGCATAGAACCTGAATTTGACGTGAATGAGTTGAAGCAGGTGCTTGAAGCCCTCGGTTTGGCGCTAAAATCCGTCAAAAATATGTTTAGCAAATTTAAACAGCTGAAGCGAACAAGCCAAAAGGGGTGAACTCACACAATTCACATCCTGCGGTATATTATGCACCGCAAAATCACCGAAGAGGAGCCAATCAAATGCAGAGGTCCCGTGCAATGTGCAAATTGCCAATATGCGTATGGACTACCTGTCTGCGACTTCAATAAAACTAATTTTAATTACCTGATGGAATCCCCTAAAACGACTTTGAGAATGAAAGACCTCATCGACATTGCCACTATCTTAAGGCATATATCTCGTCTTGAGATTAGTTTTCACCCCAGTCCTGATGTACTACCGATCATAGTGCTTAAGCGTTGCGCCAATTTCCTCTCACCACTATTGGCTTATCCTTTTAATCTCTCGATTTTCTCTGATATTTTTCCAAACTTATGGAAATATTCTTTACTAACTCCGACCAAAAAGGCAGCAAAGAAATCGTGCACAACTATAGGCCAATCGCTAAATTACCATGCATCGCCAAGCTCTTTGAAGGTTGGTGCGTTGCTATCTCATGAAGTCAAATCATATTTGTTTAACTCCTGCTTACCACCCATATCTGTCATTTGTTTGACGGCTTCCTTGCAGAAATGATCTATTGAATCGCTTCACCAGATTTGGATTCGTCCTGTAGACTCAACGATTAGCATAGGCAACGATATCTTAAGAACTCATGTGTGATGAGAGCCGACATCATGATTGCCAACTAGACTCACCGACTTTATATCTTTTGGAACGTGAAAGAGTTTTCTGAAGCGAAATAGTCACGGAAATCACCGTGGTCCACCCATTGACCTTCGTCGTACCAATCTCCTACGTTAAAAGTAAATATACAAATGAATAAGCCAATTTGTGATTTGTTCCTCCTGGTCAAATGCTTGAATGACATTAATTTTCAAATACATGTCAACAATTTGACAGAATGTCAAGTGTGGTGAGGTGAGATCGGCTAACTGCTGATCTGATATAGGGAAATATAAGTTGCTTCATATAAAATGTGGGAACTTTTCAAGAGAACCACTCTTGCAGGACAATGACAATTTTACGAACAAAGAAAAGGGAATTCGAATTCAAAAAGCGACGAAGAATGGTTGGAATTGAGGAGTATCTAAAATATTTTTCGAGTGAAACACAAAGCTTGTGAAGTGAAATAAGTAAAAATTAAGATGTGGGGGTTGACTTTTCGTAATCAAGCCCAGTTTCGAGAGGCTCAATTTTGATGATGATCGAGGTGACTCAATGGAATAATTATTGAATTTTAATAACAGCAGGAGCAAGGGTGCAAATACTGGACCAGGGCTCGAATCTGCAGGAAGAAATTCCAAGTGTAATTGTGGACGGCTCAATTGAAGCAAGTGCGGCGTGTGCACAGTATTTGAAAAATACGAGGGTTGGAGATTGCCAGCAGAAGGATTTGCTACGAACAGATGAGTAAAACAAGAAAAAAATTAATATGTATTTCAAATAAAAAGTTAACATAATAATTTGATAGTAAATAGATTACAGTTGAAAAAAAATATTGTAGTTGGGAAATAGAAAAAAAAACAAGTAAACTGGTTAAGAAAAAGAAAAAACGGATATTATAGTTGAGGAATTTGATTAATAATTTGCACTCAAAGTTAACTACCACACTTTCAAATAGACTTAATACTATTTTGTTGAATTTAAATCAAAAATTAATCAACGGGTGTATGTGATAATCGTAAATTAGTGCCTTGTGTGTCAGTATCGTTATTTTATGATCATTTTCATAATATTCCATTGAATTCATTTCTAGTTTCACTGGTATAAGCGTTATGTTGTTATGATCAGTGTGAACTAACCCCGGCCGGGATTAGAGTAAACAATTATAAACAACATGTACTTACTAGTAAGTCTAGAGCACTCTTTTTAACTAAAAACAGTTAATTTCATATAGTTGCTAATTGAAGAAAGTTAATTTTTTTTTGTAAATTAGTTTTTTATATTTAATTTGAATTATGTAAATAAAAATGTACACTCCTGAATAAATCAGAATTTATATATGATGATTCCTTCCTGTCCATTAAATCTCCTGTTGGTACATTTGTATATTTGAAGTGTGTTGTCCGAAGATGGTGTGTTGAAGCTTGCGTAGCACGAGAGGAATATCTGCCCATAGACTCACAACCAGGCTGAGCGGAGTAGGGCACGCTGGGCTTTTATTAAGATATACCTCTAAATTCATGCTGCACTGGCGACTGCTCCATAGAGCAAAAGCTAGGTCGCCGCAAGGTATAGTTACCGAGGTGCTATCTTTTCACTCTAAGTCATTAATCTCACCTTGCCAGCATGGTTTTATCATAGGTAAATTTACCACCACTAACCTTTTATAACCTGCAAACGTAATCATCCCTACAATTGAAGAAGGTAATCGAGCTGACTGAATTTACACCGACCTCACGAAGGATTTTAATAAGCTAAATCATGACATTCCTATATGTAAACTTCATCTTCTTGAATTTCGTATTGTTTATTGACTGAGTTAAATTTTATCTCTCAAATCGCAAGCAGAACGTTTGATTTCGTGGCATTCTAGCCACTGACATAATTACCATATCAGGTGCTCCATTAGGAAGCCACGTTGGTACTATTCTTTTTGCTTTTTATATTAATGACCTGATTACCTTTTCTCCATGATCCTCCATTTTGCTCTACGTTGACGACCAAACATTTTTAATACAATATCAGCACTTGATGATTGTACGATCCTTCAAAGTAATGTGTCAAATTTCGCTAATTGATGCACTCTAACTCGACTTTCACTAAATGTTGACAAAACTCAACAGTGTGTTGAGTTAAGTGTAGTAAATAATGAAACCCGCGTGGCTGCTGTTCAAACCGTACTCGTTTATTCATAAAAATAACTTACTATTTATTATAATACAAACTTATGTTGACATAATTTACAACTAAATGAAAACAAAGTATGCTGATACAAATATTGGGACAATTCTAGCTTCAATAAATCGATGTTAAAACTGCTGATTTACATATCACAACAAAAACGCTTATAAGAATGTATTCAAAGAATGCTAACTAATTTGTCCCACTTGGAATAATTCACAGCTCAATAAAAAATGCTGACTGCAATAACAAACAATGATTAATTAAATTTACGTTACCGACAGAATTTAGCATTGTTGTTATTGTAAATATGGTAAAGCCCTGATTTACCGGTTGGTATTTATGTATTTGCTGACAATTACTCATAGTTGAATAATTCGATAAATATGATGATTACAATAACAATAGTGACTTAAGGCAGTATTCTGGTCTAGAGGCACGATTTTGAGGTGATTTTACGGGCGCAATAAAAAAAAACCATAAACATTTTTGGTATATATTTTTTACCAGTGTTTTATTAACATATTAAAAGTACAAAAATTTATTCAACAAATACAAAAAATAAAAATTGATGTAGATACAGGCCGGCGAAGTGAAGGCTCAAAAAAAAAACTAGTCCCATGGTTGACATGATTCCCACCTTCCTGGTGGTCTAAAACATAAATTTTTGGTGAATTCTGTAATAAAAAGTATGTGAAATTCGTCTGTCGTAGGCGATTTGAAAAAACTTTTTTTTTCACAAAATGGCGTCCATGTAAAAAAAAAGGTGGTTTGTTGCCTCATTTTTTCAACTTTGGGGATTTTTCAACTTTGGGGATTGGGGATTATTTAATAAATAGTAGAAAACAAAATTTGAAAAACCCCTACGTCAGACGATAACCAATAATCTTAAGAGGGTTTGTGCAAAATTTCAGGTAAATCGGTTCATTACAACTAGAGATATCATGTCAACCGTATCGAGAAAAGTAGTTCCGAGAAAAACGCGTTTAAAACTTGGAGTCTCGTTTCGGGCAGTTAGTTGGCGTGTCACGAAAATAGCTGTAACTCCAAAAATAATTCGAACTTCCAAAAATTCTTTTAAAAGCTTATTCTTAAAGGTCTAAACTTTGAAAATATGCAAACGAAAAAAAATCGATTTGATCAAATTTCTAGACCAGAATACCCCCTTAAAAAATTAATAAGACTGAAAGAGTACTTAAAAATAATCTGTTCCGGTTGGAACATGCTGGCGCCATCTAAATTAGAGTTGCAGCTGTAGTTGATGAGTAATTTGTTCCGGCTGAAACATGCCGGGGCCGACAGATGTTTCATCAAAATGATGTTGGAATTAGCTGAATGGATTCGCTGTCAGCTGATGATGAGCCAATAATTTGGATGCCCAAGTACAAGGGGCAACTCTAACCTTCCTTTTCTTGTTTTGCAGCTCTGTACTATGACTCAATTTTAGTCTATCGAAGTGCTGTGGCTTGAACCAAAGCTTTGATTGTTTTGCTGTTAAGAGAGCCACAGTTTTCTGTTGGTCCTTTTCATCAGTGTTGTAAACGCTCATGGGCAGTTGGCATAATTTGTTGAGAGGGCGTTTCTTAACCACGTTCTTATATTGCACTGAAACAATGCGGACGTTACCATCCTCACCAGGGTGGAGGTCCTTAATTCGACCTAAAGCCCATTTTTGCGGAGGTAAGTTGTCGTCTTTCACTAAAACCAGCTCACCAACCTCTGGATTTTTATTACCTGCCTTCCACTTACTTCTTTGCTGAAGTGTGAACAAGTATTCTTGAGCTCATCTTTTCCAAATGTCCTGTATCAACTTGGTAACCAGTTTCCATCTTTGGTGTAAGTTTTTATCACTAACGTCTCCTTCGGGAGGTGCAATCAGCGGTCGACCAATGAGAAAATGCCCGGGTGTTAATGACTCCAAATCTCTGGCATCGCTTGAATGCTGGCCTATTGGTCTTGAATTCACACAAGCTTCTACTTGGTATAACACGGTAGTGAATTCCTCGTAAGTTAAGGCGGTATTCCGGTTTTTCACGCGATAATCATTCATTATTTCAATATGAATTTTAATACATAAAAATAAATACTCAATGGATATGGTTTTATTTTGCGTTTATTGCAGGATTTAAACTTTAGAAAAAACTCGGAGTTCAAAAAAAAAGTTGAAAATTGTTGTTGCTATGAGGGCTTGAAGTTGACCTTTGAAAATCAATCTTGGCAGGATTGCGTCCGTTTGAATTATCTGAAATTAGCAAATGAGGTGTCATTTTACTCAAGAAAATACCCGTTACAAGATGAACTACGCTTATCAATATCCAATTATTCGTTAAAAAATGACAGCTGATAACAAATTTTTTTTCTAATTTTTCCGTTTTTTTTTTAGTTTTTTTATTAAAAATTATAGTTAATTGTTTTGTATCATCACAATCGTAGTTCAGCTTTTTCCTTAAATCATAGCAAATAATTTGATATATCACTCATTAAATTCTGTAAGACCGTTTTCGAGAAATCTTGTCAAGAAGTTGAGAAAAGATGGTTTTGAGAAAATCGCGTTTAAAGTTTTATCTCAAACACTCTCGCCTCAAGCGTGCCAGGGATTTTCCAGAGATGATAGTGGTGGAAATGCGAATAACTTCAAAACGAAAACAGATACTGCGATAAAATTTTAAAGCAAGATTATATGATCATAGTGGAATAAGAAAATGCAAAAAAAAAATTTTCGATTTTTTCAAACCGAAAGACCGGAATACCCCCTTAATAAGGTATCTCCGAGCACTCTCTAGAGATGTCCCTTTACCGATTTGACGCCAGCTTCCCATAATCCTCCAAAGTGTGGAGTAGCTGCTGGAATAAACTTCCATGTTGTACCATCATTTGCTATTACTTCTGCAGCTTGTTTTGTAGATTGGTCAATCGCAAGCTGCAGCTCCTTTTCCATCTTATTAAGGGCGCTAACAAAGTTAGTGCCGATGTCTGAAAATATTTCCTTACAATGGCCACGACGCGCAACAAATCTTTTGTAGGCCGCTGAAAAGGCATCTGTGGTCATATCACTGACCAGCTCAAGATGATTGGCCTTTGTCACCATGCAGACGAAAAGAGCAATATATCCTTTGATCGTTCTTCTGCCTCGTTCTTTTGACATTTTCGTCATAAATGGTCCAGCGTAATCTATCCCACACTGAGAGAATGGTGGACAAGGCGTTACCCGGACCTGTGAAAAATTTCCCATCAGCTGTTGAGTAGGCTTTTGGTTATACCGTGCACAATTGATGCACCTGTGATTTCTGGATTGTACAGTTTTTTTTTGCATTAATTATCCAGTATTGAGTTCGAATTAAGTTTGGAATTATTTGTGAATCATAAGCAATAGACTGTTACTCTAATTTGCCTAGTGAAGGTGTTGCTGCTGCTGACTTCCGAATATGCAACAGTTGAGCTTAGGACTTTCGGAACGTTTTTTGATTCTTCATGTAAACTTGTTTTGAACCTTTGAAATGGCCAAGCATCAACGGTGTGAGACACCAGAGCGGCCCACTCCACCAGATTTTGTGCGAAACAAGTTTTTTTGGACTAACTCCTCTGGATGCTGCGTCAGCTGGATTGTCTTGGGATGAAACGTGTCTCCATATGTTTTCGGGGAACAAATTCTGGATTTCTGAGATTCTATTTGCAATGAATGTATCAAACATATGAGGACTCTTTGCTATCCATGCCAAAACTTTCTGAATCACACCATACGAACACATTGGGAGACTTTATTTCCAGGTTAATCACTGTTGTTTTAAGTAATTTTGCAAGCAGTAATGCTGCACATAGCTCCAAACGAGGAATGGTAATCTTCTGTTTAAGAGGCGCTACTTTAGTTTTCGCTGTTAAGATTGTAGTATGTACTTTTCCAAGTGAATCAGTAGTTCGAGCGTATACAACGTCCGCGTATCCTTTCTCGGATGCTTCGCAAAATCCATGGAATTGAATTTCATGCTTTGTATGATGACTGATCCACCTAGGAATTCTTATCACCTGTAGCTCTCGTAATTCATTTTCGAGCTCATTCCAGGTTTTAATTATTTCCCGGGGAGCTTGTTGATCTCATTTCACACAATTTTTCCAAAGGGCTTGCCTGAGTAATTTTGCTGACATAGTAACAGGAGATAGCCAGCCTAATGGGTCAAAAATACTGGCCATTTTAGACAACAAAACTCTTTTTGTGAGCGTTAAATTGAGTCTTTAATCTCGAAAATTTTTTGCTCAATGATATCTTCAGGAATATTTTTTAGGAGGTCTTCATGATTCGACGTCCATTTTCTGAGGTTGAAACCTCCCCTTTTGAGAAGCTTTATCCTCTGAGCTTGAAGCTCAATCGCTTCTTCTTTGGTGTCTGCCCCTGTTAACAAATCGTCCATATAAAAGTCTGACATAAGAATTCTTCTTGCTATGGGAAATTGACCACCTTCATCTTCTGCCAGTTGTTTTAGAGCCTTAACTGCTAAGTATGATGGGGGCCAGTACAATACGTAACTGTATTGAAAACAAATTCTTCGATGGGTTCATGCGAATGTTGTCGCCAAAGGATTTTTTGATAATTCTTGTCTTGCTCGGCTATTTTGACTTGCCTGAACATCTTTTCACTGTCGGCTGTGTACACGTGACGATGCTTCCTCCATCTCAACAATATATCGTTAAATCCTTGCTGCAATATTGGCCCAGTATGCAGTATGTCATTGAGATTTAGTCCGGAGTCTGTTTTACAGGACGCATCAAATACAACACGAACTTTAGTGGTTGTGCTATCCTGCTTGTATACCGCATGATGTGGTAGATCATAGACCTTAAAGTCATCTCCCTTGTAGGGCCTCACAGAGCTCATATGCCCTATGGCTAGATATTCGGACAGAAATTTGTTGTATTTATGGTCCTTGTGTGGCAATTAAACAAAAACGTTGTAGATCTTGATGCTTATTTATTTAATAACGATTACAAAGCTCGTGAGATTAATCCGGAACGTATTCGATAGAATGCGAATGTCGAATGTGAAAGGCGAAAACGAATTGAATATTATCGCTGCCTGCGGGCCACTTATGAAGGTCATAAGTGCTGACCACGCAGGCGTAAGCTCCTCATCATCCAGACACACATAAATGCTTCGTCAGCAATTGTGTGTTCGGACGGAGCTCGATTTCTCTGTCCAGACGTGCACAAATGCCTCGTCAGCACTTATGCGTCTGTACAGAGCTCGAAGCAGAAACATAAACACAAATGCCTCGTCGGCACTTGTGTACATGTACAGAGCTCGAATCGTAGATATGAGCTCGAGTCGCACATTGTAAACATGCGATGGATCATGACATTCCGACCGAGACGATAGCTATGCGTATCAGATTACGTGCAAAGCTATCGCGACGGGAGGAATGCCACGCTCGCACTCATGCTGGCGCGGTCGTTTAGTTGTGGACAATGTAACGATACATTGCCGCCACAGTACTCCCCCCGCAGTGGGTTTGACCACGATAATTTTACTACACGTTGAAACGTACGGGTGGTCGAACTCTGCGTCCTGTGCGGGTTGTTGTGTATGTCGTGGAATCGTTGTTGTCGGTTTCCATTGTGGTAACTGATTCCGACAGTAAAAATGCGGGCTTCAGTCTGTCAATGGAGATGGAGGCTGGGCGTCCATTGATGTCCACCTTGAAGTATTTTTCCTTCCTGCTTAGAACAGGGAACGGACCGTCGTAAGGTGGCGTTAGGGATGGTTTCACCTTGTCGTTCCGTACAAAGACGTGAGTGCTGGTGCGTAAATCTTTGTGGACGAAGGTTGAGGTTGGTGAGTGGTGCGCTGTATCGTGTGGTCGCAATTTCGCCATGCGTGACCTTAAATCGCGCAGGAAGTCGGTGTCGTTCGTGCCTGGTGGTGATGAGGCGAAGAATTCTCCGGGAAGTCGTAAGCTGGTGCCATATACCATGTCAGCGGGCGTGGCATTGATGTCTTCCTTCAATGCAGTGCGCAGGCCCAATAGGACGAGTGGGAGAGCTTTCGTCCATTCAAGCGTGTCATGGCAGCGGATGGCGGCTTTGACTGTTCGGTGCCATCGCTCGATGATGCCGTTGGCAACAGGATGGTATGGTGTTGTCCGCAGATGGTTTATCCCCAGAATCCGTGTCAGTTCAGCAAAGATTTGGCTCTCGAACTGGCGTCCCAGGTCGGTAGTGATCCGTGCTGGTACTCCGAAGCGGCTAATCCATGCATTGACTAGCGCCTCGGCGACTGATGTTGCGGTGATGTTCTGGAGTGGGACAGCTTCAGGCCAACGCGTGAACCTGTCGATGATGGTCAAGCAGTATCGGTATCCCTCATTTGGTGATAGTGGTCCGATGAGGTCGACGTTGATGTGCTCGAACCTGGCATCTGGAAGCGTGTAGCGTTGAAGTGTAGACTTCACGTGGCGTCCAACCTTGTTTCGTTGGCAGGCGATACAACTTCGGACGAAGTTGTTTATGTCGACGTTCATGGCTGGCCAGAAAAAACGGTCGGTGATGAGTCTTCTCGTCGCGCGGATGCCGGGATGCGCGAGGCCATGGATCATGTGCATGATCGTTCTCCTGAACTGTTGCGGTGCATATGGTCGAACCTTGTTGTTCGTGACGATGCAGTGTAGCGGTGCGTTTGAGCCTGTCAACTCCTGTTTCTTCCACTGAAGCTGTTGCGTTTGATCTTCAAACAAGTGCTGAAGTTCCTGATCGTGTTGTTGAGCTGAAGCGAGAGAAAAGAAGTCGATGGTGTTGATAGCACTTACCCGAGACAAATAATCCGCGATAGCGTTATCCCGGCCCGGAATGTGGCGGATGTCAACCGTGAACTGGGAGATGAAGTCCAGTTGACGTTGTTGCCTCGGTGATGCTTTCTCTGGTCGTTGTTGGAAGGCGAATTGTAGTGGTTTGTGGTCCGAAAACACGGTGAAAACTCTACCTTCGAGCATGTGTCGGAAGTGCTTGATCGCTTCGTGGATCGCCAGTAGTTCCCTATTGTAGGTACTGTATCGTCGCTGGGTGTCGGTCAGCTTGCGTGAAAAGAATCCTAGAGGTGATGTACCAGACTTCGTAGTCTGATGTAGTACGGCTCCGATTCCTTCGTCTGAAGCGTCCACGGAAAGTGACCAAGTTGCTGATGGATCTGGATGCGCTAGCGATGATGCATTGCTTAAATCTGCTTTGCACTTCTCGAATGCTGTTACCGCTTCGTCAGTCCATTCCAGCGCTGTCTTATCTCGCTTCCGATTCCCGATTATAAGTTTCTGCAGCGGGCGTTGGTTCTGTGCAGCATTTGGCAGGAACCGCCGGTAAAAGTTGAGCATGCCAAGAAAAGATTTCAGTTGATGGACCGTGCTGAGCTTTGGAGTCGCGGATATGCCTTCCGTTTTTTCTGGAAGAGGTTTCAATCCGTGCGATGTTATCGTGTGTCCCAAAAAGCGTACTTCGGATTGGCCGAACTGGCATTTGTCTGTGTTGATTGTAAGGGCGTACTTCCGGAGTCGATCGAATGTTTCTGCGAGGTGCTGTCTATGTGTTCGTTCGTCTGGCGAAAATACCAGAATGTCGTCGATATAGACGAATACGTGGTCTAGTCCTCGTAGTACCTCGTGCATAAACCGTTGGAAGGTTTGTCCAGCGTTGCATAATCCAAACGTCATGTATGCGAACTCGTACAGACCAAATGGTGTGATGATGGCTGTCTTCGGAATGTCTGTGGGTTCGACTGGGATGTGGTGGAACGCTCGTTGAAGATCGATGACAGAGAAGACTGTCATGCCATGCAGTGCTGCTGTGCAATCCTGGAGAAATCCAATAGGATATCGGTCTGTGACGGTGCAGGCGTTGAGCGCTCGGTAATCCCCGCATGGTCGCCAATCGCCATTGGCCTTTCGTACCATGTGCAAGGGACTGCTCCACGGACTTTTGGATGGTCGATAGATTCCTAGTTGCTGTAAGTAGTCGAATTCAGCTTTGGCAGCCGTGAGCTTGTCGGGTGGTAGTCGTCGTACTTTCGCGCAAACTGGAGGACCTTTCGTTTCGATGTGGTGCGTCGTCGTGCAATCGAATTTACGGCGTGGGGCTGCTACTGTAATGTCCTGGTATTCGTTCAGTAAGGCAGCGTACTCGGTGTTGACTCTTAGTGGCTGGTCCTTATTCAGGGCTTTCGCGACGGCTGAGACGTTAGTCGTACGTTCGATGATTTTACGTCCTCTTACGTCTACGAGCAGTCCGTAGTGCTCAAGCAAGTCAGCTCCGATGATGGGTGAGCTGACGTCTGCAATGACAAATGTCCAAGTGATTGACTTCGGCAGTCCAAGATCGAGAGTTAATTTCCGTTTACCAAACGTTCGTATAGCCGAGCCGTTGGCTGCAAGTAGCTGCGTGCCAGGATCGGGGCTGTAGCGTTCTCGGATGGTTGGCGGTATAACGGAAATATCGGCGCCGGTGTCGATTAAAAATGCGCATGATGTTCTGCCGTCGCGGATATTGAGGCGCTGGATGGTGCGCGCCTTTGTCGTCACTTGTGGAGAGGACGAAATTAATTTTTTTGCTGTTTGCCAAGAGTGCACGGTGGCCTGCAGTTCTTGGCGCCTGGACCGTAGTGTTCGTGGTACCAGCAAAGTCCGGTGCTCTCCTTGGTCGGAGTACGCGTTCTTGATGGGGTCCTCGCTCGTTGCGGTGACCTTGGGGGTGTTCGTCGGCTCGTGTGCCCATAGTCGTAGCACGAACAGGAACAATTTTGCGTTGCCTGTTGTAACTGAAGCTCGTCAATTCGTTTTCCAAGTCTCAGTACTTCTCCCGTGAGTTTGCTTAGCTCGGAAGAGATCCTCAGTGCTGGTGGAAAGGCTTCTGGTGCAACCTGCTCGGTAACAGTAGCGATGGTGTATGGCCTGGATCCTCGTGTCACTTCGTGGACTCTGTCTGCGATCGTGGCTAAGTCCGAAAGTGTGGCGTCGTTTGCGGAGAGAATACTCCTCAGCGTGAGATCAAGTCGATTGAGCCACATTTGTTTTAGCATCGTTTCGTTGATGCTCGTCCCCGCAAGTGCTCGCATTTGGTTGAGCATCTGTGAAGGTCTCTGGTCGCCAAGCTCGACTTCTGATAGGAGCTTCTGGATTCGCTGTTGTACCGATTCCGTGAAGGCAGTGATAATCTCTCGCTTGAGATTATCGTACTTGCCTTCGGCCGGCGGGTTGGTTACGGCGCTTCTAACTTGTCGGATGATGCGGATCTCGAGGCTGGCGATGATGTTTTGGAACTTGGTCAAGTCGCTGGTGATGCGGCTTGACGCAAAGTAAGCCTCGACTTGCTCGAACCAAAGTTCCACGTCTTCCTCCCAAAAAGGCGGAACTCGAAGTGCTATGCGGCTGACCTCTGGTGTCTGAACGTCTGCGGGCTGCTCGGCGTCGTGGGCAGTGCTCGCAGACTCGTCCATTGTTGGGTTTTGCTTCGGTGGCTCATTGTCCGTCATCGTGGTTCTTAAACCGATGGGCTGGTTGGTGTTTGGGCTCGCCTTTTTACGCCTCGGACGTGGTCCCTGTACAATATGTACAGCAGGGACGCGGTGTTTATTATAAGAATGCAGACCAGCAGATACTCGAGTCGCTGGCTCTCGACTGTCAATGCCGAATTGACAATGAGCGTGTTTGTGACGTCTCCCTGAAGCGGTTTCGTCTCGGTGTTTCCCATTCGTGGGAGGTCCTGTCGTCGGTCGTTTTATCCGCTCGAAAAAGCGTGGATCGAGATCGTTCGTCGGCTCAGATGAGCGATTTTCGTCGGCTCGGATGAGCGATGTTCGTCGTCGTTTTTAGGTAGGATCGCCAATTATGGTCCTTGTGTGGCAATTAAACAAAAACGTTGTAGATCTTGATGCTTATTTATTTAATAACGATTACAAAGTTCGTGAGATTAATCCGGAACGTATTCGATAGAATGCGAATGTCGAATGTGAAAGGCGAAAACGAATTGAATATTATCGCTGCCTGCGGGCCACTTATGAAGGTCATAAGTGCTGACCACGCAGGCGTAAGCTCCTCATCATCCAGACACACATAAATGCTTCGTCAGCAATTGTGTGTTCGGACGGAGCTCGATTTCTCTGTCCAGACGTGCACAAATGCCTCGTCAGCACTTATGCGTCTGTACAGAGCTCGAAGCAGAAACATAAACACAAATGCCTCGTCGGCACTTGTGTACATGTACAGAGCTCGAATCGTAGATATGAGCTCGAGTCGCACATTGTAAACATGCGATGGATCATGACATTCCGACCGAGACGATAGCTATGCGTATCAGATTACGTGCAAAGCTATCGCGACGGGAGGAATGCCACGCTCGCACTTATGCTGGCGCGGTCGTTTAATTGTGGACAATGTAACGATACATTGCCACCACATATTCATACTTGTCGCTTGGGCTTTTGCTAAGCTTCTTCTCGATTTGCATAAGACGGGCTATAGCAATCTTTCTGAACTGTCCCAAATGCTCTCTATTATGCTTGAATGGCAGTCTGACAACGTATCTGCCCTCAATGTCTCTTCTATGTGAAGACTGGAAAAACTTTCACAATTTTCGTGCTCTTGTTTTGGAGCGGAATGATCATCTATTTCCCAAAATCTTTCCATGCTTTCTTCAATTTCACCAAGCGACACGTGGCTCGATAGCTTAGTTTGATATGAAATATTTGGGATACTATCAAAGAGATTCCAACCTAGTTTAGTTTTTTGAGCTGCTGGCTGTTCCCTTCTCAACCCTTGCTCAATTATATTGGCATAGATATCTGCTCCTAGGAGAAAGTCAATAGGTCCTGGAATATCGAAATTTGGATCAGCCAATGTAAAGCCTTGATATTTGCTCATGTCTATGCTCTTAATCTGGCGTTCGGGAAGGTAATAGTTTAGCTAGGACAAAACAAGAGCATCCACAAAAAGATACGATGGCGTTTTATTCCGAAGCTGGAGCCTAATGGTTACTCAATAGGATGATTTTGCAGATTCTGCTTCTCCAACTCCCGTAATTGTTGCCGGGATTCTCTGCTTTGGTAGCTTCAGAATTTGCACTGCTTCTTCGGTTATAAGAGAAACTTGCGAGCAGGGATCAAATAACGCTCTCAATGATTCCAGTTGTCCCTGTGTATTTCTTATTCTCACCATTGCAGTCGGGAGTAGTATTTGGCGTATTTGTTTGCCACCCATCTGAAGAGTAATGGCCTCTTCTTCTGTATTTCATTGCATTACAGATTTAAAGGTGCGCGTATTAGTAGTCAGATGTGTCGAGACGCTCTTGACTTCTGCATCTGCTGAGGATTTGTTTATGTCAACGTTGCGGTGAAGCAAACTGTGATGCTTCTTACCGCAAACAGTGCAAGATCTCGTGGATTCAGAAAATTTAAATATTCTCTGACTTATTGTGGAGAAAGCAGTTGATACATAATTCCTTTTGTCGTATGGCCGTATTTCGTTCCACTACACTCATGCTTTTGAATTCTTCACATTGATGCACGAAGTGAGGTTTAGCACAGATAATACAGTTTTTCTTTCGCTTTGTATGTGGAAGATTTTCTTCTGAGTTTTGTTGTGTACATCAGGCTTCTGCTGCTTGGAAGCTTTGAGGCAATCTAAAACTTGGCACCTTTTTTCGAGACACATTAGGAATTCTTCGACAGACGGCATTTCCCGTGGGTTGGACAAGCTTTCTTCAAATAGGCGGAGGCTTTCTATACCTAGGTTCCTCATTGAAATACATACGATTATCGGTCCCCATTCATCGGTTTTGCAGTTCAAAGCTTTAAGAGCTTCTAGACATTCTCTTATGTGATTGAATAGCATTATTACATCTTGCTGAGATCTATGCTCAATCCTTTTGGCATCTAATATTGTATTTATATAGGTAGTTATTATCTTCCGATTATTATTGAATCTGGCACGTAAAAGATTCAAAACAGTTTCATAATTGCTGTTGGCCAATTGCAAATGACTTATTACTCGTCTAGTGTCACCTTCTAGCGAGTTAACCAGATACTGCATTTTTTCGACGTTACTTAAGTAGCAGTTACTGTAGATGACGTTGGACAAAATATCAATAAAAGGTTTCCACTCCTTGTAGTCACCATCAAATGATGGTATTTTGAAGGGGGGCGATTTGAGGAAATTGTTGAGCCTGTTTGCATCTTGATATTGATGGCTGTATTGTGACTGAATAGGCCAATTGGTAGAGGGAGTGACAAAGCTAGGCCCGACGTTATTATGCGGAAAACTTATGGCGCTAGTAGCTGTGGGAGACGTGCCTGCGACGCACGCTGGGGCATTATTGTCATTGGAGAGAAATTTTGAAATCTTGCCTAATCCAACTTCATATGATCATGTTACCACGTAGCTTGAAATAGTTTCGAACGCGTTTTTACAAAGGTTAAACGTTTGCTCTTGAAGCTTTTCCGCAAGGTATGGATGTTTTTCGGGCAAAAGCTGTCCTAACTGTACATTTACTTCAGAAAACTCCTTCCAACATTTCTCCAAATCTTCTAATTTTTTCTTAATATACCCCTCAGTTTTCCTTTCCGGAGAATCTTTCCTGAAATATCGTAAAATTCTTGAAATTCCGTCCGCTGACCTTTCTTGGGATAAAAGTGGATTTTCTACTTGCATAGACTTCCCAATGGCCGACAGAGCTAAGGCACTAAAGATGTTTGATATAGATTCTTTATGAGTTTTGTAGTACAGTATCAATCAGATATTGATGAACGTTTGAAATCTAGATTTAACGGCGTGCTGAATCCAGCTTCTGATGAACGGGAATGGGGGCTTGTGACCTGTTGGTGCTGTGACCTGGCGGTGCTACGTTGAATCAGATTCAACAGTGTGTTGAATCTAATTTTTCCAACTGGAGTTACGGATAGTCAACCAGCGACGGGATTAAAAGTTTCTCAACTGGAGCTATGGATGAATCCTAGCTTTTGATCAACAGGAAACTCAGCTGCAAGACGGCGACTAGCTTAAATCAGATTCAACAGTGTGTTGAATCTTAGCTCTTGACAAAGTGAAACGTCAGTTGCAAGACGGCGACTATGTTAATCAGATTCAACAGTGAAACAGATTCAACAGTGTGTTGAATCCTGATTTTTTGTTGAAACTGGAACGGGTAAGGCTAGATTCAATAGTGTGTTAAATCGTAGCTTGATTGAATTAAGCGAAAAATTCAATCCGGTTCGAAGGACCATGTACAAAACTCAACAGTGTGTAGAGTTAAGTATAGTAAATAATGAAACCCGCTTGGCTGCTGTTCAAACCGTACTCGTTTATTCATAAAAGTAACTTACTATTTATTACAAATTTATGCTGACATAATTTACAACTAAATGAAAACAAAGTATGCTGATACAAATATTGGCACAATTCTAGCTTCAATAAATCGATGTTAGAACTGTTGATTTACATATCACAACAAAAATGCTTATAAGAATTTATTCGAAGAATGCTAACCAATTTGTCCCACTTGGAATAATTCACAGCTCAATAAAAAATGCTGACTGCAATAACAAACAATGATTAATTAAATTTACGTTACCGACAGAATTTAGCATTGTTGTTATTGTAAATATGGTAAAGCCCTGATTTACCGGTTGGTATTTATGTATTTGCTGACAATTACTCATAGTTGAATAATTCGATAAATATGATGATTACAATAACAATATTGACTTAAGAAATTCATATGACTGAAAGAGTACTTAAAAATATTCTGTTGTGGTTGGAATACTCAGTTATCTCTTTCTCCCACAAAACATGTACCATTAATTTGAATTACTCTTTAAATGACACTCAACTACCTCGTTCGAATAAAGTTCGTAATTAAGGTAAACAATTAAACTCTGCTTTTACTTTTAATGACCGCATTGACTTGTGGATACACAAGCACATACACTTATCATTCTCACATTCACTACTCCCCACACTACTTGACATTAAACACACCACACGAAAATTGTACATCAAGTAGTGCGGTGAGTAGTGAATGTGAGAATGATAAGTGTATGTGTTTGTGTATTTTTTAAATTTAATTTTATTAACTATAGACTCAATAATAATAAAAGCCAACTGTGCACTTAGCTTCTTGAAAAGACGATCTGAAGAATTCAATGATATTCGTACGACAAAAATCCTGTTCTGCTCTCTGGTTCGCCTATCCTAGAGTCTGGGTGTTTAATGTGGTCTCCATATTATAAGGAGCACATAGATCGCATTGAGTCTGTCCAAAAGAGATTTTTAATTTTTGTTTTAGCTCTTTCCGCTGGTCTGATCCTTTTCGCTTACCTACTTATGAAAACCGCCTGTAATTATTGACCATGGAAACTCTTGGAACTTGACGTCAAAATTTCAAAGCTCTATTCGCTGCGAAGATACTCACCGGAAACGTGAACTCTGAGCTTTTGTTATCAAAATTGAACTCTCGTGTTTTTCACGGTGATCGTACACATCATAGCGCGTTATCCATCCCGTTTTATCAGACCAATGATGGATTAAATGAACCAACCTGCGCAATATCTCGAAGCTTTAACTCAGCATATCAAATGTTCGAATTTGATCAAACTGTTGAAATGTTCAAGTATCGGTTTATCCGACCGATTATTTGTTTTTAATAATTTCATAAATGTATTTTCTGTAGTAGTCATTTCGTTGGTGAAACTGTTAATGAAGAAATAAAAAATAAAAAAAAAATATGGCCACACCAAGACCTATGCACCTATTGTTCAGTCTCTAGTGTGTTAGTTTGATTTTAAATCGAAAGATATAGTCCAGTTGTTCAACTTCAAAACAATTTTATTTCAAGGATCGAGGATTGTGGACGTAGAAGACGCATGGGATAAGTTATAGAAAGATAATTGTTTGAATTATACCGAACGTGATTCATTCAATTAGCTACGCGGTTACAATGATGGGTTCATGCGGGGGGTTTTCAGATATTTAATATGTAGTTCAATTTGTAAAGTTTCGTTGAGATTGGTATTTCACTAATTGTTCACTATTGTCATTAAAGGTACGGTATGAGTTTTCACTAACTTCTTTCGACTGTGTCTGTATTTAATTCACTGTGTTGACGTGGTACTGGCGATGGGAAGAAACGCGATTTTCGCTATCGGACGCGTGAGAGTCTCCGTTCGCGAACACGGTCACCACTCGGACTAATGAGTCTTTACCCGGATGTACTTTTACTATTCTGGCCAGCGGCCACTTATACGGCAGATTATTTTCATGTTTTAGCAAACACATATCTCCCACCTGTGGTCCAGGTTTCTCTTTCAGCCATTTGGGACGAGATTGCAGCCTGGTCAAGTATTCTCCTTTCCATTTACTCCAAAAGTTTGGCACTAAACGCTGTGTCAATTGCCAACGATCTAAATAATTTGTCTTGATATTCAATAAGTCCTGTGCGGGTGGAGCAAGCAATGGTCCACCGATCAGGAAGTGTGCTGGTGTCAGTACCTCAAGGTCTAAGGGGTCGTCAGATAGAGGATACAACGGCCGAGAATTAAGGCATGCCTCGATTTGAGCCAACTCGGTAGTAATTTCCTCAAACGTCAGTATGGCATTTGCGACGACTCTTCGCAGGTGTTGTTTCACCGATTTGACTCCTGCTTCCCAAAGCCCTCCGAAATGGGGAGATGCTGGAGGATTGAAATGCCACACGATGTCATTGTTGGCCGTAGCTTCCGCTGCGAACTTGCTGTTAGATTTCACAACTCTTTGAAGTTCGGCATTTGCTCCTACGAAGTTAGTCCCACAATCACTATACAGGTGCATACAAAGGCCTCTTCGAGCGGTAAATCGTTTTAATGCTGCTAGGAACGATGCAGTGGATAAATCGCTAACAAATTCGAGATGGAGTGCCTTCACCGCTAGACATACAAAAACTGCGATATATCCCTTCAGCACTTTGCTTCCACGTCCACGTCTGTCTCGACATTCAAAAGGCCCACAATAATCAACACCTCTGTGTGAGAACGGTCTAGAGATGTTCACCCTAGGCATGGGCAAATTCCCCATCAATTGTGACGATAGTCGTGGATTCGCTCGGAAGCATTTCACGCATTTATGTATTTCGCGCTTAATAGAGTTTCGAGCGTCAATGATCCAATAGTGTCTTCTCAGAATGTTCAATGTTAATTGAGTTTGGCCGTGTAATGTAGCATTGTGTGCCTGTTGAACTAAGAGTTCAACAAATCTGCCTTTTCTTGGGAGGATGATGGGGTGTTTAGCATCGCGTGGTAAATTCGCTTCAGTTAAACGGCCACCCACTCGTAGAATACCGTTGCCATCCAAGAAGGGGTGTAGTTTCACCAGCCTGCTATGATCATCTATCTGTTCGTCATTTCGTAAACTTGAAATTTCTTTGTGAAACTCATTTTGCTGCGTGAATTTGATCCAAATGTTTCGAGCACTTTTGAGTTCTTCTGTCTTCAAATATCCTTTGTCTTCGGTTCGCTTCAACGTAAGTGCACAAAAACGAAAATAATAAGCGGTTACTCTTATCAATTCATTCAAGGTACTATATTTACTCAGAATAAGTTTCATTTCAGCTTTTTCTATTCCAGCGAAGTTTATTAACAATGTCTTCTTCAGTTCTATTTTAGTTTCGGATACTTCATAAGAAATCGGCCAGTGATTTTCGTCTTGAACTAGCCACGCCGGACCATGCCACCATAAATCATTGTCAATAATTTGACGTGCTTCAATACCTCGAGACGCTAAATCAGCAGGGTTATCCTGTGTCGGGACATGATACCACGGACTGTTCCCCACCGCGTCAAATATCGTTGTTGTTCGATTCGCAACGAATACTGTCCATCGCGATGGGTGACCTTTTAACCATGCCAAGACGATTTTGGAATCAGTCCATAGTCGAGTTGTCGTATCCACTAAATTCAGCGCTAATTTAACTTTAGCCATCAATTTGGCTAATAAAACCGCTCCGCAAAGTTCAAGGCGTGGTATTGAGACAGGGCGTATTGGAGCTACTTTAGTTTTTGCTGTGACTAAGTGTGAGGTAACTCGTGCGTTATTTCGAACAGTTATATAAATCGCTGCCGCGTAAGTCTTGGACGATGCATCGGAGAATCCATGCAGTTCAACAATTGAGCCATTTGTATAGTCGATCCAACGTGGTATGCGCAAATTTTTTAATTCGTGTAGGCTGCTGTTCAATTTCGCCCACGTAGTCATGATTTCATTTGATAAGGGTTCATCCCAAGATAATCCTTGCAGCCAGAGTGATTGTAGCAGTATCTTCGAATTTATTATGATGGGTGATATCCATCCTAGAGGGTCGTATAGTTTTGCGATCTCAGATAACAGCTGCCGTTTAGAGCACTTAGTAGCCGGTTCTAATTTTCCAATTTTGTAGCTAAATTGATCCGTGAACGGGTTCCACAGAATGCCCAAAGAATTGTAATTTCGTTCTAAATTCAAGTCCAGTGTTGTATGCATCTCGATATCATCCTCCTTTATATCTTCGATAATTCTTAGGTCATTGGTGATCAATTTTCGTAACTCAAATTCACCTGATTTAAGTACGTCATCTATCTCCTTCCTTTTGTGAATTGTTTCTAGTATGCTGTGCCCTCCGGATAACAGGTCATCTACGTAGAACTCACTTTCTACCGCATGCCAGGTACGAGGACATCTGTCTTTGTTCATTTCTGCCAATTTCTTTAGACATCTAATTGCCAGGAATGGCGCACAGGTTACTCCAAATGTAACCGTATTCAGGCAGTAGTCTTGTATCTCCCCTGATGGATGGGGTCGCCATAGAATGCGTTGGTAATTAATGTCTTCTTCGTGCATCCTGATCTGCCTGTACATTTTAGCGATGTCAGCAACAAATGCGTATCGATACCATCTCCATTGCATTATGACCGTTGTCAACTCATTCTGGATCGCCGGCCCCGTTATTAACACGTCGTTCAGGGACAGCCCCGAGCTGGTTTTCCGGGACGCATCGAAAACTACGCGGCAATGAGTCGAGCTGCTCTCTTTACGCACTGCGTGCTTTACATCGTGGCTTTCCATTCTCGGTGATCTGCTCTATAGTGTCTTTGGCTGGCTCCATATGTCCACGTGCAATGTAATCGTTAATGCACGCTGCATATTCTGCATTTAGCTCGGTATCTGCCTTCAACCGTTTTTCCAACGATAAGAAACTTGAAACTGCTAACGCCCGAAAATGGCCAAGAGCGTTTTTCCCTTTCTCTGGTTTGAATGGCAGCCGCACGATAAAACGCCCTGTTGTATCTCTTTGAACGGTCTCAAGAAAATACTTTTCACATGCGACATCTTCATCGGTCATCGAACGCTGATGCGGAATCTCTTCAAGTTCCCAAAATCTTTGCAACTGTCCGTTTAATTCATCATTCTTGCTAACTTCTACCTTGTAGCTTTGATAGCTCGTTGCGGCTTGTGTATCAGTTTGGCCAAATACCACCCATCCTAATTGCGTATTTTGGGCGATGAGGTCTTTGCTTAATCGACGTATCTCCCCTAGAATAATTCTGGCAAAAATATCGGCACCGAGAATTACATCAATTTGGCCAGGACGATTGAATTGTGTATTGGCAAGTTCGATCGACCTTAATTGGTAACAATCAACAATATGGACTGGTTGGCTAGGGATCAAACTAGTTAGTTTGTCTAGAATTATGGCTTCACAGTCTAATGTATTCTTGTTGCGGGTAACTATGCTGAGATTGACTTCTCCCTTCGCATTCATGTGGATTGAGTTCCCAATTCCTGAAACGTTTATATTGGTGCCTTTTCGTTTCAAGCCTAATCGTTGCACGGCATGTTCGGTGATTAAGGGCACTTGCGAGCCTTGATCCAAAAGTGCTCGCAAATTAATAAGTCCACTTGGAGACTGCACATTTATCAGAGCGGTTGCCAATAAAACTTCTCGTCTATTTGTCCCACTAATAGTGTTCACACTCAGATTAACCCGTTGCTGAGTTGACGCATGACCATCGACCTGATAATTCAGCTGTATCTCCTCCCGATGTAGAAGTGTATGGTGAGATCGTTTACACTTCATGCACTTGAATCGACTAGGACAACTACCTACTAGATGACCC
The DNA here is from genome assembly GCA_947369275.1 of Nemotelus nigrinus. Lineage (NCBI taxonomy): Eukaryota > Metazoa > Arthropoda > Insecta > Diptera > Stratiomyidae > Nemotelus > Nemotelus nigrinus. Next base: position 141,758,875 of record OX376372.1, read on the forward strand.
TTTTCGAGACAATTTAAACACAACCCATTTCGTTTGACTAATTCAAATTTCTGTGCATGGGTTAGCCGCCGAAATTGTGCGCAATGCGCTAAGCGGTGTGAACCTTTACATTGAGTGCACGTAGATTGCGGTGGATGTGCATTGGCTTGCAACGAATGCACTTTCCGCGATACTGATAAGTGCTTTTGTCGATGCTTTGACCGATCTAACCCCGAAGCTTCTAAAGCTCGAAATTGATTATTGAGAAACTTCTTGAGCTCATCAAAAGAAGGCAACTTGGTGTTTAAAGCCTGTTCCTGCTCCCACAATTGCCTGGTTTCTTGCGAAAGTCGCTCTGCAGTAAGATATATAATAATCGATTGCCACAAGTCGCCTAGTTTCAAATTTTCCATTGCTTGAACGCACTCTACCGTTTGATCTAGTAAGACTTTAATTGAGTCGGATGATTCTGTGGCACTATCAATATTGAACAAGTTTCTAAACTGCGTATTTAATAAGACGCGCTTGTTGTCGTAACGTTCACTAAGTAATTTCCAAGCAACGTCATAATTACTTTCTATCACTGCAAAATGTCGCAGCAAGTTTTCCGCCTCAAGGCTGGTACTGAGTTCGAGTTCACGTGAAATTTTGACATGTTTCCATTATCTGGTCATTCTTTCGAGCGAAAATTTTGACAACGGAGAAAAGCAGAGACACTGCTCATTCTTGACGGATAAAATGTCAAGAATTTCACTTTTCGATCGATTTTCTTATTGGAAAGTCATTTGCACTGCTCAATTTTCAAATTGAAACACTAAATGTCACTTTTTCGCTCGAAAGAATGAAATGGCGTGAAATGATTGACAACATGTTTTAGTGCCATCTATGTTTTCGAAGCGAAAGCAACTTCAAAGCCACTTTTCATGCTAAGAACACAGTACCAAACTTGCTTATTTTCAAGCTAAATTTTCGCCGAAACAAATTTCACGTGAAATGTTGTATGAAAATTTCACGTGAAATCGAACTCAGTACTATGCTTCACCCGATAAGCTGCACTTTAAGTAATGAAGCTTCTCAACTTTTGACAATGATGTCCGATTGTGTATAAGGAATACGAATAGATCGTGAAAAGATATCCATTCATCATATTTTCCAGAAAATTTCGGTAAACTTATGCGTGGTAGCTTTAGGTCGTCTTCACCCTTTGCTTCTTTTGGCACTTTACCTTCGTTTGACTCTTCTGTAGGTTGCGAGGCCTGCAGTAATTCTTCCAATTCAGATAGGAAGTTGATACGGATCGATTCGAAACGCTCGTACTCGTCCGTGAAATATGGTGACGATATTAACTTTTCATCTAAGCTTTCCAGAATTCGTTCGTGCACCTCATTGTACTGGCTATGGATTGACTTTACTTTTTCAATTAAATTCCGATAATACACGTTGGTTTTCCGTGTCTTTGGATCCTTCTTGTAATTCGTTTGAATTTTCACCAACTGATCTAACGCGAATCTTTGGCGAGTCAACAAGTTTGCAACGCCCGTCATGTCTACGGTTCTGACTTCTACCTAGCAAAGTTTTTTCGATTTACCGTCTTGGTCCTTAAGGATTAATACGAACTCGTAACTAAATCTCTTAGTAACTTCTGCTGCTGCGTAGGACGATGCACGTGGGTTGAATCCACATAAATATTCTATGGTCGAAGTTCTACAAATGTCTATGTTCAAAAAATCCGTACATACAAAATTCTAACTATCGCCGCAATAATCAGTGTGGTTCTTTTTCTATTCGCGGGCCTAGCATCCGCTCATCAGCTAGAAATTACACGATTCAAAGTATTGAGTACAGTTCGATATAGTTTAATGCCACTCGTAAGTATCGTACAGTTTACCGTTATTGGACTATGGTGATTTCTAACAAGATATGTATACGGGCTATTACGATTCTCGATTTAGTTACGGATAATGCTATTATTTATATTGTAATGTTCTATCGTTAAACACCTTCCGTGGGTTCGATATTCTTCTCATTCGTGAAATAAAACAGTTTCTTTTAAAACACTAATTACACTTTTATTCACACAAATATTTATAACACTAAATTCCGTACACTTTACTGATCGCACTATTATAAATTCTTTATCGATTTAATTATCGCACTATAATTACTCGCACTTTATCGCTTTTAATTAATCGCGCCCGGATACACTAGAATCGCTGTATCGCTTTTCAAAGTAACAGCCTTACGCTGTCTTCGCCATCTACTGAGTCGCGTGTACAAACTAACGTTTCCAACTAACTCTGCTAGCACCTCTTGCGGCGGTATTTATAGTCGTGTCGTGTGTCTCGGGTTCCCGAAGCCTCCTGATCTGGCTTCGGGAAAGCTATTGTGAACGTTCGTTACCGCGTGAGATCTGAGTCAGGTTTGGGGCTCTGGAATGTTCCCTTTTTACTTTCTAGAGGACTCTGTCTGCGACTTGTTTACAAATTGCACGTACGAGACACATGTATCCGACATATATTTCTCGCAGATTCTCAAACTGGTTTCTAGAGAATTAATTTACGCTTTGTTTTTCGTTGTTTGAATTACATGTATGAAATACATGTATGAGATGTATTTTGAGTATTTCCTAGCCGTTTTTAGCATTTGTTAGCTAGTTGATAAAGACAACTAGATAGTTAGCATTTTAGTTTGACTTCTGCATCTGCTAAGGATTTGTTATTGTCAAAGTTTCCGTGAAGCAAACTGTGATGCTTCTTACCGCAAACAGTGCAAGATCTCGTGGATTCAGAAAATTTAAATATTCTCTGACTTACTGTGGAGAAAGCAGTTGTTTCAGTTTTTCTTTAACTTTGTGTATGGAAGATTTTCTTCCGAGTTTTGTTGTGTACATCAGGCTTCTGCTGCTTGGAAGCTTTGAGGCAATCTAAAACTTGATACCTTTTTTTCGAGAAACATTAGAAATACTTCGACAGACGGCATTTCCCGTGGGTTGGACAAGCTTTCTTCAAATATGCGGAGGCTTTCTATGCCTAGGTTCCTCATTGAAATACAGAGGATTATCGGTCCCCATTCATCGGTTTTGCAGTTCAAAGTTTTAAGAGCTTCTAGACATTCTCTTATGTGATTGAATAGCATTATTACATCTTGCTGAGATATATGCTCAACCCTTTTGGCATCTAATATTGTATTTATATAGGTAGTTATTATCTTCCGATTATTATTGAATCTGGCACGTAAAAGATTCAAAACAGTTTCATCATTGCTGTTGGCCAATTGCAAATGACTTATTACTCGTCTAGCGTCACCTTCTAGCGAGTTAACCAGATACTGCATTTTTTCGACGTTACTTAAGTAGCAGTTACTGTAGATGACGTTGGACAAAATATCAATAAAAGGTTTCCACTCCTTGTAGTCACCATCAAATGATGGTATTTTGAAGGGGGGCGATTTGAGGAAATTGTTGAGCCTGTTTGCATCTTGATATTGATGGCTGTATTGTGACTGAATAGGCCAATTGGTAGAGGGAGTGACAAAGCTAGGCCCGACGTTATTATGCGGAAAACTTATGGCGCTAGTAGCTGTGGGAGACGTGCCTGCGACGCACGCTGGGGCATTATTGTCATTGGAGAGAAATTTTGAAATCTTGCCTAATCCAACTTCATATGATCATGTTACCACGTAGCTTGAAATAGTTTCGAACGCGTTTTTACAAAGGTTAAACGTTTGCTCTTGAAGCTTTTCCGCAAGGTATGGATGTTTTTCGGGCAAAAGCTGTCCTAACTGTACATTTACTTCAGAAAACTCCTTCCAACATTTCTCCAAATCTTCTAATTTTTTCTTAATATACCCCTCAGTTTTCCTTTCCGGAGAATCTTTCCTGAAATTTCGTAAAATTCTTGAAATTCCGTCCGCTGACCTTTCTTGGGATAAAAGTGGATTTTCTACTTGCATAGACTTCCCAATGGCCGACAGAGCTAAGGCACTAAAGATGTTTGATATAGATTCTTTATGAGTTTTGTAGTACAGTATCAATCAGATATTGATGAACGTTTGAAATCTAGATTTAACGGCGTGCTGAATCCAGCTTCTGATGAACGGGAATGGGGGCTTGTGACCTGTTGGTGCTGTGACCTGGCGGTGCTACGTTGAATCAGATTCAACAGTGTTTTGAATCTAATTTTTCCAACTGGAGTTACGGATAGTCAACCAGCGACGGGATTAAAAGTTTCTCAACTGGAGCTATGGATGAATCCTAGCTTTTGATCAACAGGAAACTCAGCTGCAAGACGGCGACTAGCTTAAATCAGATTCAACAGTGTGTTGAATCTTAGCTCTTGACAAAGTGAAACGTCAGTTGCAAGACGGCGACTATGTTAATCAGATTCAACAGTGAAACAGATTCAACAGTGTGTTGAATCCTGATTTTTTGTTGAAACTGGAACGGGTAAGGCTAGATTCAATAGTGTGTTAAATCGTAGCTTGATTGAATTAAGCGAAAAATTCAATCCGGTTCGAAGGACCATGTACAAAACTCAACAGTGTGTAGAGTTAAGTATAGTAAATAATGAAACCCGCTTGGCTGCTGTTCAAACCGTACTCGTTTATTCATAAAAGTAACTTACTATTTATTACAAATTTATGCTGACATAATTTACAACTAAATGAAAACAAAGTATGCTGATACAAATATTGGCACAATTCTAGCTTCAATAAATCGATGTTAGAACTGTTGATTTACATATCACAACAAAAATGCTTATAAGAATTTATTCGAAGAATGCTAACCAATTTGTCCCACTTGGAATAATTCACAGCTCAATAAAAAATGCTGACTGCAATAACAAACAATGATTAATTAAATTTACGTTACCGACAGAATTTAGCATTGTTGTTATTGTAAATATGGTAAAGCCCTGATTTACCGGTTGGTATTTATGTATTTGCTGACAATTACTCATAGTTGAATAATTCGATAAATATGATGATTACAATAACAATATTGACTTAAGAAATTCATATGACTGAAAGAGTACTTAAAAATATTCTGTTGTGGTTGGAATACTCAGTTATCTCTTTCTCCCACAAAACATGTACCATTAATTTGAATTACTCTTTAAATGACACTCAACTACCTCGTTCGAATAAAGTTCGTAATTAAGGTAAACAATTAAACTCTGCTTTTACTTTTAATGACCGCATTGACTTGTGGATACACAAGCACATACACTTATCATTCTCACATTCACTACTCCCCACACTACTTGACATTAAACACACCACACGAAAATTGTACATCAAGTAGTGCGGTGAGTAGTGAATGTGAGAATGATAAGTGTATGTGTTTGTGTATTTTTTAAATTTAATTTTATTAACTATAGACTCAATAATAATAAAAGCCAACTGTGCACTTAGCTTCTTGAAAAGACGATCTGAAGAATTCAATGATATTCGTACGACAAAAATCCTGTTCTGCTCTCTGGTTCGCCTATCCTAGAGTCTGGGTGTTTAATGTGGTCTCCATATTATAAGGAGCACATAGATCGCATTGAGTCTGTCCAAAAGAGATTTTTAATTTTTGTTTTAGCTCTTTCCGCTGGTCTGATCCTTTTCGCTTACCTACTTATGAAAACCGCCTGTAATTATTGACCATGGAAACTCTTGGAACTTGACGTCAAAATTTCAAAGCTCTATTCGCTGCGAAGATACTCACCGGAAACGTGAACTCTGAGCTTTTGTTATCAAAATTGAACTCTCGTGTTTTTCACGGTGATCGTACACATCATAGCGCGTTATCCATCCCGTTTTATCAGACCAATGATGGATTAAATGAACCAACCTGCGCAATATCTCGAAGCTTTAACTCAGCATATCAAATGTTCGAATTTGATCAAACTGTTGAAATGTTCAAGTATCGGTTTATCCGACCGATTATTTGTTTTTAATAATTTCATAAATGTATTTTCTGTAGTAGTCATTTCGTTGGTGAAACTGTTAATGAAGAAATAAAAAATAAAAAAAAAATATGGCCACACCAAGACCTATGCACCTATTGTTCAGTCTCTAGTGTGTTAGTTTGATTTTAAATCGAAAGATATAGTCCAGTTGTTCAACTTCAAAACAATTTTATTTCAAGGATCGAGGATTGTGGACGTAGAAGACGCATGGGATAAGTTATAGAAAGATAATTGTTTGAATTATACCGAACGTGATTCATTCAATTAGCTACGCGGTTACAATGATGGGTTCATGCGGGGGGTTTTCAGATATTTAATATGTAGTTCAATTTGTAAAGTTTCGTTGAGATTGGTATTTCACTAATTGTTCACTATTGTCATTAAAGGTACGGTATGAGTTTTCACTAACTTCTTTCGACTGTGTCTGTATTTAATTCACTGTGTTGACGTGGTACTGGCGATGGGAAGAAACGCGATTTTCGCTATCGGACGCGTGAGAGTCTTTCCGTTCGCGAACACGGTCACCACTCGGACTAATGAGTCTTTACCCGGATGTACTTTTACTATTCTGGCCAGCGGCCACTTATACGGCAGATTATTTTCATGTTTTAGCAAACACATATCTCCCACCTGTGGTCCAGGTTTCTCTTTCAGCCATTTGGGACGAGATTGCAGCCTGGTCAAGTATTCTCCTTTCCATTTACTCCAAAAGTTTGGCACTAAACGCTGTGTCAATTGCCAACGATCTAAATAATTTGTCTTGATATTCAATAAGTCCTGTGCGGGTGGAGCAAGCAATGGTCCACCGATCAGGAAGTGTGCTGGTGTCAGTACCTCAAGGTCTAAGGGGTCGTCAGATAGAGGATACAACGGCCGAGAATTAAGGCATGCCTCGATTTGAGCCAACTCGGTAGTAATTTCCTCAAACGTCAGTATGGCATTTGCGACGACTCTTCGCAGGTGTTGTTTCACCGATTTGACTCCTGCTTCCCAAAGCCCTCCGAAATGGGGAGATGCTGGAGGATTGAAATGCCACACGATGTCATTGTTGGCCGTAGCTTCCGCTGCGAACTTGCTGTTAGATTTCACAACTCTTTGAAGTTCGGCATTTGCTCCTACGAAGTTAGTCCCACAATCACTATACAGGTGCATACAAAGGCCTCTTCGAGCGGTAAATCGTTTTAATGCTGCTAGGAACGATGCAGTGGATAAATCGCTAACAAATTCGAGATGGAGTGCCTTCACCGCTAGACATACAAAAACTGCGATATATCCCTTCAGCACTTTGCTTCCACGTCCACGTCTGTCTCGACATTCAAAAGGCCCACAATAATCAACACCTCTGTGTGAGAACGGTCTAGAGATGTTCACCCTAGGCATGGGCAAATTCCCCATCAATTGTGACGATAGTCGTGGATTCGCTCGGAAGCATTTCACGCATTTATGTATTTCGCGCTTAATAGAGTTTCGAGCGTCAATGATCCAATAGTGTCTTCTCAGAATGTTCAATGTTAATTGAGTTTGGCCGTGTAATGTAGCATTGTGTGCCTGTTGAACTAAGAGTTCAACAAATCTGCCTTTTCTTGGGAGGATGATGGGGTGTTTAGCATCGCGTGGTAAATTCGCTTCAGTTAAACGGCCACCCACTCGTAGAATACCGTTGCCATCCAAGAAGGGGTGTAGTTTCACCAGCCTGCTATGATCATCTATCTGTTCGTCATTTCGTAAACTTGAAATTTCTTTGTGAAACTCATTTTGCTGCGTGAATTTGATCCAAATGTTTCGAGCACTTTTGAGTTCTTCTGTCTTCAAATATCCTTTGTCTTCGGTTCGCTTCAACGTAAGTGCACAAAAACGAAAATAATAAGCGGTTACTCTTATCAATTCATTCAAGGTACTATATTTACTCAGAATAAGTTTCATTTCAGCTTTTTCTATTCCAGCGAAGTTTATTAACAATGTCTTCTTCAGTTCTATTTTAGTTTCGGATACTTCATAAGAAATCGGCCAGTGATTTTCGTCTTGAACTAGCCACGCCGGACCATGCCACCATAAATCATTGTCAATAATTTGACGTGCTTCAATACCTCGAGACGCTAAATCAGCAGGGTTATCCTGTGTCGGGACATGATACCACGGACTGTTCCCCACCGCGTCAAATATCGTTGTTGTTCGATTCGCAACGAATACTGTCCATCGCGATGGGTGACCTTTTAACCATGCCAAGACGATTTTGGAATCAGTCCATAGTCGAGTTGTCGTATCCACTAAATTCAGCGCTAATTTAACTTTAGCCATCAATTTGGCTAATAAAACCGCTCCGCAAAGTTCAAGGCGTGGTATTGAGACAGGGCGTATTGGAGCTACTTTAGTTTTTGCTGTGACTAAGTGTGAGGTAACTCGTGCGTTATTTCGAACAGTTATATAAATCGCTGCCGCGTAAGTCTTGGACGATGCATCGGAGAATCCATGCAGTTCAACAATTGAGCCATTTGTATAGTCGATCCAACGTGGTATGCGCAAATTTTTTAATTCGTGTAGGCTGCTGTTCAATTTCGCCCACGTAGTCATGATTTCATTTGATAAGGGTTCATCCCAAGATAATCCTTGCAGCCAGAGTGATTGTAGCAGTATCTTCGAATTTATTATGATGGGTGATATCCATCCTAGAGGGTCGTATAGTTTTGCGATCTCAGATAACAGCTGCCGTTTAGAGCACTTAGTAGCCGGTTCTAATTTTCCAATTTTGTAGCTAAATTGATCCGTGAACGGGTTCCACAGAATGCCCAAAGAATTGTAATTTCGTTCTAAATTCAAGTCCAGTGTTGTATGCATCTCGATATCATCCTCCTTTATATCTTCGATAATTCTTAGGTCATTGGTGATCAATTTTCGTAACTCAAATTCACCTGATTTAAGTACGTCATCTATCTCCTTCCTTTTGTGAATTGTTTCTAGTATGCTGTGCCCTCCGGATAACAGGTCATCTACGTAGAACTCACTTTCTACCGCATGCCAGGTACGAGGACATCTGTCTTTGTTCATTTCTGCCAATTTCTTTAGACATCTAATTGCCAGGAATGGCGCACAGGTTACTCCAAATGTAACCGTATTCAGGCAGTAGTCTTGTATCTCCCCTGATGGATGGGGTCGCCATAGAATGCGTTGGTAATTAATGTCTTCTTCGTGCATCCTGATCTGCCTGTACATTTTAGCGATGTCAGCAACAAATGCGTATCGATACCATCTCCATTGCATTATGACCGTTGTCAACTCATTCTGGATCGCCGGCCCCGTTATTAACACGTCGTTCAGGGACAGCCCCGAGCTGGTTTTCCGGGACGCATCGAAAACTACGCGGCAATGAGTCGAGCTGCTCTCTTTACGCACTGCGTGCTTTACATCGTGGCTTTCCATTCTCGGTGATCTGCTCTATAGTGTCTTTGGCTGGCTCCATATGTCCACGTGCAATGTAATCGTTAATGCACGCTGCATATTCTGCATTTAGCTCGGTATCTGCCTTCAACCGTTTTTCCAACGATAAGAAACTTGAAACTGCTAACGCCCGAAAATGGCCAAGAGCGTTTTTCCCTTTCTCTGGTTTGAATGGCAGCCGCACGATAAAACGCCCTGTTGTATCTCTTTGAACGGTCTCAAGAAAATACTTTTCACATGCGACATCTTCATCGGTCATCGAACGCTGATGCGGAATCTCTTCAAGTTCCCAAAATCTTTGCAACTGTCCGTTTAATTCATCATTCTTGCTAACTTCTACCTTGTAGCTTTGATAGCTCGTTGCGGCTTGTGTATCAGTTTGGCCAAATACCACCCATCCTAATTGCGTATTTTGGGCGATGAGGTCTTTGCTTAATCGACGTATCTCCCCTAGAATAATTCTGGCAAAAATATCGGCACCGAGAATTACATCAATTTGGCCAGGACGATTGAATTGTGTATTGGCAAGTTCGATCGACCTTAATTGGTAACAATCAACAATATGGACTGGTTGGCTAGGGATCAAACTAGTTAGTTTGTCTAGAATTATGGCTTCACAGTCTAATGTATTCTTGTTGCGGGTAACTATGCTGAGATTGACTTCTCCCTTCGCATTCATGTGGATTGAGTTCCCAATTCCTGAAACGTTTATATTGGTGCCTTTTCGTTTCAAGCCTAATCGTTGCACGGCATGTTCGGTGATTAAGGGCACTTGCGAGCCTTGATCCAAAAGTGCTCGCAAATTAATAAGTCCACTTGGAGACTGCACATTTATCAGAGCGGTTGCCAATAAAACTTCTCGTCTATTTGTCCCACTAATAGTGTTCACACTCAGATTAACCCGTTGCTGAGTTGACGCATGACCATCGACCTGATAATTCAGCTGTATCTCCTCCCGATGTAGAAGTGTATGGTGAGATCGTTTACACTTCATGCACTTGAATCGACTAGGACAACTACCTACTAGATGACCCTTTTCGAGACAATTTAAACACAACCCATTTCGTTTGACTAATTCAAATTTCTGTGCATGGGTTAGCCGCCGAAATTGTGCGCAATGCGCTAAGCGGTGTGAACCTTTACATTGAGTGCACGTAGATTGCGGTGGATGTGCATTGGCTTGCAACGAATGCACTTTCCGCGATACTGATAAGTGCTTTTGTCGATGCTTTGACCGATCTAACCCCGAAGCTTCTAAAGCTCGAAATTGATTATTGAGAAACTTCTTGAGCTCATCAAAAGAAGGCAACTTGGTGTTTAAAGCCTGTTCCTGCTCCCACAATTGCCTGGTTTCTTGCGAAAGTCGCTCTGCAGTAAGATATATAATAATCGATTGCCACAAGTCGCCTAGTTTCAAATTTTCCATTGCTTGAACGCACTCTACCGTTTGATCTAGTAAGACTTTAATTGAGTCGGATGATTCTGTGGCACTATCAATATTGAACAAGTTTCTAAACTGCGTATTTAATAAGACGCGCTTGTTGTCGTAACGTTCACTAAGTAATTTCCAAGCAACGTCATAATTACTTTCTATCACTGCAAAATGTCGCAGCAAGTTTTCCGCCTCAAGGCTGGTACTGAGTTCGAGTTCACGTGAAATTTTGACATGTTTCCATTATCTGGTCATTCTTTCGAGCGAAAATTTTGACAACGGAGAAAAGCAGAGACACTGCTCATTCTTGACGGATAAAATGTCAAGAATTTCACTTTTCGATCGATTTTCTTATTGGAAAGTCATTTGCACTGCTCAATTTTCAAATTGAAACACTAAATGTCACTTTTTCGCTCGAAAGAATGAAATGGCGTGAAATGATTGACAACATGTTTTAGTGCCATCTATGTTTTCGAAGCGAAAGCAACTTCAAAGCCACTTTTCATGCTAAGAACACAGTACCAAACTTGCTTATTTTCAAGCTAAATTTTCGCCGAAACAAATTTCACGTGAAATGTTGTATGAAAATTTCACGTGAAATCGAACTCAGTACTATGCTTCACCCGATAAGCTGCACTTTAAGTAATGAAGCTTCTCAACTTTTGACAATGATGTCCGATTGTGTATAAGGAATACGAATAGATCGTGAAAAGATATCCATTCATCATATTTTCCAGAAAATTTCGGTAAACTTATGCGTGGTAGCTTTAGGTCGTCTTCACCCTTTGCTTCTTTTGGCACTTTACCTTCGTTTGACTCTTCTGTAGGTTGCGAGGCCTGCAGTAATTCTTCCAATTCAGATAGGAAGTTGATACGGATCGATTCGAAACGCTCGTACTCGTCCGTGAAATATGGTGACGATATTAACTTTTCATCTAAGCTTTCCAGAATTCGTTCGTGCACCTCATTGTACTGGCTATGGATTGACTTTACTTTTTCAATTAAATTCCGATAATACACGTTGGTTTTCCGTGTCTTTGGATCCTTCTTGTAATTCGTTTGAATTTTCACCAACTGATCTAACGCGAATCTTTGGCGAGTCAACAAGTTTGCAACGCCCGTCATGTCTACGGTTCTGACTTCTACCTAGCAAAGTTTTTTCGATTTACCGTCTTGGTCCTTAAGGATTAATACGAACTCGTAACTAAATCTCTTAGTAACTTCTGCTGCTGCGTAGGACGATGCACGTGGGTTGAATCCACATAAATATTCTATGGTCGAAGTTCTACAAATGTCTATGTTCAAAAAATCCGTACATACAAAATTCTAACTATCGCCGCAATAATCAGTGTGGTTCTTTTTCTATTCGCGGGCCTAGCATCCGCTCATCAGCTAGAAATTACACGATTCAAAGTATTGAGTACAGTTCGATATAGTTTAATGCCACTCGTAAGTATCGTACAGTTTACCGTTATTGGACTATGGTGATTTCTAACAAGATATGTATACGGGCTATTACGATTCTCGATTTAGTTACGGATAATGCTATTATTTATATTGTAATGTTCTATCGTTAAACACCTTCCGTGGGTTCGATATTCTTCTCATTCGTGAAATAAAACAGTTTCTTTTAAAACACTAATTACACTTTTATTCACACAAATATTTATAACACTAAATTCCGTACACTTTACTGATCGCACTATTATAAATTCTTTATCGATTTAATTATCGCACTATAATTACTCGCACTTTATCGCTTTTAATTAATCGCGCCCGGATACACTAGAATCGCTGTATCGCTTTTCAAAGTAACAGCCTTACGCTGTCTTCGCCATCTACTGAGTCGCGTGTACAAACTAACGTTTCCAACTAACTCTGCTAGCACCTCTTGCGGCGGTATTTATAGTCGTGTCGTGTGTCTCGGGTTCCCGAAGCCTCCTGATCTGGCTTCGGGAAAGCTATTGTGAACGTTCGTTACCGCGTGAGATCTGAGTCAGGTTTGGGGCTCTGGAATGTTCCCTTTTTACTTTCTAGAGGACTCTGTCTGCGACTTGTTTACAAATTGCACGTACGAGACACATGTATCCGACATATATTTCTCGCAGATTCTCAAACTGGTTTCTAGAGAATTAATTTACGCTTTGTTTTTCGTTGTTTGAATTACATGTATGAAATACATGTATGAGATGTATTTTGAGTATTTCCTAGCCGTTTTTAGCATTTGTTAGCTAGTTGATAAAGACAACTAGATAGTTAGCATTTTAGTTTGACTTCTGCATCTGCTAAGGATTTGTTATTGTCAAAGTTTCCGTGAAGCAAACTGTGATGCTTCTTACCGCAAACAGTGCAAGATCTCGTGGATTCAGAAAATTTAAATATTCTCTGACTTACTCTGACTTACTTCTTTAAATGGACTCAGACTCTTTTACCACAATTGTAGTGGTATGAGAGGGAAATTAAATAAATTATATCTTGACGCAAAATCCTGCCACTTTAATTTACTCGCCTTCACAGAAACATGGCTAAATGATTCCCATAAGAATGAAGAGATCCTTGATAGCAGTTGGACAATTTACAGAAGCGATCGGGACTATTGTTCCACAGGTCAAACGCGAGGCGGTGGGGTTTTGCTGGCGGTTAGCAACACACTTTCAAGTGAGATTATTGACACCACCCCCAATGTATTGTTTCAACACCTTGTTATTCGTGTTTCTTTGAATAACCATTTCCTTTATATTAGTTTGGCCTATATTCCACCCAGATCGGACGAATCAGTTTACAACCATTTCTGTGAATTAATATCTTGCATTACAACGTCTCTGAATGAAAAAGACAAAATAATATTCCTAGGGGATTTTAATCGTCCCAACTTATGTTTTATCCCCGATGAAAACGACGCATTTCTTCTCCCTGTTAACCTCTCAGATTCTAATGATTTCAACCTTGCGAGTACTTTTTATGGCAACGATTTGCAGCAAGTCTCTCCAACTCCCAACCAAAACGGTCATTGGTTGGATCTTGTGTTTACAAACGCCTATGACGAAGTAGTGGTAAGTCCAACTAATGATGCAGAGCATCTCTTTTCAAATAGCTTACACCACACTGCACTATCAGTTGAACTTCCCACTCCTGATTCTATTTACTTAAAAACGTACAATAATTCAATTGTATACGACTTTCTTAACGCTGACTACGAAAGTATTCACCATGTACTTGACTCTATAGATTGGACGAATACTCTTTCAGCGCTAGATCTTGAGGATGCCATTTCCACTTTTTACGATAAAATATTTGACGCCGTTGAAAGATATGTACCTAAGATTAAAAAAAAGAAAAAATTGTCTGAACCATGGCTTGATAGGGAACTTAGGCATTTGCGAAATCATAGAAACAAACTATATAAACGATTAAAGGAAAATATTGATGTTAATTCTACTATTCAGGAAGCTTATAATGAAGTAGTTAAGGAATTCTCGACAAAGTCTCGCGATGCTTATGCCAATTATATTAAGAAAACCGGTGAAAGTATAATCCACGACCCAAAAAAATTCTTTGATTTTGTAAATATGAAGCGGAAAGTCACCGGTTATCCATTGTCAATGTCCTATAATAATATCACCTCTGCTTCTCCTAAAGATATCTGCGATTTATTCGCAGATAATTTCCAGAGAATTTTCACTGTATCAGACCCATCTAACTCAAATGTTTCTCCTTCTAATTCAGCACCAACCACTTTTCTCAGCCAAATTAAAATTTCACGCGATGAAATACGTAAAGCTATCTTGGAGCTCGATTGCAACAAAGGCCCTGGTCCTGATCTCCTTCCACCGTCCTTCCTGCGTAGGTGCGTAGAGCAGCTAATAACACCCCTGCATATTTTCTTTGACAGGTCACTTTCATCCGGTGTTTTCCCATCCTGTTGGAAACTTTCATATGTGACACCAATTTTCAAAAATGGCGATAGACGCTGCGTCGAAAATTACAGGGGCATTGCCATTTTATCTTCCATTCCAAAACTTTTTGAAAAGGTTGTATACAATAAACTTTCCCCACTAGTTGACTCCCGTCTGAATGAGCAACAGCATGGCTTTAGAAAAGGTCGCTCAACTATCACAAACTTGACAATCCTAGTTTCGGACGTTTTGTGTAAAATGGAAAAAGGCTATCAAATTGACGCAGTCTACACTGACTTTAGCAAAGCTTTCGACAGAGTTGACCATTCTATATTGATCCTCAAGCTGCACAAATTCGGGCTTGCCGGATCTTTACTAAGCTGGCTCAGTTCCTACCTCCACAACCGAATCCAACTCGTTAAGTTTCAAGGAATTTTATCAAAAAATATATTTGCTACCTCTGGTGTTCCACAAGGTAGTCATCTTGGCCCACTTCTCTTTAACATATTCATCTCGGATCTATCTGACGTCCTGTCAAACATACCTCACCTACTTTATGCAGACGACCTCAAACTGTACCACACCATTGAATCTAAATCTGATGCACTTTTCCTTCAATCCAAGCTTGATTCTCTTGTTCAATGGTGCAATATAAACAAGCTCTCGCTGAATATTGATAAGTGCCAAATTATAAGTTTTAGCCGTAAATGCACGGTTACGCAGAACACTTACTTTCTCGGCAACAACTTATTAGCTCGCGTTGATAGCGTTGTTGATCTCGGTGTTGTGATGGATGTGAAACTTCGTTTCACCTTGCACTACGACAAAATTCTTTCCCGTGCGAATAAGCAGCTCGGCTTTATTAAACGACGTGCCAAGGAGTTCAAAAACTTGTGGGCCACAAGATCATTATACACTGCACTTGTACGCCCTCTTCTTGAATACGCCTGTATTATTTGGAGCCCAGCCTTCGAAATTCACAATAACAGACTCGAGTCCATTCAAAAACAATTTTTACTTTTCGCCCTAAGAGATCTGTACAACCCTTACGATTTCGAAAATTTACCCCCATATGAGTTTAGATTGGGTCATTTAAACTTAACTTCACTTGCATCCAGAAGAATGATGATATCGGCCTGCTTCACATTTGACGTAATTAGAGGCGTTATTAGAGTTGAGTTCCTCAATAGTAAATTTGTGATAAATATCCCCTTAAGGAACACCAGGTCCAATCGTTTACTAAAGGAATATCCACATTCCACCATCTATGCAGCTAATGAGCCAGTGAATAGATGCTGCAGGGTCTTCAATGGCTTTAGCAACCTTTATTCCCCAACGATTTCCAAACTATCCTTCAAGTCTTCCCTTATCCAAGCCATTTGTACACCATAATTTTTAAGCTCTTATTTAATTATCGTTTTTAATTGTTTTTCTTTTATTTCATTGTTATTTTACTTATTTTCAATTTCAAACTTATATGTTTATTCAATTAGTTATTTATTTATGTGTTATTTATTTGTACCGTACACTTGCTTTTTAAAATAATTTATTTGTATGTATTTATATGTATGTATTTATGCCTTGTTTGGCTAATAAATAAATAAATAGAAAGCAGTTGTTTCAGTTTTTCTTTAACTTTGTGTATGGAAGATTTTCTTCTGAGTTTTGTTGTGTACATCAGGCTTCTGCTGCTTGGAAGCTTTGAGGCAATCTAAAACTTGATACCTTTTTTTCGAGAAACATTAGAAATACTTCGACAGACGGCATTTCCCGTGGGTTGGACAAGCTTTCTTCAAATATGCGGAGGCTTTCTATGCCTAGGTTCCTCATTGAAATACAGAGGATTATCGGTCCCCATTCATCGGTTTTGCAGTTCAAAGTTTTAAGAGCTTCTAGACATTCTCTTATGTGATTGAATAGCATTATTACATCTTGCTGAGATATATGCTCAACCCTTTTGGCATCTAATATTGTATTTATATAGGTAGTTATTATCTTCCGATTATTATTGAATCTGGCACGTAAAAGATTCAAAACAGTTTCATCATTGCTGTTGGCCAATTGCAAATGACTTATTACTCGTCTAGCGTCACCTTCTAGCGAGTTAACCAGATACTGCATTTTTTCGACGTTACTTAAGTAGCAGTTACTGTAGATGACGTTGGACAAAATATCAATAAAAGGTTTCCATTCCTTGTAGTCACCATCAAATGATGGTATTTTGAAGAGGGGCAATTTGAGGAAATTGTTGAGCCTGTTTGCATCTTGATATTGATGGCTGTATTGTGACTGAATAGGCCAATTGGTAGAGGGAGGGACAAAGCTAGGCCCGACGTTATTATTCGGAAAACTTATGGCGCTAGTAGCTGTGGGAGAAGTACCTGCGACGGACGCTGAGGCATTATTGTCATTGGAGAGTAATTTTGAAATCTTGCCTAATCCAACTTCATATGATCATGTTACCACGTAGCTTGAAATAGTTTCGAACGCGTTTTTACAAAGGTTAAACGTTTCTTCTGGAAGCTTTTCCGCAAGGTATGGATGTTCTTCGGGCAAAAGCTGTCCTACATGTACTTAAAAAAACTCCTTCCAACATTTCTCCAAATCTTCTAATTTATTCATACTATACCCCTCAGTTTTCCTTTCCGGAGAATCTTTCCTGAAATTTCGTAAAATTCTTGAAATTCCGTCCGCTGACTTTCTTGGGCTAAAATTGGGTTTTCTCCTTGCATAGACATCTCAATGGCCGACAGAGCTAAAGCACTAAAGAAGTTTGATATAGATTCTTTGTGAGTTTTGTAGAACAGTATCAATCAGATATTGATGAACGTTTGAAATCTAGATTTAACGGCGTGCTGAATCCAGCTTCTGATGAACGGGAATGGGGGCTTGTGACCTGTTGGTGCTGTGACCTGGTGGTGCTACTTTGAATCAGATTCAACAGTGTGTTGTAACGAGAGCGTGATTAATATACCCAGACCCCACTCTGTGAAACAGATTCGGCAGTTTTTGGGTATGTTATCTTGGTACCGGCGGTTTATACCGGATCATTCATCATTAGTGTCACCACTGACGAATCTGCTTCGGAAAAACCAGCGTTTTCAGTGGACTTCTGAATGTGAACGGGCTTTCAACAAATGCAAATTGAAACTGGCTTCTGCTCCGATTCTGTCGTGTCCAGACTTCAACTTACCATTCATTGTCCAGACGGATGCGTCGGACGTCGGGTTAGGAGCAGTACTAAGTCAAGTTTTCCCGGAAGGTGAAAGAGTTATTTGTTATTTGAGTCGTTCTTTAAACAAAGCAGAGAGGAAATATTCAACTACTGAAAAGGAATATATTGTGGGCGATAGAGAAATTGCGGCCATATATTGAAGGTACCAAATTTAGAGTAGTCACCGATCATCATTCTTTAGTGTGGTTAAATAACCTGAAGGATCCGGCAGGGAGACTCACAAGATGGGCAGTTCGGCCTCAGCAGTTTGATTATGACGTTGTTCACCGAAAGGGGAAAGAACATTTGGTGCCAGACGCTTTGTCGAGGTCGGTTCCTGAAGTAGCGGCAGTTGTGAACGATAGGTTGTTAGAAGATAGATGGGTATTAGGAATGATGGCTAAGGTAAGAAACAATCCAGATCAATTTAAAGACTGGCGGATAGAAGGCAACTTGTTGTGGAAAAGAGTTTCCAATCGTTATTCGGATCTCAAAGGAAACTCATGAAAACAAGTGATTAACAAAGGGGACAGGAAAAAGGTTCTGCAAGAATGTCACGATGAGCCAACAGCGGGACATATGGGTGCAAGTCGCACATACGATCGGGTGGCACAGAAGTATTTTTGGCCTAAAATGCGTGCCGATATTCAACGGTATGTGGCCAGATGTAAAGTTTGTCAGGCCACAAAAGTGGAGAAGCGACCGCCATATGGAACCATGACTACCAGGGTGGGTCAAGCAAAAGAACCATGGGAGATTATCTGTATCGATTTAATCGGTCCGTTGCCTCGATCGACGCAGGGCAACACCTATATTTTAACGGTAGTAGATAACTGTACGAAATTTTTCTGATATTTCCACTAAGGCAGGCCACGGCCAAACAAGTTTCCAGACTACTCGAAGATAGGGTCTTTTTACTGTTTGGAGTCCCTGCGGTAATAGTGTGTGACAACGGGGTACAGTTCCGGTCCAAGGAATTACAGACACTCATTTTGTCATATGGTACCCGGCTGCAATATACAGCCTTCTATCACCCTCAGGCAAATCCGGCAGAGCGTATAAATCAAAATATTAAACGTATGCTTCGGGCGTACGTCGGTGAAAATCATCGGAAGTGGGATCGTGATTTACCACAGATTGGGTGTGCGTTACGCACATACACACACGAGGCCATGGGAGCCACACCTTATTTTGTGAATTTTGGTCGAGAGATGATCGTCTCGCGAAAGGGACCACAACCTCCATGCGAGGATGAGTTAGTCAGAGATCCGGTACAGAGGGCGGAGGGACTGACGAAGATTCGGGAAGTAGTACTTCAACATCTAAAGGAGGCCACAGGAAAGAGTATGCAGCGATATAACCTCCGAAAAAGGATTCCTCCATTTTCTGTAGATGACTTGGTTTGGAGGCGTAATTTCGCCCAATCCGACGCAGCTCATTTTTATTCTGCGAAACTAGCTCCAGAATATTTGGGACCTTTTAGAATTGTGCAGCGTGAGACTTCATCTATTTTTAAGTTGGTGGATCTCGAAGGGCGTGAGGCAGGACGCTGGCATGCCAAGGATCTTAAACCGTACGTAGACTGAGATAACCTAAGACAGATATAATTAGCATGAATTAACACGTTAATGGTTTCGTGACATCAATTCAAACAAAAACAAAACAACAACAAAAATAAATAAAAAAAAAACTTGTTAATTTTACAAGTCGCGAGCATTCCGTCGGGACATCTTTTGTTTTTTTATTTTTAATCGATGTTCGTTAGTTGAAGTAACTGAGTCATCTTAATTGAACAGAAATTATGAAGTTTTGCATTAAAAGCTTTAATCTGTCGGTGTATCATCAATTGAATTTCAGGAAATTCTTTTCGTGAGGGGGGAAAATGTTACGGATTAAATATTTGGTTAATGTTTTTAAATCGTAAATATAGAGGAGAGTCACTTTTTTGGTCCGATTCCAGATTTAGTTTGCTCTAGTTCACCAACGGTTTGTTTGAAAGCTAAAAATAAATGTTCATTAATAATGTTGTTGCCCAAATTCATATTAATACTGTGATGTTTGTATAGATTTTTAATTGAGTAAGCTAAAAAAAAAAAGACAGTTGTTGAAAAATTGAATTTAAAAAAAAAATGTAGTTTTTGAGGAGTTGAATTAGAGAATTGTAGTCGGCAAGTAACCGTAGAGGAGGGTAGTCGTCGTTGGGACTACACATTTGGGAGCAATTGCAGTAAACGAAAAGAACAATAGTCTTGGGGTCGGCGCTGAAGAAAAAGTCATAAACGGAAAGACAGATACGAAACCATCCCAAGTGGAAACGCTCAATCAAATAGGGAGGTTGCGAAAAACGATTTTTAAGCATATTTTTCAAAGTGCACCGCGAACAGCTTGAAATCAGATATTTTTTGCAAAATAGTGTGCCTACATTTGCGAAATAAGCTAAGTCTCGTGCGTTTGATTACTCCGAATTCAGTGGAAGCCAGCCGTTTCCGAAGTGCGAGTTGCAGGTAGACATCTTAATTTCTATCAAGTTCCGTTACGAACGGGTTTTGGAGAAAACCAAAGAAGATTAGCAGTAGTGAAAAGTGTGGAATAGTTGTGAGCGAAAAAGAATTCAGGAGGAATACGTTCGAAGAGTACGAATTTGGTGCTGTTGCAGCGGTGTATGTAGAAAATCGTACGAAACGTTACGTGTGTCCCGCTTTCGCACGAAGTGCTGTAAAATCGATTCACTAGTGAATTAACCTTTAAGAAT
Organism: Nemotelus nigrinus; assembly: GCA_947369275.1. Taxonomy (NCBI): domain Eukaryota; kingdom Metazoa; phylum Arthropoda; class Insecta; order Diptera; family Stratiomyidae; genus Nemotelus; species Nemotelus nigrinus. The sequence continues at coordinate 141,779,537 of OX376372.1, forward strand.
TTTCAAGTTTAATCAACTGAGAAGACTGTCTGCATCCAGAGGGGGCCCCCACAGGTAGTTATTTGTTTCTATTGATATTATATTGTTGCGAGGTTGATCTTTCTTATTAATAATATTGTGTATTTAAACAAACGAATCGTTGGTGACTTTATTTGATTGCGTGACAAAAAGAAAAGTGACTCTCGAGAAAGAAAAAAAAAGTGACTCTCCCTAGAGTAGAGTATTTGGTTCTCGTATGTAAACAAAAAAATATATAGATACATTTTTCCCTCATTATCCGTGAGGCTACGTCTCGTTCCGTAGCCGAGGGAACGCATAGAAATTGAACGAGTGGCGCTGTTTTTTACCACGACCGTCTTCGGCTGTGGTCGGGCAAATCTTCGAGCGTTCCCCGCGGTATTGCGTGACATGTTTTTTCAGTTCTTTCGTCCGTGAGAATTAAATTTCAACGCATGACGCTCCATGCGACTTATATGTATTGAAATTCACCTATCTCCTAAACTTTATATGTCTAAAAACGTTATAGAAATAAACAAAATCAACCTGGTCCAAATTATTCAAATTACGAGTTTTTCTACTTCCGGTTTGACACAGGGAAAAAAAAATATTTTTCAAATCTAATTTCAAAATTAAAAAGAACAGCTAATTTTCTATACCAATCAATATGTTTAATGTTTTTTAGATTTTTTTTTTGAATCCCAGAATCCACTTCCAAAAAAACCTTTCATCAATTTTGTCAGTTATTCAGAAGCCCATAACTCGGCAACTAAACCTCATAGAAACAAAAACTTGTGCATCCACTTTCATATCTTCTAGAAGTACCATTATGCACAATATGAACGAAATCCAGAATTTCGTTGTCCGCTTCACCTGAAATGCCCCCTGTCACACAGACTAGAGGTATACTTTCTTTACCTCCCACACATTTTGTGTCGACGGATCGATCATCTATGTTTGAAAACTTTTATAGTTTTCAGTGATTATTGGTCAGTTCAGCTTATTATACGTAGTGTTAAATTGGGATTCATTTGTAACAAATCTACCACCGGCATTTCAATAGGGAATAAATACATATAAATAATAAATAATAATAAAAGTTCAAAATAACAGCAATAAAGATCTTCAACTAGCCATCACTAATTGCATATGATCCGTAAAGCAATAAAAAGTAACAACATTAAATATCGACACCCAAATATTCGATTTGCATTACAGCATTGAGGGAGAAAATTGATGATCACCGTACATATTTCAAGATATATACATATACACCTAGCATATTAAGTGCAATAATGTTTTCCCATCACAAAAAGAATACAGCAAATACACGCAAACACACAATAAAACGTTACACATTTTCACTTTCAACTGACAACCACTTTAACCAACAAACATTACTTATTTCGCTGAATTAAAAGGGATCCGACCCATTGAAAAGCTGCGAAATATTACTTACCGACACCTATTAGCATTAACAATTTGCGGTTTGCGCCTTCGATCTCGTTCATTAGAGTATAGTACTTTTCCGCCAGCGAACTGTTCACTGACGAATTGAAAAGCTCTTTTTGTATGGGATTTGACCGTTGAATTCGTTTCGCGAAGAGTATAGTACTAGGCATAAGCTGGAATGCTGCGGCTCGTTTCGGGTGCACGCTAGCTCTGAAGCCAGTTTTTAACTCAATCTGTGATGTGTTTATCCATTTCAGGCCAAACATATTTTTTGCGTATCTGCCTGCTTGTGGATTTTCCTCCTGCTTGCGACGTCCGATGAAATATGGTGAACATTTTCTGTCGGAGTGATGAGGGTACATATGGACGAATAACTTTGCTGGAAGTGTCGCAATAAATCGTGTTGCCGTAGTCGCCGAGAGAAAACCTTTTTAGCTTGAGTGGCGTTTTCGATTTAAGGATTTCAACGAGTTGCTTATATTTTTGCTGCTCTTCAGTTAATTGTTTCAAGTCGATAGCTTCTGGCATGGTGATAGTTTCGATGTTTACCCGCGGCAGCGTATCAGCAATCGATGTTTTGATCTCGAGATATATGCACAATCTCAGTTGAATATTGCGAAAGGTACTGGAGATGTCGACCTTGCACTGCAGAATCTCAGTCAGACTTTTGCTTGAATGCGTACACAAGCGGCTTGTGGTCTGTTTTAATTATAAAACGTCATTTTATGATCATGTATATCGCCGATAATTCACGATCGTAAGTGCTCAGGCGTGATTGCGCCGCTGTAAATTTCCTCGAGAAAAATCCAAGTGGCTGCCATGTTCCATTCTGGAACTTCGAGAACTGCCCCAGCTGTTGTTTCAAATCCATCCGGAGATATCGCTAGCGGTATGGTTGCTGCAGGATACGTGAGCATTGTGGCATTAGCAATAAGTTTTTTTGCTCTCCTTGAATGCGCGCATTCCTTCAGTGGTCCATTGGACTGGCCTTTTATCGTTTTTTTCGGCCGCCGTTGAATATATTCATTGGGGCAAGTGTGGATGCGGCCTTACGAAGGAATTATCGGTAAAAATGGATGATATCCAAGGAACAATGAAGTTCGCTAATTGTCTTGGGCACTTCGAGTTTCATAATAGCTTTGACTTTAGTCGGAAGCGATTCGATTCCTCGTCCTGAAATGCGATGTCATAGATATTGAATTTCTTCGAATACGTATTTTGACTCGTTGATACGCAAGCCGTAGTTGAGACGCTCGAATACGATCTTTAAGTGCTCTTCGTTTTGTTTTTTGGATGATAAGAAATATGCAAATGCGAAGTTTATTCCTCGAAGTGCTGAGTCAAACAACCGCTGAAATGTTTGCGCGGCGTTTCTTAGTCCAAAAGTCATAGCGGTGGATTCGTACAGTTTGAATGGCGTCACAAAGGCGTCTGCCTGTACTACGAGATCGCGATCGCTGCTGTCTTCTAAAATTTGCTCTTGCCGTATTCTAAAATTTGCTCTTGCCGTATTCGTTCCTACACGTACCATTTGACGTGAAACATGTGATATTACGGTCAGAACTACATCGATGTTGTTGCGGCGGAATGTATGATGATCGATTTCGTTCACACTGGGGTTATTGATCCTATCCGCCATTTCTGTCAGAGCGTCTAAGTCTTCGCCTACGGTAATCATTAAGACTTCCTGTATTCGCATCGGAAGTTTCTTAAGCCAGAATGTTTTGAGTGATTTGACTGGCAACTGGTCCTCAGGCATTGAGTACATTTTGTTGAGCAGCTGTGACGGCCGAAAATCACCGAGTTCTAAATCGGCTAGCGCCTTGTTGAGCACATCTTCGGCGAATCGGCGTAGCGACGTATTTATGCACATTTCAGGGAGTTTTACTTGTCTCTACTTGGCGGATTTGTCACGATGCTTTCCACGCCTTCTAACTCAGGTAGGCTCAGCGCTGTTACGGTGGCTTGGAATTTCACTGCATCGGTGAACAAGCGGCTCGAGAAAAATAATGATTCGATGTATGTGAACCATAAATTCGGTCACTCTTTCCAAAACGCTGGTAATTTAGCGTTTTGAGTTACGTCGACATAACCCGGTGGCAAATAACTGCGGGTGTCGAGCGTTTCACGTTTCAGCAAACTTTTTCGGGGTGTTTCTGTTTGAGTTTCGTCTTTTCCCGTTGGCGTTGGCATTGTTGCGTCTGCAGCCTCACTTGTTTCCGCAATTCTTTTAGCGTTGAACTTCACTCTTACAATCACCTTGTTCACTGTGTTTTTTCTGTTCGAAACAGTTCGGGGTAACCACTTAGGCCAGTGACAGACACTTCGGTTTCACCGAAGCGTTTAACGCTTCGGTTTGGCGCGTCGGCTGACACATACAGCGGTTTTCAGAAGCGTTTATCGAGTCGGTTCAGTTACAAATTATGTCGGAGTATCCTATAGATGCTTGTGAAAAAAGTAGTTGTGTATACATACATATGTATATATGTATATATGTATATATATATATATATATATATATATATATAAATATATATATATATATATATATATATATATATATATATATATATATATATATATATATAATATATATATACATATATATATGCATATATATATATACATATATATATATGCATATATATATATACATATATATATATGCATATATATATATACATATATATATATGCATATATATGTATATACATATATATATATATATATATATATATATATATATATATATATATATATATATATATATATATATATATATATATATATATATATATATATATATGCATATAAATTTTGGGCAAAGTTATTCTAATTGCCTACTTTTAGAAACCAAGTGCCCACAAATGTTTCATTTACCAATACTGTATCCTAACGATTCTTCAAAAATAAATTTTCTTATCAGATTTTCCTTCTCCTATCCCATGCATTCATCAATGCATCCTGAAAATTTCAGCTCGATCGGACTACGCAGCAATGAACAAATCGAAAAACGCTCGAAGAACCGAGTCGGTGGGTCATTTCTCTCGTCCACCGACTCGGTTCCTAAACCGAGAGGCGGTTCGCACCGCGGTGTGTATCATCACAATGCTAAAGTAATGCACGACTATACCGACTCTGTTTTCCTCTCGGGAAACGCCTCGCTGGAGCCGCCCTGTTTGTCATTGGCCTTATATGGCAGTGCAATGATACACTATTAATTCGTACGTAAATGAATTTATTGACAAGACTAACTAAAGTATATTTATAATATACCATAATAGAATGTACGCGTAGTGACTCGTGAGAGGATCGTCAGCTAATGAATTCCACATGCCAGATGTCTATGCGTAGTTCAAATTCTGCACGCTATGCTATTTCCTGGCGCGCGAGTCACTAAGCGGACGTTACATGGAGATGTAGTTTACTAGCTACAAGGAAATACAGTCTTTCAGTCCACAGTATTTTATATTAAATCAAACATTAACATACAGCAATATTGAACATACAAATCTATTTCTAAAATTTCGTACGTGCGTCGACAATGGCGATCTGAGCTGAAGTGACTCATCCAGGCAAATCCGAGGCTGTCGAGATACAGATGGCGGCGTGATCGTTTTGGGCTGCCACACAACCTCCTCCCTTAAGATTCGACGTTGAATCTGACGGTTTTTGTTTTTGGACCACAATAAGTTTTTACGATTGCTGGGTGTTGTAATGTTGTGCTCGTGCCTTCTGGAAAAATTGCAAATCCTCATTTAGCATGAATGCCGGCTTTGGACATTGTGTTGAGACGTTCATCTTCTTCTGATCTTTCCGAATCCGATACACTCTTTCCGATATCCGATTGATTATTTCGTGCGGACCGGTATACGGTTGTTGTAGAGGCTTCTTGCACTCGTCGACTCGCAAAAAAGACGTGACTACATGTCGCTAAATCCTTGTGTACGAAAATACTATCGGAACGGTGATGTGCTGCTGGTGTTGGTTTCAATTGTCTAATGTCGCGCTTGAATTTCTCCACGAAAATCGAAGGATCGTTAGGTTTTCGTTCTCCACGAAGAACTCCTGGCAGTCGCAGCGTTGTTCCGTAAAGCATTTCAGGCTGGCGAGCCTTTCATCTCCTCTTTGTAAACTATACGCAGTCCTAACAGCACGGTTAGTAATGTATCCACCCAGTTCGAAGTTTCATGACACATAAGAGCGGCTTTTAAAGTACGATACGATCGCTCGATCATACCATTTGAAGCTGGGTGGTATGCTGTTGTTTTTATGTTTTTCGATCCAATCAGTTCAGTCAATGACTGGAATAGGGATGATTCGAATTGGCTGCCTCTATCGGTGGTTATTATGCATGGAGTTCCAAAACGTGCGATCCAGCCAGCTTAGAATGCTGTTGCAACGGTATCAGCCAAAATGTCGGTGATATGCGCTGCTTCTGTCCATCGCAAAAATTTATCGTTCATTGTAAGCATATATCGGTAGCCACTTACGATAGACAGCAGTCCCACGATGTCGTTGTGGACATGGTCAAAACGGCTGTCTGTTGCTCAAAACGACATCGGCGTTTGTACAGTATGCCGGTTGATTTTAGATCGCTGACAACTGATGCAGTTTTTAACCCATGCCGCAATATACTGATTCATTTTCGATTTATCGTTTTCGTCATATATCACATATCGTTTTCGCCAAACGATGTATAGAGTCGAATGCCCTTCGACGAAGCAGCTTAGGAATGAAGGGTCTCGCGACTTTCATTGTTAACTCACAGTAGATAAAGTGATCATTATCAACAGGAAATCTTTTGAATTGTAGAGACGACTCCTTTTCGATGATGGTTTTCAGTTCTTCGTCGCGTTGTTCCTTAGCGATTTCGATTGGTTCTAATGCACTGGTCGTAATCTCTTCGAGGCGAGATAGAGCACCAGGAACAATGTTGTTATTGCCTTGCACATATAATATTCTAGTCGTAAGCTGAGAAATATAAGCAAGTTGTATTTGTCGGGGCAAGTTGTATTTGTTTGATAGTTTCTGCGAAAACGTAAACGTTAGAGATATGTAGTCCGTTTTGATGACGAATGTTCTTCCTTCCAGCTTCTCTTGAAAATGTTTAACCGCGGAGTTATCGCCTGAAGCTCTTGATCGTAAGTACTGTACTTTTTTTGTGCGTTGCTGAATTTTTTTAGAGAAAAATCCCAGTGGTTTCCATTCGTTATCTTGGCGTTGCTCTAATACGGCCCCCATAGCAAAATTCGAAGCATATGTGCATAATGCTAGTGGTAAATTTGGTATAGGATGAGAAAGTAAGACAGTACTTTTAAGTAAGTTTTCACTTTTCTCAAACGCTTTTTCGGCATCTTCGCTCCACACTATTGCAGTTTTATCATTTTTCTTGCTTTTTCCTAGTAGATCATTCAGTGGCTCCAATACTTTAGCGGCATTTTTCATGTTTTCGGTAAAAATTCAAAAGTCCCAAAGACCTTCGCAGCTCTCCGATTGTTTTTGGTTTTTCTGCGTTCATAATGCTGTTGACTTTGTGGTTGGATTTCATCACTGCTGACGAGGTAGCCCAAGTATTCAACTTTTTCTTTACCAAAGTGGCATTTACTTGAGTTCATTTTGATTCCATATTCCGCTAGCTTTGCAAATAACGTATGTAGATGTTCTTTATGCTCCTCCAGGTTGGTTGAGGCTACCAAGATATCGTCTAAGTAGACAAAAAAAGTCGAGGTTTCGAAGCACGATGTTTATATACCGCTGAAAGGTCTGTGCGGCATTTCTCATGTAAGTTGTAAGCAAAATCTTCAATGATTGCTGTCGGATAGCGGTCTGTTGTGGTGATGGCATTTAATCGACGGCAATCGCCACAGAGCCTCCATTCTAGTGATTTCTTTTGCACGAAATGCATTGGACTAGCCCATTGACTGTTGGATGGACGACATATACCTATTTCTACTGCAGTGTATTTTTCCGGCGTTAAACGTCTAGGCCGATCAGCAATTGGAGTTCCTTGTGTAACTATCTGATGCTTTACTGGATGTTCTTTTACCCGTGTTGAGACAAGTGGATTTGTGATGGATGGAAATTTCGCAAGAAGCTCATGGAATTCGTTATTTTTCCATATAGTTGAAACGGATGATGCAAATTTCGGAACAACTTGAGCTACGATTTCACGTGGTGTTTCACCATCAACCAAACACTTTCGACGCATATCAACTAATAAGTTGAAGTACCACAAAAAATCTGCACCAAGAATCACACATGACACGTCTGCAACACAAAAGTCCCAAATCCAGTTTCACCAGTTTTTCACCGAACGTTTTAATTGTCGACCCGTGTGCAGCATGTAGAAAATAATCCGATGCCACATCCTTAACACGCTTCGAGTGTGGTAGCACTGAAATATCCGCGCCGGTTTCTACCAAGAATGGCATTCCCCTATTCCTATCAGAAACTAATAACCGATTTTGCATATTTCCACCATCGCTGACTGCACAAGTTGACGATGGTGTCGTTAGTTTTCCGACGTTTCTGGATTCGCAAATGAACACGGCTCACGACATTTTCTCGCTTTCACACTGTATGTATTATGGAAATAGCAGATATTTTCGTTGTGCTTAACGCGTGGTCTTGATCTTGAACGAGATCGACTTCTATTTCTGCGCACATACACTTCGAGTTTGTTTATCTTTTTTATGACATTATTTCTTATGTTCCGAAGGGTTATCGTCAACTTTCTTCAACGCAGACACTATAGGTGGTTGTGCGGCATTGAATTCGTCCACAATCCGGTCGGCCATTTCTGTTAAAACATTCAATTCCGCACCCGGTCGGCCATTTCTGTTAAAACATTCAGCGCACTGCGCTGATACCATTGCGTTATGATACCATGATCTCATTCGCCTATGTGTGATACTGCGTTTCTCGGACTCACATACGGCGCTGGTAGCATTGCGCTGATACCATGACGCTATGATAACACGATCGTATCGCTTTTCATAATGTTTACTTTGCGGTTCTTGCTTGAAGTACACATGCAGCCTGTAAAACTCAAGAGGCTTGAGTCGAACCAATCGGGAAAGAAAATAAGAGATGGAATGCTATTGATTTCCCGTTCGAGAAAAACTCTCATACAAAAATTTGAATGAATTTCAGCTTCACGTTTGATTTTTGAACGCAGTGTTGCCTTTTTGAAGGCAAATCAAATAAGCTCGTGGAAACGTGCGTACGCGTAGGTATATGGCTTTGCATCAAAAAGACTTGAGGTAAGTATACTCAACTCATATCTTTGCACCACGCCGTAGCATAGCGCCAAGCCCAATGGTGTTGTCATTGCAAAGCGGCAGCGCCAACACCATTGATACCGAAGTGCGTTACTGTGCTACTAATACCTAAGTGCGTTACTGCGCTACTGATACCAACAATCGGTATCAGCGCAGTGGTATCATGGCTAGTGCTTCAACGCAATTGAGCGGCGCAGCGCTGCGTTACCCATGTCTAGTCAGGATTGCTCTATCTCGCGGCGGTAGGCGTCGTAGCCACAATGCACGTAGTGCTTCAGGTGGCAGTTGCTCTTCGGCTAAGGACAGCATTTCACTGTGATGGCAATTTGTCTCCTAGCTCCACATCGGTCAAGATCTTCGTTAACTTACTGTTCGGCGTGTCGGTGAAACGAGCAATTAGCTGCCGTTTTAATTCGTCGTATTTATTGAGTGTTGGCGGCTTTTCCGCGATGTCAGCTACGTATTCCAGGATGTTCATAAGTAAGTCTAAGCTTGAAACGACGGAATTGAATTTTGCATTATCCAAAAAGACGCGATGTGTACTAAACTGTGCCTCGATTTGTGCAAACCATAATGCTGGTCGTTTCGCCCAAAATGGTAGCAGTTTTAAATCACGTACGGAGTCGATTCGCGTAGCATCTGTTCGCGGTGGCAAATATTCGTCGATCCTACGTCTAACATCCGGATTTGTCTTCTGTGTTTCAGGTTCGGCTTCAGTTTCGATAGGCACGCCGCCGGTCGCCATTTGTAAATGTTTTCGTGGCGTCGGTTTTGTTGAAATGGATGCGTTACTCACACAATGCTTCTTAGTGTTAACTTATCGCGGAGTCACCAATTGTAGCTTACTATCTACAAGGAAATACAGTATTTCACTCCACAGTATTTTATATTAAATCAAACATTAACATACAACAATGTTGAACATACAATTCTATTTTTAAAATTCCGTACGTGCGTCGACAATGGCAGTCTGAGCTGAAGTGACTCATCCAGGAACATTCGAGGCTGTCCAGATACTGGTGGCGGAGTGATCGTTTTGGGTTGCCACAGAGACATGTATCAATGCTGTTTTTATAGCGAGATTAATCGCTGTTCTGACTGTCGACCGAATTTAGTATCCGGTCTGTCGCCTTTTTTTTACAAGTCCCTTGGTGGAACACCAATGGACACTTTCGTAGAGTTGTTGAACCTGAGATGTGAAAGAGATGTTGAACCTGAAAGGAAAATTCGCTTGGTGATACACCAAATGAAGTTGCTGTGGAACAACGGTATTAAGAAAAAATATAAAACAAAATGTGATTTATATTGAATCGCTTTCTTTACTCGTCCGCGTTAACAAAACAACTGTTCTTAATATTATTCTTATCCTACTTAAGTACTAATCGGAGCATCTATATGTCAGCATAAATTCTCCGTTAGATTCGTTGGTCACGTGTATGCAGTATACTGCATATATGGCAGGCATGTTCATGAAGTATACCTGCATATATTGCTTAGCGCTCAGGTACACAGGATTTTGCTGACGATGCGTCTGGCGTTTGATCGTGATAAAAAGTGGTTGTTACATGAAGCGTACCATCTGAACATTCTCCCCGCCGTTGAGCGATAGCTCAACCATCTATGGAAACACTGAAGGGTTCTGCTATAGTTGGATCAAGATGAGTCCTAGGACGTGGAATGGGCCTTTCGGGCTGCCCGTCCCGTCTCTTGTTTCGGTTGTGCCTCCACAGCAGGTAAAGGATTATCATAAGCGATCCAAATAATCCAACATACCCAATGGTAAAGTGGTGAACATCCTTCGGCGCCAGGCTGTTAGATAGAACTTCCTGTCGTTGTAATTTGTAGATCTCACCTTTAAGCTCCTCAAGGTTCTTCATGAAGGAATAGCTTGAATTGACGTTGTTTTTTAGTTCAGGCTCAGGTGGTGCTAGCTTGAAGTCGGTGATCTTCCGGGTTGGTACAAACGATGTGTTAAACGAGCTCGGAAATAGTTTGTGGGCTTGGATGGTCACAAATTTCTACTTAATGGCGCAGTTTTCTCCATCTGAATAATTCCTGAGCCATCCAGTGTGGACTGTACCAGCGATCCCCCACAGATAACGTTTATGCTAGTGGGTTGTTTCATGAAATAAATCCAATGATTAGGGGTTATTAGTTGAGTCCATCTTGGTGTGTTTACTGCTTCCGCCGTTATACACTTGCTATCCGACGAAATATGACTAATAAAACTCATCTCGCAGGCGTTTGTCGCTGAACCAATTTGATAGAGAGGATGTAGCTGATTACATATGAAATTGAAGTTGATGCCTCTGCGACAGGTGGACAGTTCCTGCTCATTCATCGGGTAATATTGATCTCGGTTTAGACTTGTGATTAGGTACTGTAAATTTGTTTGGACCGCCATGACAGTGTCATTGATTACTGCTGGTATTGATACTAAATGTAACAATTCAAAGGCTTTTTCCGAGAATAGTGGTAGTTTTAGTCGAAAAATAAGGTTTTTGGCGGTCACGCGACCTTCAACCGTCATGATACTGTATAATCCCAACAGGTTGCTTGGTTTGGTTGGTAGTCGTAAGTGTGATGGCAATTCTTCCTTAATTGATGAGAGTTCTTGTGATAGTTGTTCGGGAGTTATCAGCCTAGGGTTGATCTTACCATGGTGTGTATCTGTGGGAACATCCAGTAAGGCGGTTTGTGTATTTTGATAATTGTTTATCGACACCATTAATTGCATCGTCATCGAGTACAGTGCCTTATAGGCTTCGCGTTCGTTGGATAACCTTGCTATTTGATTTAGGCGCAATATGGTGCTATTCAATGTTGAGCTTATCTGAATGAGAGTATGGTCTGTTGATTTATCTATGCCCATCATTATATTCACGGTCGAATCTATTATGGAAGTCTGATTTTTGATTAGTTGTAGTACATGTTCGTCATTACTTTTCGCACTCGTGATCACAGATTCCATCCTTTTAGCGTAGTCATCATCCAGTAAGCCAAATAATGAGTTCGCAATACTGCCGACTACATTTAGAGCTCCTCTTTTATTTCTTCTCATCTTTTTCCTTGTGGACGGCTGCAAGAGTTCATTGCTTTGCTCGATGTTTGCTAATAGCGCAAACATCGAATAAAGAATTACTTACGAATGTTGTGCAAAATTTGTCATTATGGGGTTGTCGACAGATTTCGTCCTGTAGTTCCGATACTGCCTGTCGCAGATTTATTGCCTCTTGCCAATATGAAGTTAAGTTGTAGTACACGACTATGTCCCATTCGCTTAATATCAAATTTGCTGGACCCAGGCTCTCAAAATATAGCCCTGGTGACTGAGGAAACGAAGATATATGAGCCAAGCTGGTAAAAACGGGTAAAACCATACTTGCCCATAGTAGAAAATTGATTGGTGCTGACATCATCTGCCATCGCCTGCTACCACCACCCCTGCTAGATTGTTTTGATCTTGGCTCTAAACTGATCTCCGGTTCAGTTATTTTATGCTTGATTGCTCTTGGTGCCAAATCAGGTTGTATATTGACCTGGTTTTGATCTCCTTCTGCTTGAACTGGTAACGGAGCCAGCGAGTGGATCTCTCTTCGCAGCACACCTGAGGAAGTTTTGACGTCTGCGAATCGAATCAACCCGTCTGCGCCTGGAATGCCTCATAGTATTCGACCCATACGCCATTTCAAAGCCGGTAGATTGTCTTCTTTATTGACTACTAGTATTCCTGGTTGAATGTTTTTGCATACTTTTGTCCACTTAACCCGCTGTTGAAGTTCCGTTAAGTATTCAGATGACCATCGCTGCCAGAACCTTTGTTTGAGTTCGTATAACTCCTTCCATCGCTTAGAGAGAGTCGTACTACTTGCTGGACACCTTGCATCTACGGTATTGGTAAGTGGTTCACCGATTAAGAAATGCCCTGGAGTAAGCGCGTTGAGGTCATTGACATCTGCAGATAGCGAAGTCAGGAGTCTCGAGTTTAGAATGGCTTCTATCTCGATCATCACGGTTTCCATCTCTTCATAAGTAAGTGAGGCGGGAGCAATATTCCTTACTATGAAGTATTTGGCTGACTTCACTGCTGCCTCCCAGAGGCCACCAAAGTGGGGCGATCTGGGAGTGATAAATTTGAAATCAATACTCTTAGTAGAGCAGAAGCGTGTGATTTGCTTCGTAGCCCTTGCGGTGTGGATTACCTCTGACAATGGTGCCAGTTGGTTTCTGGCACCAACGAAATTCGTTGCATTATCACAAAAAAGTTTCCGACAGTGTCCCCTTCGACCAGTGAACCGTTTCAAGGCACCAATGAAGGCTTCTGTAGTTAGATCGGATACCACTTCGATATGGATGGCCTTGGTACTAAAGCAACAAAATATGGCGATATATGTCTTCTGTGGTCGCTTACCTCTGGTCTTGAAGTGCGTCCATAATGGTCCAGCAAAATCTACTCCTGCATTTATGAATGGTCGGTTTGGTTGAACTCTCTCGACGGGTAAGTTGCCCATCAGCTGAGTAAGCAGTTTAGGTTTTGCCTTGGCACATCGAATACAGTTGTTCACTACTGCTCGAACTGTTGTCTTGCCCTTGATTGGCCAAAATCTCTGTCGTAAGATCGCTAATAAGGCAGTATCTCCAGCATGCAAATGTTTAATATGGTATTCGTGGACAATTAATTTTGTGACATAGTGACTTTACGGTAAGATGATTGGGTGACGTGTGTCATACGGAAGAGCTGCATCCTCTATCCGGCCACCGACTCTAAGCAACCCAACTGGATCAATGATTGGGCGTAGACTGACTAATGGATCCCGCTCGTCTGTTTGTCTCATTGCTTTCAATTGACGAATTGTATTGTAGAACTCATTCGATTGGGCTTCTCTAACAATTATCTGCAAAGCGTTATCGAGCTCCTCAACAGATAGCTCAGCATGGCAGTAGTGTGTGTTCGTGTTTCTTGTGCGCCTCAAACTGGGACCTGGACACGAGGTGACTGAAGAACTCTCCCCAATAGTGTCACTTGACCGATCTCTGGAGCCGGGTGTGCGAAGTTTTTTAACAAATCTTGCCATATAGGCAACGATTGTTTGAAGCCGTCTCATTGAATTTCGGTGGTCGATTTGGTGAATGAAATGGGTTGAGTCCTTAATCGCTGCCAACACTAATTTTTGCCGTTTTTTCTCCAAATCAGTATCCTTCTTCGAGAATGGCCCAGGCCAGCAGATTTGGGGTCCGTGCAGAAATATTGGACCGTAGAACCACAATGTGTAATTTCGTAGTTTCTCTGGCGCTATCCCTCTAGAGATAATGTCGGCTGGATTTTGTTTTGAGTCTACATGTCTCCATTGACATGGTTCCGATAGTTTTTGAATGGTTGCTACGCTATTCGCCACAAACGTGTGGAAAGATGAGGCGTCACTGTAGATCCAGTTTAAAACAATCTCGGAATCAGTCCAGTAAAAACAAACCAAATTTGATACGCATAAATCTTGTTTGACCCGATGTGCAAGTTCTGCTGTCAACTTCGCCGCACATAGCTCCAGTCTTGGCAAGGTGACAAGTTTTAATGGAGCTACTCTTGATTTCGCGCAGAGCAGCTGTACTGTTCGAATACCATGGGCTTGTTCAGCACGTACATAGACTGAAGCTCCGTAAGCCTTTTCGGATGCGTCGGCGAAAACGTGCAGCTCCTTCACCTTGGATTTGTTTCCACCAAAAACATGTCTCGGTATGCGTATTTGGTATAATTATTGTAGTCCAGTGCGAAAGTTGAGCCATTCCGTATGTAAGACCGGCAGTAGGGTATCATCCCAATTGAGTTTCAAGCTCCAGAGTTGCTGCAGAAAAATTTTCGCCTTGACGGTTACTGGGCTCATAAGCCCGAGTGGGTCAAATACTCTGGTTATGTCGGATAAAACTGATCTTTTGGTGATCTTACCTGGCTCGCTACTAGAAGTAAAGTAAAGCAATCCCACGACAACCCTTGTACGGGTCTAGGGGCTGAAGCTGGTAGAGAGCGTCATTACAATTTATTTTTAATCATTGTGGATACGAGTGTGGAGTGATTAGTTCCACGACTCACTTTACCCCTGATTTAAATCAGGTACCGAATCAGAGCTAGGTGAACTCAAAGCTTGGTGCGCGGACCCTCGTCCGAACCTGGATTCGAACCAGGGACCCCACACGCAAGAAGCCAGTGCTCTACCCACTAGGCTACTCAAGCTCTACTAGATGCGCTACTAGATGTGCTGATTTGAAATTCGTCTTTGTTAGGCAACCAGAGCAAACCCAACGTCTTTACTTGTCCTTCAATCTCACCCGCCAGATTGAGTTGTAATTCTCGGTGTTCCACCGGGATGTTTTCCAGTAGAGCTTTGTTATTGGCACACCACTTCCTGAGCTTAAAGCCCGCTGAGCTCAATACAGACAGAAGTTGCTTTTGTTTCTCGATCGCTAATGATAAGCTATCGGATCCTGTCATGATATCGTCCATGTAAAAATCGTGCTTCAAGGCCCCTGCACTCAATGGGTATTCGAGTGACGTCTGATCGGCTAATTGTTTTAATGCTTTAGTTGCCAAGTAGGGAGCGATAGTTGTGCCATATGTCACAGTGTTTAATTTATAATACTTTAGCGATTCGCTGGGATGATTACGCCAAACGATAAGCTGGTACCATCTATCCGATTCGGCGATTGTTACCTGACGGTACATTTTCTCAATGTCCGCTGTGAAGACGTAACACGGAAGCCGGAAGCGTAAAAGTATTGTGAAAAACTCTGGTTGAATAGTAGAACCAGTGTGTAGCAATTCGTTCAAGCTGTAGCCTGATTCAGTCTTCGCAGATGCATCAAATACAACGCGTAATTTGGTAGTGGTAATTTGCGGTTTAAGCACTCCATGATGAGGTAGGAAGCAATGCGTAGGTGTTATTGTCTTAGGATCAATTTCAGTCATGTGGCCTAGTCCTTCATACTCGCACATAAACTGACGATATTGATTGTAGAGCTCATCGTTTTTTAATAGTTTTCGTTCTAATTGTAACAACCGTTGCGTCGCTATTTGTTGCGATGCACCTAATCTCTGAGGCGATTGTTTAAATGGTAGTTTAACTTCGAACCGACCATCCGGTGTTCGCCTTGTATGTTGTGCAAAGTCTGCTTCGCAGCATAGTTCTTGAGCGGTCATTGAAGATGTATTGCCTTCAGATTCCTCTAGCTGCCAAAAACGTTCTACTCGTTTATTCAGGTTCGAGTCATCTGTACTAAAGATGCCACAAGTGACCTGCCGGGTTCTATAAGGCTCTACCATGCCTGCTACTATCCATCCTAGCACCGTATTTTGTAGTAACGGAAGACCTTTATTGAGCCGGATTTGTCCTATCGTCATAATTCGTAATAAATATCTGCTCCAAGGAGCAGGTCTATGCAGTCTTGACGGTTGAAGTGAGGGTCAGCCAACGTTCCAATTGCCCACGTCCAAATTTCGAGTTGGCTGTGGTGCTGTAATGCGTGGTAATATAACAGCTTCTATCTTCTTAGCAAAGCTGCTTGTGGTTGATTGAATGGGCATCTGCAAACTCTGTTGCGTCTGCTGAGATACCCCACCTAAACCACGGATGTACAAATTATGTCTTTTCTTTGGAAGACCTAGTCGATTTGCCGCGTTCTCAGTAATTATGTTAATTTGAGAGCCGCTGTCTAATACAGCTCTTAACTCCATTAGTTGGCCCCTGTGAGTAGGAACCTTGATGATTGCTGTGCTGAGCAATACTAACGTACTTCTTTCTCCTGCTGTTTCTGTCGAAAGTGTCACTGGAGTGTTAGTTGTCTCAATAGCCTTTGCTGTTGCTGGTCTTAGTTTTTCACCCTTTAAAGTTGATTTTGGTGTCGTTGCTACTAAGGATTGCTTGCTGTCGTCTAAGTGCAGAAGGGTGTTATGCCTCTTTGGCCATCTTAGACAATTTCTCGATGTGCACTGGGTTGTTTGATGCCCTTCGCGCAAGCAGTTGAGACACAATTTTAATTGACTGATCTTATTTATTCGCTCCGGTATGGACAGTTTCAGCAGTTCTGGGCAGATATGCACGCGATGTGCTCCGTGACACATCTTGCACTGCACTGCTATGTTGCTGTTGCACCAGCGCCGATGTTTTTCTTAACCCTGATTTAAACGAAGCTGAAGGTTGCCTCTCCAGACCAAGGGATTCAAGCGATTGGAAACGATGCTCTAGAAATGTCAGAAATTCTTCCACCGTCGGTAGGTCACGCGGTGACTTCAAATTTTGCTCGTACAGTGCATGTGAATTTTTATCCAGTTTCTTGAGCAGTATGAAAAGCAGAATAGGGTCCCATGTTGAGGTATCGACCTGTAGATTCTGAAGACCCAACAAGCATCCTCTAGTTGCGTCGTACAATTTCTTCAGTGATCCCGCTGTTTCGGTTGTGATGACCGGTTGGGATAGTAATTTTTCCAACAGCGTGAAAACCATAAGTCGCTGATTTTGGTATCGATGCTTTAAAATCTCCCAGGCAGTATTGTAGTTGTCATCCGTAATAGCTAGATGACGTATTAGGCGCTCAGCTTCGCCCCTCAAATTAGATTTGAAGTACCATAATTTTTGTGCATTGCCCAAAGGCTGTTCGTGGATCATCTGGCGAAATAGATGATAAAACGACTGCCATTCTGCATAATCACCACTAAAGACGGGAGCTACGATGTGTGGTAAATTCACATTTGATTGCGCCCTCGAGGTTTCGGTGCTGCTGCCCGTTAGTTTCGCCAGACAATCTCTCATATATATGAGGCTAAATTGAATGCTTTCTTCAATATCGAAGTATTCGCTCTTCTTGTAGTCATATTGTGCTGGGTCTGTGGATAAACGCCACAATTCATGATGTCCCTGGCGGATCTCATCCCAATACTTGGAGACTGCTTCTATCTTGCAATCATAAAATTGCCTTGATTGTATCTTGTTTGCATCGATGCCTTCTATCATTCGTTGTACCGCTCGAATTTTAGCTTTCTGTTGACGCACTAACGCATGCAGTCGCTTGGCTTCTTCAGTAGTTGATACATCGGTCTGTGGCAGGCCTACCGATGGGAAAAGTCTCCTTTCAATATCGTCTTATACTTTTTCGTACTCTCGTTTGAGCACATCGAAATAATTCTTGGTGAAATATGGGTTTTCTGGGAAATGTTCAGCTAAGGGCTGGAGCTTCAGATCTACAGATGCAAAATTGGACCATAGTTTCTCGAGCAGTTTAAGTCGAGCATTTAGTCCTTCCGATAATTGGATAGCAACTGTTGGATCTCTTGCCCAGTTGTACTTTGACGTGCTGTTAATTCCTCCAGACTGCTTTTCAACTCCGCCGTTTCGTGTATCGAAGTCGATGGGTAGCACCAATATCAACGCTGCTCCGCAGATGATTGTTCGCGTATTGACGTAGATCAAGAAGATCACGTCGGGGTCACCAAAATGTTTTTATATCGAGATTAATCGCTGTTCTGACTGTCGACCGAATTCAGTATCCGGTCTGTCGCCTTTTATTACAAGTCCCTTGGTGGAACACCAATGGACACTTTCGTAGAGTTATTGAACCTGAGATGTGAAAGAGATGTTGAACCTGAAAGGAAAATTCACTTGGTGATACACCAAATGAAGTTGCTGTGGAACAACGGTATTAAGAAAAAATATAAAACAAAATGTGATTTATATTGAATCGCTTTCTTTACTCGTCTGCGTTAACAAAACAACTGTTCTTAATATTATTCTTATCCTACTTAAGTACTAATCGGAGCATCTATATGTCAGCATAAATTCTCCGTTAGATTCGTTGGTCGCGTGTATGCAGTATACTGCATATATGGCAGGCATGTTCATGAAGTATACCTGCATATATTGCTTAGCGCTCAGGTACACAAGAATTTGCTGACGATGCGTCTGGCGTTTGATCGTGATAAAAAGTGGTTGTTACATGAAGCGTACCATCTGAACAAATGCCATCTGCATTTCGATTACGAAAGCAACTTTTCACGGAAAGAAGCAATTTTCCATGCAAAGAAGTGAATACCACTCTTAATTAATCTCAAGATAAATTTTCGCCGAAACAGATTTCACGCCGAAATCGAACAAAATACCAGCCTTTTCTCTCGACTCTAAAATGCTGGTCTATAAGTCTGTCATAAAGCCATTCTGGACGTATGGAAAATCTGTGGAACAGCTCGCCCATTAAACATCAGCATCATCCACAGGACCCAATCAAGAATAATTCGCTCTATTGTCGGAGACCCGTGGTACTTCCGCAACCCTAATCTCCACAAAGTCCTGCGAATCGAAAAAAAAACAACTTGCGTAGCCACTGTGTTTGGTTTTTGAACTCTTTTACATTATGAACATTGTAATTCTAGAACACTGACTTTGCTCTCTGTCTTTAAGTCAATAACGCAACTTCCGCCCAAAATGCGAACGTCTTCAACTGCGATGGCTGCACATCGCTTGTCCTCGCATATAAGATTTGAAAACTCACTGAAACTTCTTATGAGAAGGTCGCAGTTTAATAAAAAAGAAAAAAAAAATAATCAAATAAGTATACCAAGAATTATATATAAAGTGCAGGAAAAATCAAATGTGGCAAACTCTTTGCGAAGAAGTGGACCGAGACACATGGGACCAAGGCTACAAAATAGAACCGGGTAGGTTCTGCCGGATGGGCCCCGATCCACCCATAGAGACGCACGAAGCGAGAGCAGAAAACGATTACACACTCGACCGGGCAAATATCCCTTTGTTCATTGAAAAAGAACTACTCCTCGCGGGCGCCAGAATGAAGGACCGAACAGGGACAGGTCCGGATGACATCCCAGCAGAAGTTCTAAAGGCAGTGGTGGAGAGCAACATTACTACATAACTGTCA
This sequence comes from Nemotelus nigrinus, assembly GCA_947369275.1. Classification (NCBI taxonomy): domain Eukaryota; kingdom Metazoa; phylum Arthropoda; class Insecta; order Diptera; family Stratiomyidae; genus Nemotelus; species Nemotelus nigrinus. Next base: position 141,799,186 of record OX376372.1, read on the forward strand.
AGATTACCAGGCATGTACAATGAATGTTTACTGACGGGTGTCTTTCCGTCACGCTGGAAAGTAGCGCGGCTTTCTCTAATTGCAAAGGAAAAAGGAGACTCTGAGGCCCGTTTCTCCAGTCACTGACCAGTATAGAACTAAAATGGAAGCGTACACACAGATCCACAGTGTCCTGGGCCACTAAATTCCTTGTCTCATCAGTGGCTCTCCTCTCAAGCCACCCAGACACTTTTTGTGGGCCACTTCTGAAACATTATGTTTTATGAGAGCGTTTAGACACCAATTCAGTGGCTAATGTTTCTGATTGCTAGTAAATATAAATTAATTATAATATTCCAAAAATGGCTGCACTTCTCCGTACTGTTTGTATTTCGTTTTCCGAGTTAAGACGAATAGATCCAGCTTTAAAGAAAATTTGTCAACTTGTTATACAGCATATAATCCTTACAGTTTACACGGATTAATTAAAGTAATAATAACTTTTGTTCAAAATGAATTGGTAGGAAACTCTGCGCCTCTGACGTAATAGACACCAAGTAGCTCTTGTGTGGCAAGGCCAAATTCCGGTGGCTGCTGACTGGAGTGTCCGTATCAGGTGTCAGTGTCCATACACCGAGTATCTCGTGTGAACCGGAACTAACACACCATCAGCGTACAGACTACAGACCTCTCTGCATGCTTGATCCTGCGGCGAAACTTCCAGAAGGGCTGCTGAAACCTCAACAAAATGTGGCTATACCAGGAGCTGGTGGCCTTTCGAAAAACCAACACGGGTTTCGCAGTGGCCACTCAACAATAAGTGCCTTCCGCGAAGCTATTAGCGCAAGAGAGCGCGCAAAGGTCGCTTGTCATCGGGCTAGACCTATAGTATTTTTGGTAACGCTTTTAACTCGACAAGATGGGTATACATATTTGATTCAAGAGTACTTGAAGGATCGCCATTTGATTTATGAAACGAATCAGTGATCTTTATGCAAAATCATTACAGCTGGAACAGTACAAGTGTCCGTTCTTGAGTCAGACCTATCAAATATTGCACCGAAATCCCGGAAGACGTGCTCTTGTTGGGTTACGCCGATTATGTAGCCGCTGTCATCACATCTAGGAATTCTCACCTCGCCCAACTCGAACTCAATCATGTAATGAGGGCTGGATGGAAAGTACTTGAGACCAGAAAATCGGCTGAGTATCTTGGAGTGATGTTGCACTTCCGGCTGACTTATGGAGAGCACATCCGAAAAGTATGCGATAAGATGCTACTGATCGTTATCTCCGTTGGGAGACTCATGGCAAACATTCGCGGTCGTAGTGCGAGTAAACTTAACCTTTTTATGACGGTGACTCACTCAATGATGCTTTATGGCACGGAGATATGGGCCACTGCGTTGGTTTGAAATGTATCGAGTTAGGATGGTTAGCCTACAGCATAGGGGAGCGCTGCGAATTGCAAGCAGCTACAGAACTGTTTCAGGAAACGCCGTGTTAGTGATAGCGGAAGTTGATCTATTGGCGAGCGAACGTAGGGAGGTGTTCTTGAACAGAGTAGAAGCGGGAAAAGAAAGATTGGCTGTGTAATCACGAGCGCGAACGGTTGAGCTTTGGGAGCAGTGCTGGGCTACGAACTCGAAGTGAACATTGAAGATTAAAATAATTCGCGCCTTAAAAGCTTGGCTTAATCGTGACCGCTGTGAAATAAATTTCTACCTGAGCCAGTTCCTATCGGGTTACGGCTACTTCAGGAAATACCTTCACAGAATGGTGAAAGTCAGGACGGAGTTCTGTAAGTATTGTGTAAATGAAAATAATTACCCTTTGCACACCATTTTCCATTGCGCCCGCCTTAAAAGGGAGCGACACACAATTTTCTCTGCAATTGGCCCTGTGACAACCGAGACAATCGTGGAGATGATGCTACGGTCAGCTGTGTTAGTATATGAGGAGCAGTATTACGCTTAAAAAAAGAGGAAGGATGCCTCATAAACTCCTGAAAGTCTGAAAGGACGGAAGTAAGCCGATAGGGCACCTGGTATGTGCTAGTAGCGCGGCCGGATCGAAGTAATACGAAAACGGTGCCGACTCGGATTTCTGTGGTCGGTGGGGGATGTTTTTTTAGTGAGTAAGAATCACATAAACCTTTATCGTTCGCAGGATATCTATTGAAAGTTTTTCGAAATACGTATTGTAAGTTTTTCGAAACCCGCTCAAGAAAAATAAAATACTCAGAATTACGTTGCCTTTTTTTAAACGATGATTTGAAGGATCTATTGAATATTTGCCATTTCAGATCAGTTTGGAATTGAGCCAGCTTCTAAGTGTTTATTAATTATCAGAGTTAGATGCTCTAAAATATGAGTTTTACACAATGTAATATCCTCCGATGTTATATTATCCAGGCAAGAAGAAACTTTTAATCTAAGATTGATGATTATTTCAAATCATTCATTGGGTTGTGAGTGATTTGATATGAACATGTTAGGCTCATAATTATAGCAGATGGCTTTTGCAGTTATACGGTGAGAATTCTTCCGATCGTAGTGAAAAAACTTAAATTTTGTGCTACTTCAGGGTTTGTGATGGGAGTTCCATTTGTCAACTATCTTAGCTGAAAATCTCTGCTTCGCCGCTTAAATAAATAAAAATGTATTAAAATTTGATTAAAAAAATGTAGATAATTCCATATAATTCCATTCCATATTACGATACGCGTTGGACATGCTTGAATATGTTAATATATCAACACTTGTATCTGCTACAATGATCAATTTCTCGTTAGTCGGGTAGAATTCGTCGATTTGATTTAGAAGTAAATGATCGTTTTCACTGGGTGCATTATAATTTCACGTTGATATTATTAATGCCAACCGCATTATATTTAAAAAGTGAATCAAATCCCCCAAAATTTTTAAATTTTTTAAACAGCCCAAAAAGCATCAGTTAGTAACGTTAGCTTAATTTTATTCAACAAAAAATATAAAAAGAGATAAACGATTGCTAGAAACAAAAAAAGTCATTTTCTCTAGTCGGAGAACATAATTTGTTCGCCAAAATATATTACTACTAGCACTAGTGCTCTATACAACTGACATCAATAGATTCGCTAGCAACTAAAGTTTTGCATTGTTCACATTTAGTACTTATTAGCTTTTGTTCGAGCGCATTAAGAAATTTACAGCAATTCTAGATCGAAGGAAAATTCTAATAACGAAAACTAAGAACCTAAATAATGATACAAATAAAAGATTTAAGTACAATGGCACCCTAAACCCTAGCACAAAAGCAATAGTTGACCAAAGGAAAACAAACGGCAGCTTATATTCCGTGTTTATTGTGTTTCCACTTTGAATTTTCTGTAATATTCTAATGTTAGCTGAGCCATACAGAATCTTTAGTTTCACCCTATAAAATACTGGCAACTACTTATGAAATACGGGAAGAGAGTTTAATTTTTGATTGAATTACGCTGTCAGCGTCGTTGCAAGTTAGATATTTTATGATTACATTATCTAGTAGCCTTTTTGATGTCATCGTGAACCGTGCTGGTATAATTTCATTAAATATAATTCCATATAATTCCATTCCATATTACGATACGCGTTGGACATGCTTGAATATGTTAATATATCAACACTTGTATCTGCTACAATGATCAATTTCTCGTTAGTCGAGTAGAATTCGTCGATTTGATTTAGAAGTAAATGATCGTTTTCACTGGGTGCATTATAAAAAGTGTCGATGGTAATTTTTTCAGTTTGAAGTATAGGCTCCACTGTCATAGTACTATATATATGAGACATGATAATGAGCTTTGAGCTAATATTTGACTCCGCAGAATGATTGCCTCGTGCAAAGGTAGCTAGTATATCCTGTTAGTGTGTACATTGGTCATTCGTTGCGGCATATCCATATTTCATTGAGAATTTTTGGGGTTTCAAAGTCAACCGCGTGCAGGGTAGTGAAGAAAGTGTCGGATTCTAGTACTCTTTTGCGACCATTTTTTATTAATTTGCCAGCAAATCAGGATGAAATAAAACGATCAAAATCTAAGTTTTTCGAGGTAGCGAAACTACCAATTGTAGTCGCTGCTATTGACTGCACCCATGTTAATTAAAATTCTATCGCCAGGTACTAAACATATTAAAATTGAGTTCAAAAAACCGATTTCATATAATTTTTGTGTTTAAGGAGGTAACAATGTGGAAGTTTTGTGAAATAAAAAAGGTATTTTTTCATATAATGTGCAAACATTATGTGATGCTAACATGAAGAGAATATATATTGTAGCGCGTTGGCCAGGCTCCACCCATGATTCAACAATATTCGACAACTCCAGAGTTTGCACCCGGTTGGAAGCAAACGAATTTCCAAATACCTATGTTGTGGCAGCCAGTTTCTATTCAAACCGCAAATATATGCTGACATGTCTGAGGAGAGTAAACCGGGCTGAAGAAAATTTATAAAATGAAGCTCTTATCCGGACAAGGAATTGCATCGAAAGAAGCTATGGTGTCTGCAAAAGACGATTTCCTATATTATCAATCGGTCTCAGATATTCACCGACTAAAAACCAAACTGTGATCTTTGCAACTGCAATCATACATAATATATGCATAATTGAAAACGACTGTATTCCTCCTCCGTTAAGCGAAGATTTTGAAAATGCGGTCAATTTTGTTCTGCAAGTACCGTCTGAAAATCATACTGTTTCTAGTGATTATAATTTGAATAGACTTTTATTGATAAATGATTATTTCAGAAACATTGTTTAACAAATAACATGACAAAATATTTTAAATAATATAACAGACTTATAAATATTTCAATTTAACATAAAATAAATATTCTGATTCCAAATAAATTGCGTATAGTAAATATTTTATTTTTTGTTTTGTAGTTCTGCTCATAACACCTCCATTTTGATGTTATGCTCCTCTTCAGCGAACTGCATTTTTGCCTCTGCCAATTTCATTCTTTGTTCGTGTTCTGCTTTTAAAAATTGCACCTCTAAGTCGTGTTTCTCGTTCTGATTTTTGAATTTTTGCAAAATCAATTTTTGCTTCTGCAACCAAACTCCAATCCGCTCCTTTTATTTTTTTACATTATTTCGCCTTAAACGGGCCGACACCTGAGTTTTCAGCATGGACGGAAAATACTTGTCTCACTTTATTGATTTTTCTTTTAAAATGTCTAGAGGAATCGAAAGTTATAGTTAATAGTAGTAGGTTATAAAGAATAAAGATTAGAGTACCTTGCCCGCAGATGTTGGTTTTGTCTATATATACTGGTGCTGAAGTACAGCTAACGTTTTCCGAGCTACTTAGTTCAACCAGGACATCTTCTGATCTAACATCTGGCTGCGTGCCGTGAATTCCGCTGGGGCCCGGTATTGCCTCCTCGTTTTTTCTGATGCCTTCGCTTAATTAATTCTTCTTTATGATTTTTCATACATTGCATCTTTATGATTTTTCATACATTGCAGTAATAAATTCATTTCTTCACTTGTGAAATTGTACGTGCGACGATTTCCCATTTTTACTGTTAACTTGTAACAACTAGAGATGGGCAAAAGCGCTCATAGCTCACCACTCACCACTCACTTTTACAGTGCAGTGCCTGAAAAAAGCAAAGCATAGTCTGCGAACGAAAGCTCTCGTTTGACTAAACTTAGTGAAATGTGCAGCCAAAAGTATACTGAGAGTACGGCGCAACACTGTAAAAAAGAGTCGTGAGTGGTGAGCTAAGAGCTATTTTGCCCATCTCTAGTAACAACAAAACATTTCAGAATGCCTTTGAACACAGAAAACATTTTGTAACACTCACAATACAACTCACAACAAACCAAATCAAAACAAAATTCCATTCAAAAAGTGAAAATTAAGGAAAATTCACGTAGATACTCTTTCTTTGGTTTATTCACAATAGTCGTAATCATGACAACACAAATAAATAAACTACAGTTTAGTTAAACCGATGATATATCAGCACTGTGAAACTGAGTCAAGTTTAAACTCCGGATTAATCTTTGGATTAAGTTTAACTAAACTCAAGTTTAAATTTTTACTGTGAAACTGGCCCTAAGTCATAAAACTGTTTAACCTCTCAATTATGCTTATTAATTAATACATTTAAAAAAATATATTATGGATTTTAGTCTT